>CM072801.1:23717500-24317500 GCA_037013495.1 Hippophae tibetana
TCCCTAGTTTATAGAACGGAGGTAGTTATACCAATCAAGGTCACAATTCCTACTTCTAGATCAGTTCTAACAAAGGAACAAAACGAGGTGGGAAGAGCAACCAAATTGACCCTAGTAGAGAAGAAAATAGATGAAGCTCTAAGAAGGATGGTTGAGCAAAAAAAGGAAGGTATCAAATTACTACAACAAAACTATGTGCTTCAAAACATTTTCCATAGGTGATTCGGTTCTTAGGAGGGTCTTCCCCAACAAAAAGGAATTGATGGTTGATAAAATGGGTGACAATTGGGAGGGACCTTATCAAATAATTGAAATGACACTAGGAGGGGCATACATATTGAAAAGCCTTGAAGGCATTGATGAGGGCGTAAGATGGAATGTCATACACTTGAAGAGATACCACTTTTAAATGTGCACTAATTTTCCATTTTTTGTAAGATCAACACATCTTTGTCTATGAAATAAACCCATTTAATAGATGGTCCCTTCCTATAGTTATCCCATGGTTTTAAGCCACAAGTTGTCCACCTAGGCTAAGAACCAGGTAGATGCTTTGACATTGAATGTGGATGAGCACCTTGGGTTGGAACCAAGTAAAACTTTCTCCCACATAGATTTAAGCCATATGCTGATCACCTTGATTAAGAACCAAGTAGAGCGCCCTGGTATTTATAAGAGGTCATGAGTTGTCCACCTTGGTTAAGAACCAAGTCGGTGCTCTAACATTGAAGGGGTATGAGCACCTTGGTCAAGAACAAAGTAAAGCTCTCTTTCCCATTAATTTAAGCCACAAGGTGATCACCTCGATTAAGAACCAGGTAGAATGCTCTAGTACTTACAAGAGGTCATGAGTTTTCCACCTAGGTTAGGAACCAATTCGGTGCTCTAACATTGAAGGGGGATGTGAACCTCGGTCAGGAACCAAGTAAGACTCTCCCCCCACTAATTTATGCCACGATATTATTCTTTGATTAAAAGCCAGGTAGAGCTCCCTAATAAGAATAAAGGTTGAGCTAACCACTTCGATCAAAAACCAGGTCTTATCATAAAATATGTGTGTCTATGTGTGTGTGTATGCGCAAGCACACAATGTGAGCGCATCATAAGTACATCTTATCGAGAATGCTTTCATTATTTAAAATTACAAATATTTTGATATTTATTAATACAAAGTTTGGCCTTCTTAGAAGGTTATAAACTATTTAAACTCCTCGAAAAACGACCAGTGTCTAGATCATCAATTTCTTCCACTATGGGCAATAGCTCGGCCTAAATGTCAATAATTTTATTCTGTGCATGGGTTATAGGCTTAGGGTGAACTGACATCATCACAAGTAGTCCTCGCTCTTCAGTAACCTTCATCACCTTAAGGAATACTTTTTCATATCACTTCATATAGAAGCTCACTCAATAAGATTCCCTATCTACAAGCGTAACCATAGTAGCTAAGGTTCTTCTCTCTTGAGATTGAGTTTGGATTAAATACTCCTTACAAGAAGCGAGCTCACACTTGGTCTCTTTTACATTACACTCAAGTTTATCCACCTAGGCTTTGAACGCATTAACCTAGTCTTTAAGTCTACCATTTTCAACACGTAAAGCTCGAATTGAGTGTATATTAGTTTGACCAGAACCCATAAAATACTACCAAAAAAGTTGGAGGAATATGCAAAAATCCCTAAATGTATGGATTAAACAAGTGTTCTTAACCCTTTTTATAGGAGATGAAGGTTGATATAAAAAAGAGAAGAAAAAAAGGAAATGACCTAAGTTCCAAAAAAAACGAAAAAAAAAACAAGTGGGTAGGTCAATATCATAAATAAACAATAAAAGAGAAAAACTAATTTTCCATTAATAAATAAATGTTGATTTTTTTCATTTCACATTGTTACAAGTTTGATCTCACAACCATATAAACAAGAGTGGTATCGAGCTTGGAAATTTTTTTGGATCAAGCCCTTAAAACTTCAATGAGTCGTTGCCCCTACAACTTCAGGATCGTCCTTACCTTCAGAAGAGCCCGAGCCTTCTCCTTCTTCCTCCACCACAGAAGAAGCAAGCATATATGACAAAGTGACCGAGATGTCCAAAATGCGATAATAATACTCGTTCATACCCTTGTGCTTGGCCTCCATCTTGAATGTTTCCATCACCAACTCATATGCATTTTCTATACTTAACTCAAGCTTTTGAGCCATGAAATCAACATCGGCCTTTGCCTTATGATGAACCTCCTCGGTAAGAGCCTCAGTTCTTCTATGGGTTTCCCTGACCCAATTCTCAACCCGTCTTTAAGCCTCTTCGAGCTCAGTAATGCTCTGGGCATACCCATTCAGCTTGGAGGTGGCCTTTTTTAAATTCTCCTCTTTATCAATGGCCTCACCTTCCCATTCAAACGCTCTCACGCAACAATGTAGTATATATTGAATGCATAGACACATGGCTCTAATTCTCCTACACCAGTTCGACTTTCAAACAACCCACGCTGATATCCTTGTAAATGTTATAGAGCAACACCAATTGAAACAAAAAAGGATTATGAGGTCAAAAAAATAAGTCTCGAGCTCACATTTTATATAAGTTAATTATCAATAAAAAAATGCGAGATAGCATACCTAGCACATTTGGAAACGAATTACCTTGCTAGAATCTACACCTTCTTTAATAGCCATGACCTGCTTCTTGTATGAGTCAGGAGAAAAGTGGATTAGACAATGATTAAGGTGCTCTGATGCCAAGCCTTGATTTAAAACTATCCCATATGTATCAGTAGTGAGTTCATTAAGGATGACCTTCCCCTTCCTCAAATCCCTTAAAGGATCACCAGTTCTTTAGAACCCGAGCAAGGATTTGGAGTCACATGTTGCTTTTGCAATGGTGATAGGAGCAAGTAAACATTTAGGGGCTCGAGGTTGAAGGTAGGCTCATTTACCACCACCTTCTTCTTCTTCTTCTTTAGCAAAGTAGGACGACCTTCACGAGAGGATTTACCCCTTTTATTACCTATAGAAGAGCCCCTTAGAAGTAGGGGTGTCCCCGTTGGAGAACTCACCTCTATAGATGCAATATCTCCCTTCATACGAGCAAAGAGCTGGGCAGTGGTGAAATCCATGGGAAGTTTGTAGGAGGAGTTATGTGTCTAGGAGGAGCCAGGGGTTTAGGAGGAGCCTAGGGTTTACAAATGATCCTGAAGGAGGGCTCCACCACACCATGCCTAATCAACCCACCTGCGACAAAGCGTAGGGTGTTCAATAAGTTTCTCTAGTTGGTTTTTTAGATAGTTTTGGATATCAACCAACCTTTGCTTCACGTCAAGGCTCAAGGTTATGATTAAGGAAGTCATATTACTTATCACGACCTTAGTGTCCTTCCAGATGCTTCTTATTAATCTGGTGTTACCGGTAGGAAACTCTCATCGACCTAAAACATAGAAAAAATATTCTTTTCAGTTTTTTCTTATTCTCAAGAAGTGACACGTTCATCCCTCGATCCTACCTCACTGACATATATATCCTCGTCAGATATCTAGGGTTTTGATTTAGGATATAAGTCTCATTAAATTTGGCCATATTTAAGTCCATCCCAAGTTCTTGACAAATCAACGTCAGATAGAACAGATACCTCCACTTGTTAGGCATTAACTACCTAGACGTGAGTTGCATCCTAACCAAGAATCTCCTAATGATAGGGTGTGTGAGAACCTTACCCCAACCACAAGGCCTTTTTGTGAAATACAATCCAACCGTGTGAAGGTTAATCACTATCACAAGCTCCCTCTAGAGGAATCATTATTTGAATCAAGGAAGAGATGTTGTGGGTTTTTCTTAACCTTTCTTCATAATGAGACATGAGAAGTTCTTAAAAAGTACTAAATTTATCATGATTTAATGTAATTTAATTAATTAAATAGATTCATATTTGTATGATTTTATCATTTTTTATATAAATCTGTCTTTTTGGAATCACAGGTTTTTTCACGTTATAGTATATAAATGGTACTATTCATTTTTCCCTTTACTTTTTTTTCTCTTATATTCTCTTTTTTCTAAGAGAATCCATTTTTTATAGAATGGACCCATGTACAGATTATACATTTTTTATATGATAAGGTGAGTGGTTAATATTTGGCATTTTTTGTTCTTATTTGAATAGATTACCCTATATATATATATATTAATAAAGTCATGCGTCAATTAAAAAAGGCATATACTATCAATTTCTACTTAAATAATTTAATCTAAGCAAATAAAATTAAATATATAACACTTCATTAAAATGTAAAAATCTAGACATTCAATGCTAAGTCCTATAGAGATCATCTAATAATGTTGAAAAAATAAGAAAAATATTTAGAGTAGAAAAAATAATATTTATCAATCAGAAGAAAGGATAATGGGCTCAAAGTACATCTCACAAGGGTAGTCTCCACTATTTGATTCCTAAACACTGATTTTGGATTTAATATAATTTTCACACCTTATCAAAAAATACTAGTCATGACAAAAACTAACTAACTACCATATACTCCATGATATGTTTTCAAAAATTAATCTAACAATGCAAAATACTTAACTATTTACTTAAATTTGATTTAAAGAAATGATAATTTTTTGTAAGAATTTTTAAAAATTAATCTTAAAATTCTAAAAATTACTAAACCACATAAATAAAATACAATAAAAATGAAAATATAATTTTTTTTAAATTGTTAATTTTTTTGAAATTAAGCATGATAACTTTTCACCACGCTGTGTCGTGCGTGCACTAATGCCCGTCTGTCGAGATTTCGCATCCCATACGTGTACCAACTTGTCCAAGTGCGTTCAAATTCAAATTTTGAAATATTTTCCCCCTTTTAGCCTTTTGTTCACCTATAAAAAGGATCATATTTCCCCATTGTAAAATACACAATTTTCTGAGCACTTTCTCTCTCTATAATGTTTTCTTTCTTTTTTTAGTTTTTAGTTTTAAAGTTATTCTGTTTTGGGATTAACTAGTTATGTTTTTATAAATTTTTAATTTTTTTAATTCAATAAACGGAAATGAAAATCCATTTAGATGTTTTCCAATAATAGAATTAACATCAAATTGTTGGAAGGATTTTTTTAAGGTATTATTTTAATGAATTTTTTACAGTTATATTTTTATTTTTTATTTTTATATGTTATATTTAATTTATCTGTAATTAAATTTAACATGACTGACTGTTTGTAAATATGATATAATTATAACGTTCTTATGCTTGCGAAATATTAAATAGGTATAACATTTCTATAAAATAAATTGATTTTGTTTGTATTTAATATTTTTATATTAAGAATGTTAGAGAGAAATATATTATCTTTCAATGCAAACTTATGTCTCAAAATTAGATTATAATGTTTAATTATCCAATCTTATTTAGAGTGATGCACTTTTATTTGTTGGTACAATCGTCTGGTTGTTAGAGCGAAGTTCTATTTAAAAAAAATTATAAGAACTATTATTCAAAAATGTATCAACAACATATTTTCAGTCATGGTTTTAAAACTTGAAAGTAAGTGCTCAGATAATTAAATTTATAGGTTTAATTTAGATACTTTGAATAAAGTTTAAAATGTCTAACCTCATACAAATGTGACATTTAAATGGTTATTTTCAATCTCTTAAAAAAAGAATTAATTTAATTAACCAAATTAGTTATCAACCTCACTCATAGGTGTTAATTGATTTGTTTAATTAATAAAGAATATCTAACTCCACCAAATGTGGTATTAATATAAAGAAGAGAGAATCAATAAATATTAGTTTATATCTATAATAACCTAAATAATATGAGCAAACATAATTAACTTAATTATTATATCTATAAATACTCTACTATTATAAATGATAAATATTTGTATTATTGTTTATTGAATCCATATATATGTTTATTTTTATTATGTCATTAGATTAGAACACAAAAACCAAAATATCGTGACATTATGTTTAGGATTTAATTTAATTTTTAAAAGTTTGCATAATAAATTAAAAATCACATATATTCTTTCCTTAGATCGACCTTAGATCGACCTTGGAGTATACTTATAATTTTTTATAAAATGATTCATAAACTTGCGAGAATTTTACAAATAATAAAACAAAATAGTATTTCGTAAGATCGGTATTTGCATTACAGGTCTTGCGTTCATCAGGTGGTGAAAAGTTATCATACTTAATTTCAAAAAAATAACAATTTTAAAAAAATTATATTCACATTTTCGTTTTTATTTTATTTTATTTACGTGGTTTAGTAATTTTTTGAATTTTAGGATTAGTTTTTAAAACAATTCTTACAAAAAATTATCATTTATTTAAATCAAATTTAAATAAATAGTTAAGTCTTTTGCATTATTAGATTAATTTTTGAAAACATATCATAAAGCATATGGTAATTAGTTAGTTTTTGTCATGACTAATATTTCTTGATAAGGTGCGAAGATTATATTAAACCCAAAATTGGTATTTATTAATCAAATAGTGGAGACTAACCTTGTGAAATATAATTTGAACTCATTATTCTTTATTTTGAGTGATAAATATTATTTTTTATACTCTAAACATTTTTCTTATTTTTTCAATATTATTAGATGATCTCTATAAGACTTAGCATTAAATCTCTGGATTTTTATATCTTAATGAAGTGTTATATATTTATTTTTTATTTGCTTAGATTAAATTATTTAAGTAAAAATTGATAGTATATGTCTTTCTTTATTTATACATAACATAGTAGACGAGTTTAAGTCTTGTGATGGTTTTCACTAATGATACCTACAAATATTAACAACAAATGAAAATAAAATAAAATAACAAGTTAACTAAAATTTAAAATAAAGTAAAAAGACTAAAATAAAATAAAGAAATAAAATATAGAAATATATCATGCTTATAATTTCTTTTAAATTTCATAATTAAAATCTTAAGAATAAATTATTTCAACTTCTTAAACATTCATAATTTATTATAAAATATTATACATTACTTTCATACATTAATCAAATTCATCAAATAAAAATACCAAATAATATGCCTTTTAGAAAAATGTAAGAAAATCCAATGACTTCTTAGGAAATTAATTCTTATATTTTCTTTTGCATTAAAACATTTTTTACAACTAGTTAGGTTTTTTTTTTAATTTGAATTTTTTTAAACTCAAAATAAATAAATAAAATCAATTTAAGATTTGATGTTTAAAAATAAATAAAAAATAAAAAATATTTTATTTAATTATTTTCTTTAAAAAAAATAAAAAAATTTGAAAACAAATTTAACTTTTAATTCTTATTTATTTAATTTTTTATAATTTTATTTTATTTTAATTTAATATTTTTTAATTTTTAATTTTACTTTTAATTTATATTTTTAATAATTTTTTAAGTCATAATTTTCATTTATTTTTAAATTTTTTTTTTTACTTTTTAATTCTCTTTTAATTTTTTAAGTTTTAATTTATTTTAAAAAAAACTTAAATTATTAACCTAATTAACATATATTTTTAACTTAAATTAATTTATTAACTTACATATTAACTTAACTTACTTTATAAACTTAAATAACTTAAATTTTAACTTAACTTATTAATTTAATTAACTTATATTTTGAGTTAACATAATTTATTAACTTTAACTTTAACTTTCACTTAATTTAATTTATTAATTTAATTAACTTAGATTTACACTAACTTAATGTATTAACTTATATTTTGGCTTTAATTTAATTTATTGACTTAATTAACTTTGATTTTCACTTAACTTAGTTTATTAAAATAATTAATTTTGGTTGGAGGGAATGAAAATGAATTAGAATTGATTCCTTTCATTTTGTGTGTTTGGTTGGGCAGAATGTAGAGATCAAATGAAATCGATTATTAAAGGAGAAGGAATTGTGATTCCTTCTCCCTCTTTAGGAATCATGATTTCATTCTCATCTAAACTTTTTTTTTCCGATTTTACCCTCACCCAAATATAACCCTAAACTCAAACCCAAAACCCAAAATCCTAAACCCAAAATCCAAATCCTAAAACCCTAAACCCAAAAATCTCAAAACCCTATACCCCAAATCCTTAAACCCTAAACCCTAAAACCTAAATCCTAAAACCCTAAACCTTAAATCCTAAATCCTAAAACCCTAAACCCTAAATCCCAAAACCCAAAACCCAAAACCCAAAATCCATAAACCCTAAACCCCTAAACCTTATATCCTAAACCCTAAAACCCTAAACCCTAAATCTAAAATCCTAAATTCTAAAACCCTAAACCCTATTTAGAAAAAATAATAATTTTAATAATATATTTATTTTTAATTAAGTAATAATTATTTAGAAAAATAATTATTTCAATAATGTATTTTATCTGATAAAAAAATTGTAATTAAATGAAATTATTTAAACTTTACTGAATGTAGGGGTATTAATGTAATTTATAGATTTTTTCATTCCATTCGAGTGGCAAACCAAACAGTGTAATCCTGATTTCGAGCTTGATTCCAGTGGTCAAACCAAACAACATTGTTTCCTTTCCATTCTGATTCTGATTCTGATTCTGATTCTGATTACGATTTCATTCCATGAACCAAACGCCACCTAAGGGAGTTATGTTTGAGAGACTAGTTTTTCGAAGTCTTTGTACCACTAGTCTTTCATAGTAACGTTGATCTATCTAGGAGGATGGTTTTAAAGGAAACTTTCTCACGCCATTTTTTCTTGGGAACACTCTTAGTTAATACTAATTATGTTATTTAACTTAGAAATTATAATAAAATAAAGAAGTAAAAAAATTGTTGAAGTTATCTCCAAAATTTAAATATATTTAAATTACAATTTGTGATAAAATGAGGTAGTTGGTTTGATATATTTAGGTACAATTTGTTTTGATGTCTTAGTTATTTGACTTGCACCTAGAAGTGGGTTATCTAAAACCTACAATCATGTCCCTAGTTTTAAGTAAATAATTTTTTTAAAAATCAATAAGGACATGACTGAAAAAGTATAAGTATACAATCTTATCCTACCTGTAGGTTTGATTGACTCAATGATGTGGGGATATTGAGTTTACTTAAAATGAAATCCCCCAAGTTATGTCTTGGTAAGACGTTAAATTAAGCGCTGGATGAAAGACAATCCATAATTTTAGGTAATTTCTTTTATTTTGTTTATTTTAGTTTAATTGCATGTGGATAATTTTAGAATTGTTCAAACTAAAAATATTTGTTGAAATATTAGAAGTTCACAATGATCTGCCTGTGTGAACATTAATGATAAATATGATGGATGCACCTACATTTTTTCATCACTACTTGCACATTATCAGAAAATAGGTAATTTTTCTTTTCTTTTCTTTTTATCTTTAATTTACAATTGTTACATTAAGGATAATATAAGCTCTAAGTTGGAGGTGGTGAAAAATTACCATGCTTAATTTCAAAAATATTATATTCACATTTTCATTTTCATTATATTATATTTTATTTACATGGTTTAGTAATTTTTAGAATTTTAGGATTAGTTTTTAAAAAAATTCTTCCAAAAATTTATAATGTTTAGGAATTAAATAGTAGAGACTACCATTCTGAGATATAATTTGAGCCTATTATCTTTTATTCTAAGTGATACATATTATTTTTTCTACTCTAAATACTTTTCTTATTTTTTTCAACATTATTAGATGATCTCTATAGGATTTAACATTGAATGTTTGGATTTGTACATCTTAATGAAGTGTTAAATATTTATTTTTCATTTGCTTAAATTAAATGATTTAAGTAGAAATTAATATTATATGTCTTTCTTTATTCATACGTAACTTCTATTAAAAAGATATGTATCTAAGGTCACCTATACAAATACAAACAAAAAGGCCAAATATTAACTACTCACCTTATTATATAAAAAATGTACAATTTGTACATGGATTCAATATCTAAAAATGAATTCACTTATAAAAAAATAGAATATATAAAAGAAAAAAATAGAAAGAAATAAAGAAAAATGAATAGTATAATTTATATACTATGACAAAAAAAACCCGTGATTCCGAAAAACTAAATTTATATAAAAATGATAGAATCATACAAATATGAATCTATTTAATCAATTAAAGTATACTAAATCATGATAATTTTAGTGCTTTTTAAGCACTCATCAGGACATCAACCCATAAGTATTAGGCACAACCGATCAACCCTTGGTGTGACTTGTTGGTTCCCAAGATCATATATTCCTCATCTTCTTCTTCCATTTCTTAGCCACTGAGATTTGAGTATGGGGTACGCTTAATCTAATAATGGAAGTAGTTTGAGGGTGAGAGGTAGAGATAGATGGTTGAGGCGGAGATCGACTTACCTTACTAGATAAAACCCAAAGTCATTACTAGCACTATAATATTGGGGGCTTTCATAGGAGGTCAACCGAAGGTTGAGGTATCTTCTCTAAGCATTATGTAAAAATCTATAAAAACTGATAGGTAAGACACGAGAAGAATGAATTACCTAGGGTTGAGTTTGAAAATAAAGGAAAGTGATACTTTAAAAAACCGACCTGAAAAGAAAGTAGAAAATCGTTAGGCTTTTGACGCTTGAACTCTAAAAACTTGAATAGACAAAACTATAGTCCGAGTTGAATTCTTACCACCTAATTGAAAACCTTTCACGAGCTTGAGGTGATGCAACATGGCGTTTTTCTTCAATATTTCTCAATTGTGTAGGTAATGATGATAAGTCTCAACCCAAGCATCTCCTTATATAGAGGCACTTCGTTTCCCTCTCCAATTAATTGACACATATTTATTAAGGGGAGCTGAATAACTCGTATCCTATGCCTAATAATTACTCTTTCACCTCAGACTAGAGCTCGAACTGAAAGAGTAAAAGCACTAAATGTTTGAACATTCAGACAAACTTGATGCCTTATCCGTGCAAATAACTCAAGTAAAGTCACCAACCCGAGCTTAATAATCAGCTCAAGCTCAATGATCAGTCTCAGCATTGGTCGACCTCAACCCATGATATGTTGTACTTTATATCAATTATACTCCTCTAACATGTAAATATGTGTACATATTATGTAATTGACACTTGTCTCTGTAATGTTCTGTAAATAGATGTATCTCTTATGGAATCTACACATTTAGTCAATTATCTTAACTTCTCTTTAAATTTTTTCTCTAAAAACAAGTTGAATTTTAACCAAAATGTATGTCATTATTAAGGTGACAAACTAAATAACCAATTAATTTGAAAACAATAAAAAAGAAAAATTATGATTAATATGCAATAAATGAAATACTATTATAAAACTTATGATCAATATGCATTAAATGAAATACTATTATAAAGATCCTTTACAAAAAAAAGTAGCATGAAAGATATTTAGACATGTAACTTAATCATTTTTAAGTTGGGCTTTAACATAAACCCTACTTCCCTTTTATTTCAAAAGTTGTACTTTTTAGCATTTTTTTCTAATAAAATATTTTATTTTTTAAAAAAATTATAATGTTTACGGGAATGTTATGATTAATTAAATTTTAATATTTATTAATTATTTTATTTAGTCCATAAAATCAAAATAATTGATTAATTTATAATATTTTAAAAATTATTTAAATTTAATAAATATATAATAGTGTTAGTTGTATAATAATAATTTTTATTACTCTAAAATTCTTTATTTAAAAAAAAGAAAAAATAAAGTTTTTAAATTTAATTTATAGTACATATATATATATATAATTTATTATTTAAGATTATTTTATTTTATCAAGATGAAACAATACGTTTAAAATGAATAGTTATAATAAAATAAAAATAAAGGTTTATATAAAAAAGGTAGTTTTAGAAGGGTGTATTCAAATAAGATTTTTACCAATTTTAATGGATTTTAAAAGTTTTTTTAAATTTAAACGTAATTATTTAATTTTTTTTTAAGAATTTATAAAAATTTAGCTATATTATGTTAAAACTTTTTAAAAGTTTATAAAATTCTATATAAATTTAAATATACTTAATCATTACTTTTTAAAAGTTTATAAAAATAGTAGGTAAGATTTTAAAACTTCACTTAATTTTTGAGATATTAAAATTTTTTTTTACGTAAAAATAAAGTTTATCACAAATAACATCTTATTCTGTGTGATTTTTAGAGATTTTTGTTTATATATTTTTCTATTTTTTCCTCACTCTTGACTATTTCTTTGTTTTTTTATTTTTATTTTTTATATTTCTCACCTACTAACCCAAAAAATCATTATACAATTATTTATAGGATTTTTCTAATCTTTACGTACTAACTTTAGAAGAACAATTCTCCAATAAGATTTTATTTAAATAGGGTCAATAATCTTATAATAATCTTTACGATAAGTTAAATTAAATATGTATCAATTTTTAATTAATACACTCTTTTATTTTCATGGAAACATTGAATGTTCTTACAACTTAAAAAAATATAGATTTTATTAAAATTTTAAATAAAATACATAATAATATATTAAGTATTTTTGAAAAACATAAAAAAATGGTTAATAAACTATAAAATAATTAAAATATAGTGAAAAAGTGAGAGTATGATAAAAAATATATTAAATATTATAAAAGTTTTTAAAAGGCTATAAAAATCTATGACAATAGTCATACAAATATATTCAAATTTACGAGTTGTTAAAAATTTAATTAAATAATGTTAAAATCTTTAAAAATCTATTAAAAAATTTATAAATTTTTTATAATTTGAAATCCATGGAATTTTTTCTAAATCCTAATTGAATTTTTAAAAGTTTAATAATATATATATGTTGAAGTCTTTAAAAATCTATTAAAATTTATAGACTTTTTAAAACTCAAAATATATCAAAACCTTCCTAAATCTTAATTGAATACACTCTTCCAACAATTTTTGAAAATAAAAAATATTTTATACAGGTAATTTGAAGAAATAGGCAATTTATGATTTAAGGTTACTTATAAGTAAGATTTAAAGTATCAATTTCAATATAAATATTGAGACTTAAATTTTATAAAAATATTATTGTTATTGACGAAAATTTTAGATTTTTTTTAAAACTACGCGAACTCTATCAAAATCATAAAATTTGTTTATAAAATATCAACACATTTAATTAATTATATTTTTAAATTAATTTATTATTTAAAATATTTATTTATAAAAAATATGGTATTCAATTTAATCAATAAATTAACTAATTAATTAAAATATTGTAAAATAATTATTTAAATTATAATTTTTAATATTATTATAAATAGATAAACCTCGTATAATGAATAACATAGATAAAAATAATAAATTAAATACAAAATGAGATATAAATAAAAAATATATATATAAAAATATAAAATATTATCTAAAATAAATAATATTTCAATAGAAGATAAAAATTATAAATAGATACAATTAAAAATAAATTATTTAAAAAATAAAAATAAAAAATTAATATGAAATAATATTTTATCTTTAATTTTATGGGAATATTCATATTATTTATGAAATTTTTACAAGAAAATGATTTTTCTTAATATTTTATTAGAAAATGACATTTTGTCAGTAATGTTACGACATCTCTAACATTTTTTTTTTGAATATTTTAATAAAAAATATGAATATTATATTTTGATATTGGAATATAAAAACAACAATACTTTTTCATTTCATTGATATTCTTATAAATATTAACTATTTAATAAGAGATTTATTAAAAAAAAGTAAATGCCTAATTGAAATAAATTTTGGGGGAATCTTTTTTTCGGCTTGAAGATACTAAACTAAATCGTAAAAATAAAATAAAAATCAAAAGAGATCCAGTTCAAATCAACAATCCATTAGATGCCACTTACCCTAAAATTTCACTCTCTCCCTCATCCACACCAACAAAGCCGCTGGTCAAGAATCAATTGAAGTTCGCTAAGCTCCATTAACGCTATTCAATAACCTTATAGTCTTCACAGTCAACTCTCCGATTCTATAATCGTTCTTCTTCTGTGATATGTAAGATACATCTCTCACTTTGTGATTCTCTAATCTGTGTTATTAGCTGGACGTTTCAAATGACTAAGCTTTTATTTATACATTAATTTAATTTTGTTTGATCGTCTCTCTTTCTCTCTATTTTTTTTATTAGATACATTTAGATACGCAGGAAATAACATTCTGTGTTACAATCTACGATAATGTAATGACCCTTTTATAACGATTGTCTTTGATATTATCAGATAAGAAAAATGTCTGATTTTTCTCAAATGGAGCGTAGAATAATTAACTTAGATGATGGATGGGAAGACATGCAAAGAGGGATAAAAAAGCTGAAGAGGATTCTTGAAGGGTTACCAGAGAGTCCCTTTAACTCTGAAGAATATATGATGCTATATACGTATCCTTTGTGCTATTTAGATTTTAAATCTTTTTATGCATCACTTAAATTCTTAAATAAATTGTCACTGTTGGCGATTTTGGTCACCACTCACCAAACACAACAGGAACTAAATTATTTTTTTGTTAGAATTGATTGGTAAATGTTTTGTGCTCGTAAATATATTGGTTTTTAATACTAATATAAATAAATAACTTGACTAATACTAATATTATTTTGGCATGAATAACACGAACACACACAGCACAACACGGTTGAAACTCCGAGATGTTTTCCTTATTTCCAAGTGCAGAACCATATATAACATGTGTACACAGAAGCCTCCTCATGATTATTCTCAACAACTTTATGACAAATATCAGGAGGTGTTTCAAGAATATATTGGCTCAATGGTGAGGGTCTTTAGAAATAGTCTTTTTATTTTTCCGTTTATGCAATTTGGATTGTTTTGGGCACGCTATTATTGTGGAAGATTGGATGTTGGGACTTGGAATTGAACTTAGCAAAAATAATATTTTTTCTTGGCCTACCTTAATTCTTTAAAACTTATTATTGGATGTTTTTTTAACTTTTCTTGTATGTGGTGAAAATGAGGTTAATAGTCATCGTATATTCAAATAATATACTTTCCCTTGCTTATACCTGCAATTCATGTGTGCTTGAATAGCTTTAGGATTCTTTCAATTTAAATTTATAATATCTAAGTTCAAAATTTGTTTTCTTCATATGACTTTGATCTTACTTTTTTGCATGCTCATCTCAAAGGTGTTGCCATCCTTAAGAGACAAGCACGATGAGTTTATGCTGAGGGAACTTGTCAGACGATGGATAAATCACAAAATTATGGTTAGGTGGCTATCACGCTTCTTTCACTATCTTGATCGCTACTTTGTTGCCCGACGGTCACTTCCCCCACTGAATGAAGTTGGACTTACTTGCTTCCGTGACTTGGTTAGTTATTTTTCCTGCATTTGTACCTAAATAAAGAATAAAAAAAATAAAATTCTGATGTTTATATTTATGTAATTATAGGTTTACCAGGAGATGAAAGCTAAGGCCAAGGATGCTGTGATTACTTTAGTGAGTTGCAAGAATACTGATCCTTTTTTTGATTCTGATCATTTCACTGGTAAACATGTAAAATATTAATGTTTGTTTGCCAGATTGATAAGGAGCGTGAAGGAGAGCAGATTGACAAAGCACTGCTAAAGAATGTTATTGATATATTCGTAGAAATTGGGATGGGAGAAATGTATCCTTATGAGCAGGACTTTGAACAGTTGATGCTGGATGATACTGGTGGTTACTATTGTCGTAAAGCATCAAACTGGATTGTGGAGGATTCTTGTCCAGATTACATGTTGAAGGCTAGTTTGTATTTTCTATTTGTTGTAGCTAAAGTTGTAACCTTCTTCCAAAAACATGTGATTCTAAGTAGCTTTAGATGAGCCATGCAGGCTGAGCAATGCTTGAAAAGGGAGAGGGATAGAGTTTCTCATTACCTGCATTCTAATAGTGAGCAGAAGTTGGTGGAGGTTTGTTAGTACTTATATTTTATGAAAGTCTTTATTAATTACTAGAAATACATTTTTGCTTTAAGTTTGACTTTATTTGTTGTTGCCCATGTAGAAAGTGCAACAAGAGCTGTTGGTGTCCTATGCAACCCAGTTACTTGAAAAGGAGCATTCTGGATGTAGAGCTTTGCTTCGCGACGATAAAGTACAGTAGTGTTTTTTAGTTGATCTTGCTTTAAGTTATATATATATATATTAAACTTATCCATGATATTTTAATTCGATTGTTTTGCTTTTCAGGTGGATGATCTTTCTAGAATGTTTAGACTTTACCATAAAATACCCCAAGGGTTGGAACCTGTTGCCAATGTATTTAAACAGGTAAGTTGTTTTCTTGTTTTGTACCATCGTATGATTCTTTTAGCCAGTCTTTTGCTTAGCTTGTTTTGTTTGTAAGCTGGATTCTTTTTGCAGCACATTACTGCTGAAGGGACTGCCCTGGTCCAGCAGGCTGAAGATGCTGCTACCAATCAGGTATAACATACTGGTCTTCTAAATGTAGCAACTCTTGTTCTTGCTTGCATAATGCAGCTTCATAAAGTGTTTTCTTGGATTTTGATTTTGACTTGTGGCCCTCATCTTAAGTAGGCATGTGGTGATGTCTTCAATTTTGCAAGTTTTGTCTCTGTACTTTCTATTGCAATATCACATGCTTTGTTTTTGTCAAACAAAGGTGCTTTTATACTGGTGTTCTGAACCATTTTTGGAAATATCATCTTGATTTCCTAACCATCTTGATTGCAATTAAAAATGGCATTCTTTTTTCTTTATCTTCTTTGGAAAATATAAAATCTTGTAATATGGGTACGTTCTATTGCTGTATCTTTTAACTGTTTACCATTACACTGAGTCATCAAGGTCTATTGCTCGATGTATACTATTTTATTTGCATTATGCTCTACTTTAGTTCTCATTTTATAAATTACCTATTTGTCTTAAATTTTGTGCTGGTTTGACTAAGTAGATAAAATTTGTGGTTTAAATTTGTTTGCATAAAATATTTGTTGTTTTGGATTATTTTTCTCCTACTAATTTGAAGTTGTATATTGACCATTTTTTTTCCTGAGGGTCTATAATTTAATGGTTTCATGTCATGCATGTTTCCAATGGCATCTTCTAGCATTCATATGTGCCATGTATTATTTAATAATGATATTTATTTCAGCTCTATAGAAAGTTTCCCTATGAGAATGATGTGATACCCTTAAATGGTTGTTGTAAAGCTTTGTCAAAGATCACCTTTGACCATGTGATCTTTTATGTCTACTATGTTCTATGCATTTGTTGAGTTGATTCAGTAGAGGTCCTCTAAATGAAGACATTGTTGTGTTTATTTTTAATGATTGATCATGTTGCTGAAGTAGATAACTTTGCTTCTTCAGGGTGCAAATGGTTCTGTCATGCTGGAACAGGTAAATTTATCCCTTTAATTGTTTAATTATGTTTAGTAGAAAGGATTTACTTGACTCTTTTGGCATGCAGGTCCTAGTTAGAAAAATGATCGAGCTACATGACAAGTATATGGCATATGTAGCCGATTGTTTTATAAGCCACACCCTGTTTCACAAGGTTAGTGTTGTATAATGCTAGCAACCTCCCATAATTATCCCTTTTATTACTGAGTTACTAATTATTCTTTTCCCCTTTTGGGTAGGCCTTGAAGGAGGCTTTTGAGGTCTTTTGTAATAAAACTGTTGCCGGTAGTTCAAGTGCAGAACTGCTGGCTGCATTCTGTGATAATATCCTCAAGAAGGGTGGGAGTGAAAAGTTGAGTGATGAGGCAGTAGAAGAAACTTTGGAGAAGGTATTTTTGCTAGGATTTTGTGAACATGTTCATGCCCATATATGTGATGTTCCTATCAGAATTAGGCTCAAGTTAATTTTATTTTGATCTCTCATATCTGCAGATAGTTAAGCTGCTTGCTTATATTAGTGACAAAGACCTTTTTGCAGAGTTTTACAGGTAAAGGTCGATTTCTTGTTTCGTGATCTATCCTTTTTTAACTCTCTTTCTTTCTTTCTTTCTGACTATTGTCATAAAATCGCAATTTGTTTACCAATTACCATTTGGTACCATTTTGGGTTATCATTTTTAAAGGAAAAAGCTAGCTCGCCGCTTGCTTTTTGATCGAAGTCAAAGTGAGGACCATGAAAGGAGCATATTAACAAAGCTGAAGCAACAATGTGGTGGGCAGTTTACCTCAAAAATGGAAGGAATGGTATGTTACCTTAGGCCATTTGGTATAAACTCCCTGTGTTTTTTTTAGGGGTCTCGTTGACATCTTTTGTTGGTTTTATCTAGGTCACAGATTTGACACTGGCAAGGGATCATCAGAGTAATTTTGAGGAATATCTTCGAACTACCTCAGATATAAGTCCCGGGATTGATCTAACAGTCACCGTCCTTACTACTGGATTTTGGCCTAGTTATAAATCATTTGATTTAAACCTTCCTGCAGAGATGGTAGCATATATTTCTTCATCCTTTGAGAAAGAATATTAAATTCTTCATAGAAATTACAAATCACGTTCATGTTATTGTTCTTTTCTACCAACACAGGTGAAATGTGTTGAAGTGTTTAAGGGTTTCTATGAAATAAAAACAAAACACAGAAAACTTACATGGATTTACTCTTTGGGTACTTGCAACATTATTGGCAAGTTTGATGCAAAGCCAATCGAGTTGGTTGTCTCCACCTACCAGGTATTTTATTAGAGTACCTTTCTTCATTATGTTGAGGCCTTAAAAACTACAATCATAGCATTTGAAATGTCCTATTGATTTTGCAGGCAGCTGCTCTATTGCTATTTAATACTGCAGATAAATTGAGCTACTCTGAAATCATGACTCAGTTAAACGTATCCCATGATGACTTGATTAGATTACTCCATTCTCTTTCCTGTGCAAAATATAAGATCATCATCAAGGAGCCAAATACAAAAACTATCTCACCTGACGATACTTTTCAGTTCAACTCCAAGTTCACAGACAGGATGAGGAGAATTAAGGTTTATACCTCTTCGAATTCTCTTTATAATGCCGCCTTATTGCTTTACTTGCTGCTTCTTTTTCCCCCTGTTATTAAGATGTACCTTTAAAAATCTTCTTTCTAGATTCCTCTTCCACCGGTGGATGAAAGGAAGAAGGTAATTGAGGACGTTGACAAAGATAGGAGATATGCTATTGATGCTGCAATTGTGCGTATCATGAAGAGTCGGAAACTCTTGGGCCATCAACAATTGGTTATGGAATGCGTTGAGCAATTGGGCCGCATGTTTAAGGTGCATATTCTTGCATGTATTTTTGTTTCATGTGTCAAAAAGGGTATCTGGTGCTGGAATCAATAATTTAAATCCATTAAAAGATATGAAACTATTATTTGTCCTCATTCTATCTGTTTCTCACACTTCTTTAAATACATTCAGCCTGATATTATAGCTATCAAGAAGCGGATTGAAGATCTCATAACCCGTGACTATCTCGAGAGAGACAAGGACAATCAAAATGTTTTCAAGTACCTGGCGTGATTCAAGCTGCATGTGGCTATGTGAAGAGTGACAAGGGCCAATCTGAAACTCGGTATTATTTAGAGCTTCTTTGAGCAGAGAGAATCATTGCTTGGAGCTGCCAAGGAGTATTGGTAGCCTGAAGTTTTAGGGGTACAAAAACAGTTCAATGGTATATATTTTAACTGTAAATGATGTTTAGCTTTTTAGCATTTCTAGAATTATTAGAACAAAAAATTTTGTGCGAATCTCATAGCCATTTTTTGCTAGCCGGGTCTTTGATTCCCTTAAAGCATGTTTAATATGATAATTTGGTTTTCTCAATTTGGAGCCATAAATTTGAAATTAAATCTAATTTCAAATTTATGGTTACTATAGTAGATCATATTTTAATAGTAGTAATAGAATCTACTTTATATATATACACACGTACGTATGTATATATATGCCTTTCATGACCATAAATTTGAAAGTTGATTTTACTTTCAAATTTTATGGTTACGAAAGTAGATCATATTTTATTAGTAGCAGTAGAATCTACTTTAAAATAAAAAATATATATGATCTACATTTATAACCATAAATTAAAAAAAATGATATACTTTTATAATCATAAATTTAAAAGTAGATTCCTTGGATTTGTTAATTGGCACTAGTTTTTTATTAAACTTTTTTTTAAAAGAAGAAAAGAATTCCTATGAGATACAAAATACTATCAAATTTATTACATTATTTTCACAAACTTGTTTCTATAATAAAAAGAACTTTTTTCTTTGAAAAATAAAATTCTAAACACTCTTAATTCTAAATGCATCGAATCTCATTTTAAAAAAAAAATATATAGATGAAGGGTGTAATTTATTTATCATTATTAATTAATTGTGATTTATAATTATCTATTTTTACTAATGAAAAAATACAAAAGGAAAATATTGATACACTTTGTACTTTACTAAAAATATTAAAAACTGGAAGTATGAATAGCTAATATTACTGTTTACAACTAAGTTGGAATATTACTATACTGATTATTTGAAACGAAACTCTAATTCAACCCTACTTTTTATAGTATAATAAATTTATAATTTATTTGCTTTTTAAAGTGAATAGTTCCCTTTTAAAACTTGAATTTAACAATCAATAAGCACAACATTTAAAAAATTTATAACTATCACCAAAATACTTTCATTAAATTTTTTTAGTGATACATGTATGATTTTAAGCATTTTTATGTAAATTTTTTTAATCTACTACTATTGTTTCTAAACAAATCAATAAAAACTAATTTATTTAATTTTTAAAAAAATTAAAAAATATAAAAGTGTTTGCTTGGTTAGTAATCATTATTGACTTCTGGTTTGCAAGTTTATATTTTTTAAGGTGATGACATTGGTTTTATTTTATCATTCTATCTCTAAAAAAGAATAAAAGATCCACTAAACAAACACCGCAAGTCGGAAGCCAACGTAAGTGGACTTTTATTTTATAAACTCTTCACATTTGTACTTATATCGAATAAAGCATTACAATTTATAAAAAAATATATTATTTCCATTTAGATTTTTCCAAAAAATTAATTTTATCCTTTGAATCCACATGGAATTTGTTATGCTACATTCTTTGTAACTTATAAAAATTATGAAAAATAACCTTAAATATTATATTATTTTTAGTGCAATTTTGCACAAAACCAAATAGAAACATTAATGTATATCTCCACGTGCAATGTGCAAAGCAATTACGTTATTGTTGGTAATAACAAAAATAAGATCCCTTAATATTAACTTATATTCTGTAAATTTAAGATGATGTTATTATTTTTGTTATTATGAATTTTGAATATAATTGTTATAATTTTTAATATTTTTTTCGTTTAATTTTTACAAACATATTTTATATAATGATAATTAAATAAATAATAAAAAATTAATCATAATTTTTTTAGTTAGCTAGAAATTCATTATTGTAAAACTCCTTAATCAAAAGTGATTCTTAGAATTTTGAAATTATTTTTATTGTGAGCATACATTATTTCTTAGTGCATTCCAAAAATAAAAAAAATATCTATTAAAAAGACAATTTCCTTAATATTATAAGAGTATAACTTATATTTTTTAAAAAAATTTAAAATAAAATAAAAAATAAAAAAATGTTATTATTTAAAAGTATAAAGATATTTTATCTAAACTTTGTTTAGTAATGTACTTTTTTATCATTATTATAGATAGATAATACTCTTCAATGCCCCATATGATGGTAGTTTTTTTTTTAAAGTAATTTAGTCATCTAACCATGTTTTGTTGTGAATGTTTATGAAATTGAGGTGATTAAACAAGTCATTCTAGTCTCATTCAATAACCATTATTATTTTCAATGTTTAATTTTAATCTTTAAAAATTTAAATTTAAAAACCAAGTACATTTGATAACTTATTATATATTTTATTTTAAAAAATTTTTAACTCGGTTATGAAAAAAAAATACTTAAAAATATTTTACATTTTAGTATTAAATACTATAATGAAAAAATATGTTTTCTTCTCAAAATGCAAACTTACAATATATATATATATATATAATAATTGAATTTTAGAAGAAAAAAGAACTTAACTAATAAACTAGGTATAAATTATGTTTCAATTGTTTGAAATCTCATTACATAATTAGAAATTGAAAGATATTTAATAATAAAAAAATAAGACGATCATCAACATGGCCCAAGCCCTAATCTCACCAGCTGTGTTAAGTTAATCTTGAGATCTCAATCTTTATTAAGATAAAATGAATACAATTTCTACATAAATTACACATGATTTATTCCACTAAATTACTTTGGCACAAATAACAATCAAGATTTAATATGAAAATCTTTCTAGTTCATCACATATATGATTTCAAGAATTATCAACTAGAGGCTGAGGAAACATAACAAAAAGAGGAAAAAGAATTGGAAAACTTTCAGTGAGGTCAGTCATCCACCATTTAGTAGTAATACCGACTGCTCCAGTTGCTTAATCTGCAATCATAGACATTTAGTGTTTATTTAGAGGCAAAGCTCATGATCACTGATTTATACAATGTAAGTGCTTTGGTCTTAGAAACTACTAAAAAAAACTACAAAAAACCAAACTAAGAGGATAATTAAAGAAGTCGAGCAAAAAAAAGTATAATTTAACCTTTTAAATTTTGACATATTCACCAGTAATCACAAAGCCTCTTCATCTTTCTTGTAAATAATCGACTTGACTCGATGAAATTATGTACACAACAACAACTGCATAGAGGGGGAAAACTTAGAGCTTGAAGCTTGATTATACTGTATTTATCCAGAAACAGAATTTGATCATTTTAAATCGTCACAAACCTTTTAAGGAATACAGTGCAGGCAACAACTGAACAACAGATAATTATGCCGTACTATATTCAACTTTGCTGTTAATCTTCATACTTGCCTTTAGAGCAACAGAGTATAAAAATTCTCCCTACTGTAAGTATATAGTAACTGAAGATAACAACCTGCATAAAAAAAAAGAGTAAATGCAGAGGGGAAAGAAGCAAAAGGCTATAAGAACGTAGAAAGTTTTAATTAAGAGGAAAAAAAATTGTTTCGAATGGCAAAATGCCCTACCTGAGACTGCAATCCCTTTTACCCTCCAACATAACATTAACGGGGATAATCTACCTTCATATTATTCACATCACAGATCTTCTTCACAAATTGGCAGTGTCCGAATTTCACATACTTAGGTTGTATCCAAAAAATGTAGAATAACAAACACTCTTTCGGTATATGCAGGTCGTTTATTTATATACATCTATCAAATTTTTGGTCGCATTCTTGGCTAACCATATGAACTATTAAGCTCAGGACTTTTTGTGCGATAGCCTTAAATTTGGCACCTTAAAAAAATTCACCAAGCAGTACTCGTGTTCACACTCCCTTGGAGAATGTCAGACTCATCCAATAGACATATCCAATTCAGCTTCTTATTTTTCCTCCAGGTTTCGTATTCTAGCACAAACCAATTTCCACCTCTTCTTAGAGTAGAATTTTTGTTCAACCACCTTGACTATTTAGCTGCTAATGTTGTCCATTGCAATCCGGACCAAGTGTAACAATCCATCTATATCTTGGAAGTTATAATCAAGAGCCCTTTTAATGGAAGTGATGCTCTCCTCATGCTTGACATCTGCCATGCTTAATTGAGCAGATGAAAAAGCGATCCATGATTTCCTCGAGGCTTCCATTGCAAAATTTACATCCTGTACCTGAAATCAATTGCATATAATTATGACGATGCTCACAAGTCATCTACGATTACTGTCTAAAGACTGATTTAAACCATTTCATCTCACTGAGAGCAGATTATATAAACAAGCCATGACTGACTAATATGTTTTGTTGTTGATCAGTGAAATCAATACCTAACATAGATTGAGCAATAACAAAGTTGCATGTGCAGTGATTATGAAATAAACGATGCTATTTTTCCAACTTTCACGTCCTTTATTGACATATACCATGATTTCATCTGATTATCATTCCACTCAATGTTATTTCAGATATACTTCCTTTGGAAGTATAAAATTTGGAGTTTTCATGTAAGGTCTAGTCACATACAAAATTGAGTAATCTGACAAAACTAGGCCGACTTCTGGCAGCAATGACATGGTTAGCAGCAACTTGTGGGGAGCTAACACCCTTAGGTAAGGTCACCTTGTTGACTATGGTAATGTTTAAATTATCAACATCAGAAGCAGAAGAAGAAGGAGATTCACCTGATAAGTGAACAAGCACAACTGATATTAGTACCGAGCAAAAGATTATTAAAAAACTACTCCCCTTACTGGGAAGTGGGAAGTACAAAAACAGCTCAATAACTGGGAAGTTAACCTAGGGTCCCAGACATAAAAAGGAAAAAAAGAAAACTTTGCATTCAAGGGGAAAGATGGCTCATTGTATTCGAACTTAAAGATAAAAAATTCAAAAAATATTTGACTCCATGCCAAAAGGTGTATCCCAGATAATTTCAATCAAGAATAAAAAAATACCTCGAAGCTGGCAAGATTTCACTGCAGCAACCATACGATGTTATAGAAATTATTAAGTAAACATAAAAACTGACTCCAATAATAGGATTTCCCCCTTTACTTTGATAACGAGAAACAAAATGCTCATATGGCTCCATAGCATATCTTGAAATCAAACTCAGTTCTCATTTAAAATAATTCCGTTGATTGCTTAAATTTGAGGTTTGTTACAAACATTCTTACAGCAAGCCAACGATTTTTCTACTTTAATCACAGTTATTACTGTTTCTTCTATTGACAGTATAATTATGTTTACAAGTCTTTTATGGACGATTTTGCACATTTATAAAAAGATGACATATATACCAGGAAGAACCATTTGTAGAGCCGTCTGAAGCTCATTCCGATCTCTATTGGCACTTGCATGTGAGGAATGAATAACCCTCATGTAAGCAACCTCCATACATTTGTAGGCCAGAGCAGCAGCAGCCATGTCTTTGCACTTCTCATAATCATGGGCACAGAACCTATTGATGTTAGAATCAATTAGGGATACAGGAGAAAAGAATTTTGAAAGGCTCAAAATACATGGTGCATTTTAGAAACAATTAGGCTCCACGCATGTGCTTTTCCTTATACCATGAATGTCAATATGGTCTGTCTAATGGCAAAAATAATCTGAATCCATCAAGACGAAGCACATATCCTCTACCTATAACTTAAATGTATAAGTGTCAGGCACCAATTCTCCCAAAAGTTTAAGCTTGTAAGAGGTGTGCCTAATATTTTATCTATATTTCTTAATACTCCCCCTCAAGTGTGGGCTACTTTGTCTTCACAAAAGTCTATTACTTGAACTTTCCTCAAGGGTAGGTTTTCTTGTCCTTTTCAACTTAGGAATTTTAATTGATTTTGGGAGTTGTTGTTAGGATTCAATCCCAAGACCTTGTAGCTCTTATACTACATGTAAGTATCAGACACTAATTCTCACAAAAGCTCAAGCATATAAAAGATGGACCTAGTATTTCATCTCTACTATGTACATTGGAAAAGGCTGATATATGTACTAAACATTCAATGTTCCATGATGCTCTCACAAGCAACGGGTTCAAAAGAAAATGGTAAATTCCCAGGCAGCATTGAAAGCAAAGACATTTGTCATTTAAAAGATAGGAGTTAAGAATTACCAAGCAATCATTCAGTGTATAATAAACAGTGGTTTTGTACAGTAGACCAAAGACAGCCATTCAAAAAGAACATTTCATGACGGAAAGGGAAGGGTGACAAAATTGGGACCAAAAAATAAAGGCGAAGAGGTAAATCACGGAGCACAGCTGCAACATTGTTACCCACATACACAACCTAAGACTTGTGTTATTGGACTTACTCGCATAGTTTTGCAGTGCTGCTATAGATTTCCAAGGACGTTATCATCTCATTATGTTTGGCACTCTCACTGCCACTAATTTCCCACAAAGATGCTCCATGAAGAAACTTGAGGGCTGCTTGGAAATAGAAGGTTGTACTCTCAGCAGAGCCCTCTTTCTGCAAAAAATTACAAAGAATTAGGGCGAGAAGAGATCAACTCCTAAGCACACAAAATATAATAGGTCGAAACCTTGAGGCGATCAGCCAGGTACTTTAGACTTTTAGCTTCTTTCACAGCATTGTTAGCTGCCTGGCTGGAGGAATCTCTTTTAAGTGGACTTGGGGCATCAAGATCCCTGGTGTTATGGCCACTCTTTGCAGGATGTCTAGAACTTGTGTGGTGAGACCCACTCTGATTATCAGCTATTTTGATATGTTTCTGCTCTTTCAATGCATTTCTTTCAATGGCATCAACTTGTAAACCATCTGCTCTGTTTCCATGAGCACCTCTACTGGGTGGTAAGGGCGGTGACCTTTCTTTCCCAGAGAATGTCTCCACTTGACCAGTTTTCTCAGAAAGCAATCTCTTAGAAGATTTGCCCCCATTGCAGTCTTGAAACAAATCTGGACTTGAAGTAAGGATGGCATCATTTTTGCAACTTGCATCTGCTTTAAGATTTTGAGCATCACATCCTTCAAGATTCAGATGACTCTCTCTTTTACTACTCTCACTAGACAGCTTTCCTGTAAAATCTTTTTTACTGACAAACTTATCTTCAGTTCTATCCAATTTGCTCCCAAACGTCTCGTGGAACTTGATTTTGGATTCTTCAGGTTTCACTTCAAAAGAAGGTGAGTGCTCATAGAGTTCATCAAGATCATCGGATTTTTGTATTTTGCCCAAATCCATATCAGGTTTCCAGTTCCGATTATTGTCCTTTGTCCGTGAGGACCCCTTCCCAGTCTTCCTTGGGTATGAACTATTAGCCTGATAATGATAATCTTTTTTTCTCTCCTCGTCACAAAACTGATCTGAAGCCAGTGGTTTGATAAGATATTCAGTATCTTGGCATGAACTATTCAGAGCACCATTCACAAAACGGTGGCTGTCAGAAGGTACAATCTGCTTTATAGACAAAGTTGACATTTCAACTTTCCTCCCTGCCCGAGCTTGATAATTTCCTTCAAAGTCTTCACCATAGGAGCTTTTTCTTGGTTTAAAACCCCCACCTAGTGGTGTAAGCTTTTCAGGATTTGGGATTCTCATAGGTGACGATGACACTGATTCTACTGGAGAGCCTTTCACTTCCTGAAAGCTCGATTTGGTTTTGTGGGAACCAGAAACTTTGGAAGAGCTTGAGGTGGCAGCTAAAAATGTCTGTATATGTCCTGAATCCCTTTTCGAAGCATCTGTACCATCCAAACTCTGCTGGGAAAGATTGCTGGCAAGATCTTGCCCAAGCTGCCGATCTTTTGCATGTCTACTTGTTTTGTCAGCTCCACCATTTCTGCTTGTACTAGACTCTTTCCCATCAGATCTACATATTCTCATTTTCTTTTCCTTATTGTAGTCATTTTCATTGAACTCCTTTACGATAAATGTGCCATCCTGGAAATGTACTGTGCTAGGAGGGGACCCATTTTGAAATTCCATTATCTTCCTCTTTTTGGTATCACCTTTAGTTTCAGCGTTCTCCATATATAAGGATCCATCATACCCGTTAACTTCAGCTTTGTCTTTTGACTTTGCAACAAAAACTTGTGGCCTGTCACTTGCATCACTTTTTGGGTCCTTTGAAGAACGGTTGGAGTATTTTGTATGGACTCCACTGCTTGAGCTAGGATGAATCCTCCCAGCTGCCCAGCTATGGTCTGAAGTCCAATCTTCATCAATAGTATCCGTGCCTTCACTTTTTATCTTCTTGGAAGCTCTAGAAGAATCTTGATCAGCATCCCTTTTTCTTTTTATATTTAAATGTTTGGCATCACCTGTGGACAAACGTTAATCCAGAAGTTAATCAAATTCAAATTTTAGGAGAGTCAAACAAATTCCTTTTGGACAAATAGTATTACCTCCATTGATACGAGGCTCGGTCACTTTATGCTTGTCTTTATATTTATGTTTTTGTTTCTCTACGGCCATGTTGTTGGACTTGCTTAGATGCTGAAAATCAGGTTCATTCTCTGGAGGAGAATTGTTGACATCATTCAAACTTCTGCTTTTAGCTGATGCCTCAGTAACTTTCTTCATAGAGTTTGACAAGTTAGCTGAACTACTTTTATGTGTTACACTTGTTACTTTTATTCCATGTTTTTTCTTTCCACTGCCAGGAACACCATTTGAACCAAAATTTGAAAGGTTTTGATCTGGGTGCCTAAGATTAGCCAATGTTGCTGCTGTGGAAAAACCAGGAGGATTGCTGTGTAGATTATTTTGACTCTCCGGAGCAGGAGCTTGATACATGGCAACCACAGCTTTTGTTGATTCCACCTCACTAATACTACACCGATTCATTCCATTCCTACATTTTTAAATAGAGATCAAGGTTGTGAGAGAGAAAGAGAGAGTGACTGATCACTGCCCCAGATTTTTTTAATCCATCTAATGTAATGAACAGAGTTAACAGAAATTTTAAAAATCACTAAAGTGAAACTTACAGCCATGTGATCATTTTGCACAGCCATTTCTCAGGCAAGTGATCTGGATTTGTACCAAGTGGAAGAAGCCGCCACTTCTGACACTTCTCACATTGAACCCAATTTTCATTTATCATCACAGCAGCTCCTGATGCTGGAGTAGCATCAGATATGGTTCCATTTGCAGAGGATGGAGCTACTTCTAAAGCCATCACAGGGCATGCCTTTGGTGTTGATGGCTTATCAAATTTCTTAGCACTTGGTCGATCCTTCAGTGCATTGTTTGTTACAGATGTACTTCTGGAAAATACATCAGCATCCTTTACCTTATCATTGGAAGGCATTTCGAACACATCCAATTGGTTCTCTTCATCTGATTCACCAAAAAAATCTTTGTATGTGTCCCCATTTTTCTTCAGATCCATGCATGATTTGAAGTTTTTTGCATCGCTATTTGATGTAGAATTACGTATATGAGTGCTATTCTTTATTTTTGACACAGAGGAAGAGCTAACCATTGAGATTTCTTTCGATGCCTCCACAGCCAGGGTACTGCAGTGTTCCTTCATCTTCTCTTTTCCCCCAAGAAATGGGTGGTTATGCCCAAGAGCTAACCTTGTATTCCCTTCTTCATGAGACGTGGTATTTCCATTACTCTTGGATTTAGAAGAATCCATGACTTCGGTATCTAAAGCTTTCCTATCCTTAATATGTAAGTCGGCTTTCACTGAGTCATAAACTTTCTGTCTTTTCTGTAGGTCCTCTTTATTAGAACGAATGTTGTTACTTGAGCCTACTTTCCTATCTTCCGAGCCTTTTCCACCTAAACCAATCCTTTGTTTTTCAAACCAACCATCCTCTTTGCTATAATTTAACTCATCAGGTTCCTCTTCTAAATGATCAGAAATGACTTTATTTTTCAGAACGCCCTTATTAAGTTCTCCATCTTTTATCAAGTTACCATAACTTGAAAATGAATCAGACAAAATTGGAAGCTTTAGGGTTTTTGAAACAAGCTTCTTACAAGCTAATGCATCAGTGTCTTTTTCCTTTATTGACGCAACCCTAGTTCCATTTCGTGTATTATCCCCATTGCACCCATTCTTTGATTCAGCTGAATGGTCATTCTTCTCAATTGATTTAATATCCTTCTCCCCTAACACTTTCCCCTCATTTTTTACAGCATATGACTCGTTGTTTAAGAAGCCATAACTTTTGAGGTCACCACTTGAAAGAGTCACATGTCTCCCTTCCTTTTTGGCCTTTTTATCTTCAACCAAGTGAATTAGATCATCAGAAAGAGGTGACAAGATTATACCACCGTTCACAAGAGAGGATGTCATAGTCTGCTCCAATACATCATTTGAAAAAAGAAAAGAATTCGTCAGAAAAAAGGAAAAAAAATATAACATCTTAGAAACATTATGAACAAAAGAAGGAAAATATGAGACTATTTCTAGCAGATGGTCACCTGAAGAATACTTGTTGGAGATTTAGTTGGTGCATCATGAGATTCATGAGATATTCCTTCACTTTCTGAAAGACTATCATCCATTGAACAAGATGGGGAATCATCAAGACCAAGCCCACTGTAGATGGCTGCATTTTTTTTATCCGGCATATTATCAGAACCCACTTTGATTCGGACCTTCAGTGTTTTCTGGTCTGATAAGTTTGCAGCTTTCTTGCTTTTAGCGTCAACTCTAGATGCCATTTCCACAGCTTGAGTTGTGCGCTTACTTGCTTCCTGTTTTCCTGAATCATTCACTAACTGTGCTTTTAACTCAGGAAGTGAACTGGAACCGGTAGAAGCAGGTCCACGTCCTACTGAGTGTGGTACAGTGACACTAACTGCAGAGTTACAACAGCCACCCTGGTATGAGGAGACAAAGTAACATTGTCATTAGGGGAAGTAAAACTACGATTTGGCTAATAACCAGTGCACTGTTTTAGAGTTGAATTATGTATACTGTAAGCAGATTATTAAAGAAATTAGCATCTTTGATATTGTAAAATTATTATACCTCCACTGGTACATTGTTTGGAGACCTGGGATTGTGTGACCAAACTGGAGAACGCTGATAGGTAGGTAAAAATGAGCCATACCCACCAAATTTTGGCCCTATTCAATGAGTTAACTTTTAAGTCATCCAATAAAAAAGGAATAGACAGGGATTCTTACAAAAAATGTACTTGTACCATCTTAGAGTTTGAACTTACCCAAATTCTCTGCCGACACCCCACCTTCAAAATCCTTTTGGAAGTGTCCAAGAACATCATGGAGTTTCTCGTCCTAAACAAAGTATACAAAATATAGAACGTGTCAAAATATATATGATCACAACGTGTAAGGCATAATAGAGTTCAATCAATAATTTAACAAGCACTTCATAAAACTATATATAATTTTAGGATGCTAAGCTGTTCAGACTTCAGAGAGCAAGCCTTGACTCTGTAGAGCAGTCATGAAATGTTGATTTTAGAATGTCTCATGGTTCAATTTCAAACTGAAATGAAAAATAATCCAAGCACTGCAAAACTCTAATGCAGTCAAATCCCACCTTACTCTCTTAACAATACATTTCAAAGAGGCTTGGCCTCTTTGACGTCAAGAAACATATTAGCATATGGAAGGTAGGGTAGGCATCATCGAATATTCATGACGGCATTGCATATTGTGGTAACAGTAAGTGAGCGTTTTCTGTTACCACAAATGGATCATAATGATAATTGGTTAAAAAAATAAAAAATATTGCACTTCAACTAGAAGAAGCTAACTTTCAACAACAAGGTCAAAATTTCTAGCTGCTAAATTCAACCAATTCTCTTCAGCCATCTTTTTCTTTTTCCCTCTGGATGAAAGTATAACAACATGTATCTTAGATTCAAGTACAATAGATAAATCAAATACACTTTATGGTCTCTAAAACTATAAAAATCATAGTGAAAGTTCAACTTCAAGTAATAACGGAGTTTGGATCTAAGACCCTAAAACAAGTCCAAACAAACAACTTAGCTTCAGAAAATTCTGTATAAGTCTCAATATGCCAAAATTTAAAACTTACAAGGTAAGAGAGAGCAATATCAGGGTCGATGTTTGCATCGTAATCGTCCTGGTTCTGATAAGAACAAGCCTCGCCTTCTTCAAGCTCAGTGTCCATTTCACCAACACCAAACCCTAACCCTAGCCCCTTCCTCGCATCCCTACTTCCCAAAGAAATCATCCAAAAGAACTCCCTTTCAATTCCTCAATCCCTCCAAATGCCACCTCCAAATTCGAAACTCTTCCCTACCCATTACACATAATCGAAAAACCTACCAAAACGGCTAAACCCAACTATAAATCTTCCCTAGATGCAAAATCAGACCCGATCACAGGTGCAAATCGATCACCCAAATCCAAATTCTGCAACACCCAATTGCGGCAAGCGAACAAATAACAACACACTGAATCAATCTAACAAGTTCGATCTTTCAAGACAATTTTTCTCGAACAGCCTCGGACCCCTCGGTGAGATTTCAATAGCTGGAATCAGTTTTAGCATAAACTCATTTTATTGTATTTATTTATTTTCTGATTTTGGTGCAGCAGCCGTGTTTTTCCTTATTATTAATTGATTTTTGTTTTTCTATTTTTTATTATATTTTAATCCTTCTTTTTATCTTATTTGTTTTAATACACATAAGAGCACAATGACTTATAACCGGATGAGAAGAACTTAGAAATAAAATACTGTTTCGCTTAGGTGGTTTTTTGAGGGTAGAATGAAATCAAAATTAAAATCGGAATAAAATGAAATGTAAAGAAAATAATATTATTTGATTTTATCACTAGAATAAAGCTCGTAATCAGGATTATAGTATTTAGTTTGACATTGGAATAAAATAAAAAAAATTATAAATTACCTTAATATCCCTACATTCAATAAAGTTCAAATAATATCATTTAATTATTATTTTTTTGTGAGATAAAATACATTATTGAAATCATTATTTTTCTAAATAATTATTACTTAATTAAAAATAAAATATATTATTAAAATTATTATTTTTCTAAATATGGTTTAGGTTTTTGAGATTTGAGATTTATGATTTAAGGTTTAGAGATTTAGGATTTGTGGTTTAGGGTTATATTTGTAGGTTAAGGTTTAAGATTAAAATTATTATTTTTCTAAAAAGTGTTTAGGGTTTTAGGATTTAGAATTTGAGGTTTATGGTTTAAGGGTTTATTGTTGTAGGTTTTGAGATTTGAGATTTAGGATTTAGGGTTTAAGGTTTAATGTTTTGAGATTTAAGATTTGAGATTTTGGGTTTTGAGATTTGAGTTTAGAGTTATATTTAAGATGATGATAAAATTGAAAAAAAAATTGATATGAAAATAAAATCATGATTCGTAAAATGGGAGGAAGTATTGTGATTACTTCTCCTTTATTAATCAATTATATTTGTATATTTCTTTTCATTCCCTCCTAACAAAAATGACCTTGATGTCATGCATATTCTATTATTCTCTGTATTTTCCCTTTATACTTTTTTTTAATTATTATTAAAACATTTTGTGTTTTCCCCTAAAAGAGCATGTCGGAAGCTGACTAAGGTTGAAGTTTTTAAGAAAATTGTAAAAAATATAATATTTAATTAAATTATGTTTATAAATTAAGTTTTTTTAATAATAAAAATAATAATTAAATTAAATATAATTGAAGATACTTTTATAATTATAAATTTTAAAAATTATTTTTATCGTTTTAATTTAGAGAGAGAGTCAGTTTGCTGAGCTAGCCATTCAAGCCGCAAAATTTGACTCGCTAGTATACTAATATTGACGAATTTACCCTTATGTTTGTATGTGTAAAACTGTAAATTATAAGCGATGGGAAAATCTCTGGGTTGTGTGGTCATTTGACTCATTTCTTACTATACATAATTGGTGCCTTTGGCACGTGGTATCGAATTAAAGCGATAATAGTCACCGATTAAGTACCCTTTATAAAATAAAAACAAATTATTATTCAAAAAATATATATATTTTTCGTATTTTTAAATAATATTTAGATGAACTAACACACGCGTAATAAAAATCCTCATATTATGATTCCGGATTATTTAATTTTAATTTATAATTTATAATAAAATAATTAATTTTATAATTTATAATTTTATTATAAAAAATAAAAAATTATTTATAAATTATTTGATAATATTTTATTTTTTAAAAAATTACAAAATCAAGAATTTTTTTATTTATAAATTTTATGTTTATAATTATTATTTTAAAATAATTTTAATTACTCTATAAAAAATTTATTTAAAATGAAAAAAAATCCAAAAATAAAAACCATAAATTTTATTTATAAATTTTATTTATAAATATTCATGAATAATTTATATTTTGATAATAATTTCTAAAAAAAAAATATATCAAATCAAAAATCACTACTAAATATACATAATTGAAAAGATCACTTAAAAAACCTTATATTGAAAATCGTTATTAAACAAACAATTAATTTATAAACGTAATTTTTAGTTATTAATTTAAAAAAATTTCAATAAAAAATAAATAATATTATTTTTATTTGTTAATAGTAAATGATTAAAACACAATTAATTATGATAAAAATAAAATTTTGTGTTACATTATTTTAAAAAATCAACAATAATAATATTTTAATATAAAATTATTTAAATACATATTTATTTATTAAAAAAATAAAAAAATATTAAAATAAAAAGAGTGATAATAATTAAATATTAAAATAAATATTTTGTGAAAAATTCATATTAATTATCATTTTAGTATTAAATGATTCTCTTTGAATAACATTTTAATCACTTAAGAAGAAAAAAATAATATTTTAATAAAACAATTATTAAAATAATATTAATTTTTTTTAATTGATCTTTTTTTTAAATCGAATGATTATAAAATATATTTTTAAATTTAAAAAATTAAACATATATTAAGACTTAATATGTTATATTTACATTTTTCTCTCCAATTTAATAAAACGTTTGTTTATATATATATTCACCTGACCTATTAATATAATATGCTTGTTCTTTAGTATTGCAATTTTTTGATTAATTCTCCATATCCTTGGATGACTAATTGGTATCAAAGTTTGAGTACTTTGAAGTAGGTGGTCCGGTCCAATTCGATCCTTTTTTTAGTAATTGTTTTTAACTAAATCAGACTATTCATATTGTTTTAACCAAACCAGATCAGATCGTTTAACTTATAAAAATGTTGTAACCGAACGATCAAATCCGATTTGGTTAACAGTTTTCAACGAATTTGATTAATACCTGTTTTCCTCGGCACCTTCATCATCCAGAGTTAGTGCATCTGCAGCTTTCTTCGCCACCTCAAACAATTCCACCAAGTCTTTCCCCATTTTCCAATCCTAAGTTTACCCTTTTAAGATAAAATCACCTCTAATTTAACCAATATTCTACATTAACACATGAAAATGTATTAAATGAATATTGTCCATTAAATCACACAAAAAAAATATAATTTTCCATAAATTCAAAATTTGACTAAATAATTTAGTTAAGATTGGAATAAAATAGATTAACATGCAAGTCTAATAAACTTGAAAAAAAATCCAAAAGTGGAAGAGAAATACTTACACATATCTATTTCCCAAAAGCACAATGGATCGAATTTGCAAACCCTCATTTCTTATATGAATTTTCTTCGGTCTTCCGACAAGTATAGTAATGTGGCAGCAAATTTGGACACCCCTTATAGAATAGATTTAGATTATATAATATATTTTTTAAAATAATTTTTTAATATATTATTAATAATGGTCCGGTCCGATAGATTTAAAAATTAGTATAATCGAACCGAATCATTTGAAAAAACGATTTCAGTTAATACAAACCGAATCGAACCATGTGATTTATAAAAATGTTTAGCCCAATTCGGTTTGATTTAGTTTTTTGGTTTAATTTAGTTTGACCTAGTTTTTGGACACCCCTAATTTGAAATTGTATATTACAAATCATAGTACTTTTTATTTTCAAAGTAAGACCGTACAAATTTTATGTACGTTCCACATATATGTCTATAATGTAGTGAGGTATTTTTACGATACATTAGATGATAATAAGTCACAAAGAGAGGCAATAAATCCATAGATATAATGTTCCTTGATAGCTACAATATGGTATAAAGCAGACACGCCTTTATACAAAATTTTATAGTAAAAAACCAAAAAAAAGTATTATTTTATGTATAACATTTTCTTCGTTACCTTATCTATTTCAAAAAGTATAATTAAAAATTTAGATAGTCAATTAAAGAATTTAGTATTAAAGTTTAAGAATATTATATTGATAAGTTAATTTTAAATATGAGTTTTACAAATTTTCCTTCTTCTAATTTAAGTAAATCTTCAAAGTTTTTTCTCTTCTTTTAAATACAAAAACATAATGAATAATGAATAAATTATTATCGAAGACTTTTCAAAACAAATTGATAACTGAGAAATACTCAAGATTCAAAAAGATCAAATTTATAAAACCAATTTACTTAAGATCTTTAAAACAGATCATTTCATTAAAACCAAAGAAAGAAATATCCAACTTTTTCACAATTTGAAACTATTCACTTATTTATAAATTCATTTATAAACATAAAATCAATATTCTTCTTTTACTGGTTTGAAATCCATGCCAAAGAAAACAATATTAAATATCCTTTTAAATCAATAAAACCAATTAATATTAAAAAGAAATGTCCTGTTTGGGAAACCTCAGAAAGTATAATCGAGGTTGAAAATCCTCTATTAAGACCAATAAACTTCCCATATAGCAAAACAAAGGTGGAAGTCTGTCCTTTTAAAAACCCTCGAGAAACCGAAGCCACCAATCTTAAAAATATTGTTCTTAAAAACAATTTTACCAATATAAGCCTAAATACCTTAGGTAAACAACTTACTAGGATAGAGAAACAAAACCAAAAATTTGAAGTCTCTACCAATACTAGTAAATCTATTTATGGTAAAATATATATAAAAAAAATCCTATCTTTAAACACTTCCACGTGTCAAAGTCCATAAAGAAGTAAAATAAAACAAAATTGAGTTTCTTGAAGCCATAAGAGACATTCAAAGTATAGTTGGGCTTTCTAACTCCGGTTCAAATAAAGGTCCCTAAAACTCCTAAAACACCAAAAACCCTTAAAAATATTAGCATTTTAGACTAATACGTTGACACTTCTAATGAAGAAGCTTTTCAGAAACCATCTTTTAAAATTGAAAATTTAAATTGGCAAAACCCTATCCCTACGACCATAATACCTACTAGATCTTCTTAATTGGAAATGAGTATCTAGCCAAATCAAGTTATACAACAAAAATACAATGCCTCTTTCATTTATAAATGGAACATAAACGATATGACCGAATATCAAATCCTGAACCTATTACAACAGATGAAAATGACATCAAATGCTTACAAAACCCAATCAAGATCCTCAGATAAAACAATTGTTGAACTCTTAATAACTAGGTTCTCTTGTCAACTAAAAGGATGGTGAGATTTTCATCTCACTAAGCAACAATAGTTGGATATCTTAAGTGCTATCCTAACTAGAGAGAGTGGTGAACCCATTCTTGATTAACATGGAGAACCTATACAAGATACAGTATCAACCCTTATTTTTACATTTCACTGCATTTTATGGGTGAAATCTCCTATATAAGAGATAAAATGATGATATTGTTTCAAACCTTTGGTGAGAAAAGATGAGTGATTTTCAAAGCTATAAAACAACTTTCTTAAAGAGAGTAATGCTTAGGGAAGACTCAAACCAACCTTTATGGAAAGAGAAGTTCTTTGTAGGACTTCCTATTTTTCTAAGGGAAAATGTTAGAAATAAAATTCATAAAACCTGTAGGAACCATATAATTCCCTATAATCAACTTACTTATGGTGAATTGATTAGTTTCACTCAAAAAAGGGACTTCAATTTGTCAAGATTTGAAATTACAAAAACAAATGAAATGGGAATTCTAAACCAGTAGAAAAGAGTTAAGATCTTTCAATAGATCATTTGACAGTTCCCTTCCTAAAACCAAATACTATGACGATAGTTGTAGTAAGAAACCTTCATAGTCAAAACCTTATAAGCCTTATAAAAGGTATAGAAAACCTTCTTTTGAGAAACCTAAAAAATAATCGTATTATAAAAATCTTCCAAAAAACCTTACAAAAAACCCTACAAAAAATTTGAAAAATCTTTCATACTTAACTTAATAGACGTTACTTGTTTTAAATGTAAGAGAAAAGTTTATCTTGCAAAAAACGTTACTTGTTTTAAATGTAATAGGAAAGGTTATCTTGCAAAATACTGTCGAGTTTCTAAGAAACTCCAAGAATTAAAACTTGAGGAAGAGACTCTTCAAAAAATCTCCACCCTCTTAATTGAAAATTCTAGGTTTGAAGAATGGTCTGACGACTCATTAGATAATCAAAACCCTAAAATTGACGATTTAGAAGAAAGTTCATTGGACTCTTTTAAATCAATTAATGTGCACACCAAAGAACAATGTTTTCTTTTAGATATTGTTCATAGGGGTATGCATCGGATCAAAATCGTTGATTTTATACTCATTTGATCTGATCCGACCATCTGATTAGATTGAAACATCCTAATCCACAACTGATCCAATCACCTTTAAAATCCAATTCGTAATCTATTCGGATTGGATAGGTTGAATCCGATCAATCTGACTAATAAACTTAATTAACTCTATTTTTTGTATTTTTGAATAAAAAATTAAATTTTCACATAACATAAACTTATTTGAACTAAAAGAAACCTTAAAATATGACTAATTTAAAAATGACCAATGAGAATATAACCAATATATAAAATATAAATATATATTTAAGTATTTTTGGTCAGATCAGATGGGATCAAATGATACATAGTGAAATCTATCATTCGATTTGAACTTAACAGATTGAATTTTTTTTCATCCGATCTGATCCGATGGTAGGATCAAAACCGTCAAAAAATTAACTGATCGAATTAGATTGATCGAATTAGCCGAATGATTAGATTTTTTGCACACCCCTAATTATTCAGCATATTAATAGCCCTGACCTTACAAAACAATATCTTGATCGTCTAGCCGGCTCTTTAGATGACAAACCAAAAGAAAAACCTTCTAAACTTCCTTCGATCAGTACAAGTCATTACGACCTAACATCTATACTTGATCGAAAGAAACAAAACAAGAAGCCCAAGTTTGTATTCAGGACCTTAAGGCTGAAATAATAATTATTAAAAATGAAATTGAACAACTTAAAACTAAACAAAAAGAAGATTATGAAGTTATTCAACTTTTTCTTTCTAACCAAAACAAATAAGTAGTCATTTTTGATATAGATGATGATTTTGATCCATAAAATCTTTAAAATGTAGAAAAAATCTCAAAAGAAATAACCACCAAAAAATACATAATGGTCATAACCCTTGTATTTCCTCGTCATTTCAAAATAAATATAATCGCACTATTTGATACTGGTGCTAACCTAAATTGTATTAAAACAGGAATCGTTTCACGACGTTTCCATGATCAAACCAAAGAAAAACTAACTTAAGAAAATAGTTCAAAAATGCAAATCGATGGCAAAGTTAAAGCTAGTATTTTAAACCCAAACTTCTTTTGTCCTAATTACTAATATCCATAACTCATTAATATTAGGCACACTTTTAATAAATCTTATTACTCAATTCTCTATCAAACATGAAAAAAATCTCTTTTAAAACCCATAGTGGAAAACTTGAATTTCCTTTTTTGGAAAAACCTAAAACAAGAAATCTTAATATCATTAAAGCAAACTCCGTTTATAAAATTTATATTTCTACTATTATTAAAGGAAAACAAAATGAGTTTTTACATCTAAAATAAGAAATTCAATTTTCTACAATTGAAAGAAAATTACAAAAAAAAAAAGAGATTGTAAATGAATGTCGAATCTAAGGAATTTATTTCAAAATTTAGATCACTATGGAACTGTGTGGTTTTTTATGTCAACAAGCCTATGAAATTAAATGGGGAACACATCGATTGGTCATCAACTATAAACCCTTAAACAAAGCTCTAAAATGGATTCAATATTCGATTTCAAATAAAAAATATCTCTTACAAAAACTATATGCATTGCATATATTCTTAAGATTTGATATGAAGTCTAGATTCTAGAAAATTCATATCAAACCATCACATCGATACAAACCAACATTAACTATCCTATTTGGATAATATGAATGGAATATCATATCCTTTGGGCTCAAAAATGCATCCTCTAAGTTTCATAGGATTATGAATGATATTTTTAATCCATATTCAAAAACTTTGCTTGTGTACATCGATGATGTACTTCTATGTTATCAAAAAGAGTAATCTTGTTGTATCTGCCAAAAAGATCTCTCTATTCCAAACCAAAATCAGGTTTTAAGGATACTTTATGTCTTATGGAACCATTACCCATATTGAACGATCCCTTCAGTTTACTCATAAGTTTCTTCATAGTATCACTGATAAAACTCAACTCTAGAGATTTATTGGTAGCTTAAACTACATTTTGAACTTCTGTCCTAATATAAATCGTCTTGTAAAACTTCTTCATAACAGACTTAAAACTAACCTTGAACCTTGGACAAATACACATACCAAAATCGTCCAACAAATAAAACTAAAAGTTCTTTATATTCCCTACTTACATTTAGTAGACCTTGACCTTCCTAAAATCGTTAAAATCGATGCTAATGATATTGGATACAGAGGTATCTTAAAACAAACCCAGGGGAGGAGTCGATCATACAATTCACCTCTGGTCACTGTAATGATTATCAAAAGAATTATTCCACTATTAAAAAAGAAATTCTATTAATTGTTCTTTGTATTTCAAAATTTCAATCTAATTTATTAAATAATTTTTTTATTAAGGATTGATTGTAAATCTGCAAAATAAATTTTGCAAAAAGATGTTCAAAACATTGCCTCTAAATAAATATTTGCTAGATGCAAGCTATATTAAGTATTTTCAATTTTGATAATGAGTTCATAAAAGGAGATGCAAATTCATTACCCGATTTCCTAACTAAGGAATGATTACAAAGCAATTAAATCTTTGCCACCCAAAAAGAAAGGAAAAGAAAAGGAGGGACCACCTCCGAAACCTTCGGTAAAACTCATTTCATCATGAAAACTTATCATCACCTGGTCTGAAGCAGCCCAATCAAAACCTCATTAGGACTCACAGTCCGATGATAAAATCCAATAGGTCCAAAAATGGGTCATGGGCCTTACATAATCACTAGAGCTCCTCAAATCTCTTCAAAACATGCTCCAAGATATCGGAGTACCAAAGCAACTAGAGGCTCCAGCTTCTACATGTAAAATCTCTAAATCTATTAAAAAGAAAGGATCCTCTTCCAAACTTATTTCTACAAAAAAAGTCTTTCCTTCTGATATAATTTCTCAAAAAGGAGCATCATCTTGCACATAACCCCTGGACCAGAGAAAAGAGAGGTACTCTCTTAAAAATAAATTTCAAAACCATTTGAGTATATTTTAAAACCTGAAGCTCAGATTATTATAACAGTTGAATAAAGGTTCCATGGCAAGAATCCTTATTAATCTTTTCAAAAAATCTTCAATGGAAAACAATGGTTTTACAAACCATGTGATATTATCAAAACTTTAAAATATTATCAAAGTATTCTAGAATTCACTGAATGTGTAGAATTTAAACACTTCTTCCATCCAAACAACAAAACAGACCCTTTATATTCTACCTACAAAATTCTAAAAATATTGTCTCCTTTAGAATGAGGCGATGATATATCCAAATTAAAATGATTCACAATCGACCTTAAAACCATCCAGTACCATTGTAAAGTTTTCCATTACTGGGATTATCAATAAGCTTGGTATAATGCCTTCCTTATTCAAAATAAGAAATGTTCCCATTCATGGTTATTCTTCTTTAACCTCATAACTATCAACCCTACAAAATTCCCTTCTTGGTTTTCCCACTGGTGGAAACTCTTTAGCTCTTCCCAAAAGATTTTAATACTAGAAGTCCAAGAAAGCTTCAACCACTTTAAACCCATTATCAACCTTTAAAACTAGAGAAAAAGTTCACAACCTTATGTATATTCTCTACAAACTTCTAGCTTTCAAGGGTATGCCAATAGTTCTTAGAGCTAGTACTCTCAAAAGTAGTAGTAATAAAATGAAGGTACAAGGTAAAATGGTGGACAACCTTCAATGTCCCCAAAACTGTCTTAAAACCAACCATGGAACAATGGCTAATAAAAAAAGGCTATGAAGTAGGAAAAACTGAAGAAATTTAGGAACATAAACTGTTCTTAACACAAAAGACCTATGCCAACATCCATCTTCCTACAACTAAAACCAAGGAAGATTATTTAGAGATTATGCATCAGATATTACAAATAGAGGATTCCAACAAAACACCATCACATGTCTCAACTTCAGATGAATCAGAACCATTGGTAAATCTTGAAGTCGATGATGAAGATGATTGTTATAAGATTTTCCCTCCACTCAAATAAATTCAAAGTCTAGGAATACTGGCCGATGGCCTCACAAAAGTGTAAAAATTTATATCATGATTAAAAGGCCATAGGTTGTAAAAGGCCCATAAAATCCAACCCATGTAATAATACTAAGTACTATAGCATTGGCATATAAACACAAAACAATAAACAAGAATAGCCGACAAAACACTATTTATCCAACAGTAATGACATATTCAACGGTAAAAAGTAGTAGATAAGATACTATTCATGAACAATATAAGTATCTGCACACATTAAAACTTTGGTTATCAAAAGTAAGCTGATTTAAGTTCAAAATCATGCCTTATCCATCGCTCAAAACCTAATCTCTTTCAAGCAAGCTCTCTAATTCTTTTAGATCTCCTATTCCCAAATTTGTATAACCTCATTCCATATCTATAATATTGTAAGTTTATAATCTTTGTATATTGTTTTAGTTTCTTTATATTTAAATAATTATAATTTATTAGTTTGTAAAACTATAGCCGACTAAACCGCTTGACTTATCAATATAATATGCTTATTCTTTAGTATTTCATTTCTTGGTCAACTCCCTATATCCTTGGATGACTAATTGATATATATATGTGTAGATTTTGTTATATTTATTAATATGTCTATTTTATTCTACAAAAATATAAGTAGTGAATTATTTCTTTTCTTCTAGTATACTAGTTACTCATTTAAAGTTCATAATATATTTTTAATTTTTATTCTAATATTATACGGTTTTTATCAACTGAACTTTAGTAGAGTAGTAAAAGCTTAAAAATATCATAGATTTACTAGTTCTATTTTTATCCTAATATTGTTTTTATTTCATATACTTGAATACATTTACATGATTATTATAATTTATGTTGTTTAATTCCTTTAATTTTCATTTTGTTTCAATTTGTATAGATATTGAGATATATTATTTAGTTTTATTATAACTTAATTTACTTAAGTTTAAGTTTTTATTTAAATATGAAAAAATACACATTTAACATGTAATATTAGTATTCTAATATTCAAAAATATTAAATTTTTACAATATATATCACGAATATTTTCATATTATTTTACAATAACTCGATTGAATAAATCATTCATTTTTATTATTATCATTCACGCAATACCAAAATTTTCAATTTTTACTATTAAGTTTATGTAGGGTGTCCTACTTAAGTACCAATCCTGACTCTATCCCTACTCACCACCATAACAACCATCATTCTTCTTCATCATCCTCTTTTTCCTACCCCTAACATCATCTTATTTTTTTATTCATCAACTACCATTTACTAGAACAATCCTATAAACTGTAATTTATATCAAAATTATAGTTAAGCTAGCATTAATTATTTGAAACACCATTTATGCCCATGGTTGGCAAATGATTCCTATTAATCTTCTTGACTCCTTGATCTTTTGTTGATCATTTTAGGTTCAATCAAAGCCATTTAAACATTAGATTTAATCGAATTTATGGTGGTTGCAAAAGAATAAAAAGATTAGGGAAATAAAAGAGAATGATCTAGTGGTAGTGACAATAAGTGGTAAAGATGTGTGTTTCAAATGAATTGATGGTAATCTAACTGTAATTTTGATAAAAAAAATGCATCTTCAAATTATTTGTAAGAAACTTTAGAAGAATGGTTGCACAACAAATAAATAAAGTGATGTGAAGGGTATGACAAATAAAATGTATCATTCTATAAATTAGGTTATTTTAAAATGAAATCATCGTTGTACATTTTATTAATGGGAAAGGATTAATAAAATATTATTTTTAAAAATATAGGTAAAAAAATACATTTTGTTTAATAAAATACTTCTAACATACCTAACAGATACTCAACTATATTAAATTAAACATTTGAGCATTCTATTAAATGATAGTTTATAAGGAAAAAGTAAAAGATAATAACAAAGATCATCTTTCTTAAATCATATTTTAATCTTTATCTTATTAATAAAATTACAACACATGCACTATTTAAAAAAAATTGTACTATAAACTTAGGTTAATTTTTTAAAGGGAGAATAGTAGTTATAGTTTAAGTTAGGCAATATGGGATGTTTAGCTAAGTAGTTTAAGAATAATATGTTTTATCATGTTGTTTTTAAGAAAATGTTTAAGGAAGGATAAAATTAATTTTTGAGTATTTTTAATTAAATTTATCTCATATCTTATACACAATTTCATTAATAGGGATTGGAGTTTTTATTTTAATCATTATTTCTATAATTTAACAACAACCTTAATATTTTAGTACGTTATTATCTCTCATTTTTATTTGTTTTTTAGTTTTAATATTTCTTTCTCTCAGTTAAATAATAATATGCTAATCACATATTTTAAACAATAATATTTTATCATAAATTAAATTAAAATTTAACTTTTTATACTTCTAAGGTACATTTTACTAAAAAACTTTATTTGAAATTCAATTGAGATATAATTTATAGGATTTTAATGGCTTTTTTTCTTCCTATTTTAAATGACGTGTCTTAATTTTATTAATAAGATAAAAATTAAAATATATTTTTAAGAAAAAAGATACTAAACTAATTTATCATATTAAGCTTGTAATAAAATAATGACAAAGAAATGTCTCATAAAAACTACCTCTTGGGGGGAAGAAAACTCACACTTCTTCTATTTAGGTTTATTTTACAGTTAAAGGGATTTAGGAGGATTAGTTTTTACACAAAGTCAATCCTCTCACAAATCCAATATAGTAAATATTGTTTTAAGCAGGACTAGTTTATTTTACAGTTAAAGGGATTTACCAGGACTAGTTTTTTTACACAAAGTGAATCCTCCCAAAAATCCAATATAGTAAAAATTGTTTTATCGTGCCACCGAACACATATGACACCATAAATAAAATAATATATTGATATAATTATTTTTATTTTTATTATAATATATATTATATATTTTATAATATCTTAAAAATCCATTCATCATAATTATTAAATAAAATTAATTAAATTCATAAGATATAATATTATTTTAATATATTATCTGTATATGTACCGGAATTCCTACCTATTAGTTCTTTTATGTATTTAAAATGATATCATTTTATTGTGTTAACTTATATATTGTGAAAAAAATAAAATAAAATAAATTATTTTTATTGTGTTAACTTATATATCGTGGAATCGGAATAAAAAGATAGATTTACTAAAAATGTATTTTTAATGTAAAAGTAATTATTATTTTTTAAATATTAATTTAAGAAAATAAGGTTGAAATTTTATTTATGAATTCAATTCCCCACCTTCTAATGATAATCAAATCACATGAAAATCACCTTCTTTAAACAAAAAAAGTATACATTTAGTACAGGGGACTCACTTTTAGGACATTTAGATATAGCACACAACCATAATGATGACATAACCCATTATTAGATCACAAGCAAGATCTTGATTGCTTTACCTTTTTTGCATCATTAGAAAAGGCTGGTGGCTTAACCATTCAATTCAAGGCAAGTAATCCTAACAAATTAAGGATGTTTTTCTCTATCTTCATAGTAGTTCATTAATCATGTGCCAGTTAGATTTATGTTATTTGTCAATGACAGAGTGATATGTGTAATTTTTTTAATACTAGTTATCATTTGAGATGAAACATCTAAATATATATTTTTAACTACTATGTTTGAGTACCGTGTTGATTGAGAAGAGTAAGTTACAAACATTCACGTGTCTTTCTGATTTCATTATGTCTTCGATACTCTATAATTTTGGCATTCTTCGTTTTAAATCTCAAATCATTTATGAATTGCCACGTTAAAAATCTCTCTAGTCAAATTAAGACTAAGTGACTAAGTTTGATCTTATCAGATTATTTTTGAAATTTGAACTTGCCTGGTCTTTATTGAATATCCGAGTTTAATTCATCATTAAATTAAGCTTAGTTGCTCTATTTTACTTTTATTATTTTTACACGTAATCCTAATACTAGGAAATTGCACTCACAATTTATTTAGTATATTAACTATGCCAATCCAATAATAAATCTACTAGAATAGTTATTAATTATTTAAATTTAAATTTAAATTTATAATTTAATTATTAAGATTATTGTATAAGATTATATTAACAGTGATTTATGTAAATATGAAGTAACGTTATTTTTTTGGGATCTGTTACACAAAACAACTTGTTAAAATAGTCATTTAATGCTTAAGTCGTTAACGAAATTCTAAAAGATAGAAGATATTTAGGTCTCATTTTGTGTTAAATATAAAAAATAATGTTTATGATTATTGTTGAGAATAATTAGAATTCTAACGGCTAGTTTAGTAACGATTGATTTCTTCTCTTTAATGTATAAATATAATATTGGACATTAAGTCAAAAAATTAATTCAATGACTATCTCTTCAAAATTCAGAAAAAATCAACATGGTATCAAAACAGATTTGATCTTGCTCCTGCTCCAAATCAATCTCACAAATAAGAACTGTATCAGTTCAAAAAATCTAGAAAATGTCACAACATATAGAGAGACTTGCAAGTGTGCTACTAAACGGTAAAAATTACCATCTTTGGGCACGCCAAGTGACTTTTGGTCTAATCGGCAGAGACAAATTTGAGCATGTTACTGGTGAGAAATCAAAACCAAAAGCTGAAGATCCAACACAACCAACAGTTGAAGAAAAAAAGGAAATTTCAAAATGGAGAAAAAGTGACCATCTAGTCATGAGTTGGTTACTAGCAACTATGGAACCCTACATCTCTGATCTCATGACATATCTAGATATAGCTCGAGATATATGGGTTAAAGCCAAGAAAATATTCGAAAAAAAGAAAATTTACTACTTCATTTATCAACTTCAGTAAGAACTTCAACAGTTACAACAACAAAACCAATCTGTCACCGAACTATTCAGTCAAATCCAAAAAAAGAAGGATAAGATTAGAGTGTACCAACCTCTTACAGCTGATCTTGATGAAATCAAAAGAAGAAAAGAGAATGGTGAAATTTTCACCTTCCTTGCCAAGCTCAATTCAAGCTAAGAGGGGGTACACTCACAAATTCTTCCCATTTCGCCCCATTTTTGCACGCAGCCACCCCCATGACGTCATGCTGACGTCATTAATGACATCAGCAATTACACTTCGCGTTTTCACAATTTTTTAACATTTTCCCCCCACTTTTCTCTCCATCTTCACCTATAAATACCCACCTTCTCTTCACTTCTAAACACACCTCAAAACACATTCTCTTCTCTCTTTCTTTCTCTCTTTTCTTAGATTTTTTAGTTTTTTTAGTTTTTCTTAGTTAATTTCTCTTAGTTTTAGAGTTCTTTCCTTTTTGGGAAGAACTAGTTATGTTTTTGTAATTTATTAGCTTTTTGATTCAATAAATGACTCGCAAATTCCGCTTAGAGGTTTTCCAGCAACGAGAATAGCATCGAAGTTCTGTAAGGATTTTATTTTCTTTACAGTTATTTTTTATGCTTTATTCTTACATGTTATATTTAATTTGTCTGTGATTAAATTTAATTCTGCTGGCTGTTAGTAAACATGATGTAATAATAACGTTTTTATGCTTGCGAAATATTAAATAGGTAAAAATCTCTAAAATGAATTGATTTTGTTTTTATTCAAGATTTTATATTAAGAATATTAGAGAGAAATATATTATTTTTCATTACAAACTTAAACCTAAAAATTAGATTTTAAGGTTTAGTTATCCGGTCTGATTTAGAGTAGTGCTCTTTTATTTGTTGGTACAATCGCTCGGTAATTAGAGTGAAGCTCTATTTCAAAAGTTTTTATAAGAATTATTATCTGAAATGTATTGACAATATGTTCTCAGTAGTGATTTTAAAACTTGAAAGTTAGTACTCGGATAACTAAATTTTTAGGTTTAATTTGGACACCTTGAATAAAGTTTAAACTGTCTAACCCCACCAATTGTGGCATTTAAATGATTCATTTTCAATCTCTTAGAAAAAAGAATTAATTTAATTAAGCAAATTAGTTATCAAACCCACCCATAGGTGTTAATTGATTTGTTTAGTTAACAAAGAATATCTAACCCCACCAAATGTGGTATTCATATAAAAAATAGAGAATCAATAAATATCAATTCATATCTTTAATAACCTAAATAATATGAGCAAGCATAATTAACTTAGTTATTATATCCATAAATACTCCACTATTATAAAAGATAAAATTTGCATAAATATTTATTGAATCTATGTTTATTTTTATGTAAGTAGATTAAAACACAAAAACCCAAAATATCGTGACAGGATGTTTAAGATTTAATTTCATTTTTAAAAGTTTGAATAATAAATTAAAAATCACATACATTCCTTCCTTAGATCGACCTTGGGAGTATACTTATCATTGTCTACGAAATGATTCGTGCACTTGCGAGAGTTTGACAAATATTAAAATCAAAATATTGGCAGAATCGGCGATGTCGGTTTTCGCTCATGAGGTACTCAATTACCTGACAACCCCGAAGCCAAGGCTTTCGTCACCAGATCTAACCCTAGGCCAGAAAGTCGGGGATACCAAGAAATCACTCGCTACGATTATTGTAAGAAGGAAGGACATAAGCGCGAGGAATGTTGGTATCTCAACCCTTATCTCCTACCAAAGGTTAGGCAAGGTGGCAGCTTCGTCAGAGGGGGAGATCAATGAAAAAATCAGGTAGAGAGTAGAGAGGAAACATGTTATTCTACACAAAAAGAAAAAAAAATGATATGAGTATAAACGAGGCTAAAAAATAAATAAAAGGTGAGGTGAATATGGATCAGATGAGGAAGTTGTATACATAATTATCCGTGATGTTTCAAGAAAAAACTCAAAAAACCTCTGGTATGATTACAAACCTTACTCAAATTTTTTTAAATTCCAAATGGATTCTTGATTCAGGTTCAACTAATCACATAACTGGAAATTAAAACTTACTCATTAATTACAAAAAAATTGAGACTAAATAATTTGTAATCGTTGCAAATGGTGAAAAATGGAAATTTTAGGAAATGGTTCAATTAGTCTCCTTTCAAGAAAAATTTCAAATGTTTTGCATGTGAAGAATTGTACATCTAACTTGTTATCCATTAGTAAAATCACACGAGACTTAAATTTTAAAATTATATTTACATCCAAAAATGTGATTTTTTAGGAATTGATAACGAAGAATATCATTGGTGAAGGTTTTCTAGAAAATAGGCTTTATATTCTAAGTGAAGAAAAATGCAACTTCAATATTAAAAAGAGAAGAAGAATTAGGCACTCTTTGGCATAAGAGAATTGAACATCCTTCTGATAAGATTTTGAAATATATTTTTGATTTCAAACAACTAGATTATAGTAGTTATGAAATTTGCAAATTAGGAAAGCACATAAGGTTACCATTTAGTTTATCCAATTGTAAAAGTAAAAAACCTTTTGAGTTAATACATTCTCATATTTGGGACCTTGCTCCAATTGAGTCATTTAATGGTTATAAATACTTTGTTATATTTATAGATGATTTTTCAAGAACCACATGGTTACACTTGTTAAAAAATAAAAGTGAAATATTTTCTCAATTTCAAGAATTTTATAATTTTGTAGAAAATTAATATGATGCAAAGATTAAAAAATTTAGAAGTGATAATGGAACAGAAAGGAATTTTACATCAAACAACTTATATTTACACACCCTAACAAAATGGTGTGTCGGAAAGAAAAAAATCGACATTTACTTGAAGTAACAAGAGTACTTTTGTTTCAAAACAATGTTCCAATAATTTTTTGGTCGGATGCTATTCTCACCGCAACATATTTAATTAATAGATTGCCAAGTGCCAATTTGAATTTCAAAAGCTCACTAGAAATCTCCTACCAAGAAAAACTCAATATCTCTCATTTAAGAGTATTTGGATGTACATGTTATGTGCACAAAAATAAACAACACAAGTTAGATTATACATCAATCAAAGCTATTTTCTTGGGGTATTCATCTAAAAAAAGGGTTATAAATGCTATGATACGGTAAACAAAAAACATTACATTTCAAGAGATGTGATATTCCAAGAAAATGAGCCATATTACAAAACACTAGAAAAAGAGACTAATAACCAAGAGAAACCAAATGAATTTACATTTCCATTTTTTTTATTCTGAAGAAGGAAATACGGTAGTAGAAACTGAAAATGAAATAATCAATGAGAATGAAGAGGAATAAACTTCTCAAAGTGAGGGGGAAGATGGTACTACTGAAATAATACCATTGAGAAGGTCTAATCGAACTCCATAACCTACAACTAGATTACGGGACTTTGTAACATATGAGGTAAAATATACTATCCAAAATTATTTATCTTATGAAAATGTTACACCCCAATATAAGACTTATTTGACCTCAATTTCCAAAGAAAATGAGCCAAATAACTATGAGAAAGCAATAGAACAACTTGTATGGTGCAAAGCAATGGAAGAAGAAATTAGAGCACTTGAAAAAAATGAAACATGGGTAGTCGTACAACTACTCGAAGGAAAGAAACCTGTAGGATGCAAATGGGTCTATAAGATTAAGTTTAATAGTGATGGTACTATTGAAAGGTACAAAGCACAGTTAATGGCAAAAGGTTACTGTTGTCTATTTTGGAGAACATAAAAACGTGCAAGTATACACAGTCACAAGTACTAAAATTTGATAAGTAAATTATCGTTTCCACAGAGATTTGTCAATACAGTTTGTGGAGTACTAAAATTACTTCAATCTAATTTTATCCACAACAAGCGAAAGTTTATGAAAGTTTAACAACTAATTAAGAGTTTTATAACAAAATATAAAAAAACATTCTAGGATTGCAATTTCATCAAATTAATCCACTCAAATCATATTATTTTCTCTTGATTTATTTTTTTTGTAAATTTAATTTGTCAACCAAGAACTTCTAATTTTATCCATACATCTCTTCCGAGCTCCATACAGACACATCTCTCTAAAATAATTCACTATATTCCTATGAGAATTAAATTCACCAAGATTCATTAAGTTCAAATTTCTCAAATAGCCACACGTAAAATAAAGGTATATTTCTATCCCTTATATATACATGTTATTCTATCCATGAGTAATATACACAAAAATGTCTCTTTTAAGTTTATTCAAGTACCACAAAATCCTCATAAATCTTTCAAAAATAATTTATTCAAGCTTCATAAATTTAGCTAAAACGCAAAGCTAGAAAAATTAAATTACTTCATAAATAAAATTAAAATTACAGCATTTAAGGAATAATAGATGAAGAACAAAAGAAAATTAAAATTTGTTTATGCTCTCTAATTTTTGGCACATGCAAACACACAACAGAAGCTAAAAATGGCTTCTGTGTGTACCACAGTCCAATTTTCTAACTCCCCTCCAACCTCTCAAATTTATCACAATAATCCCCTATTTATAACATCAAACCTCTAAAAAAATACATCATAAAATATATTTTTCTACACACGTGAGAGACAAATAATACATCAAAAATATTAATTTATAAACACGTGGGGGACATTCTTGAAACGCATAGAAGGAATATTGTGCAATCCAAAATCGAGGACAACATGCGCCGTTTCTGATTTTATTTTTAATTCAAAACGTATGCCACATGTCCGAATATGATTGGTTGCAAGAAATAACGAGACACATGGCATCCTTTCATACGCTATTATGAGAGGGAACACGAGGACCGCGTCGTAGGGGAGAAGGGATTTCGAAGACACGTGGATGACGCAAAAGCTACTCAAAACGTGCACTGTTTTTGTGTTTTTATTTTACAAAACCTATGCCATATGTCGACTCTTGATTTGTTGAAAAAATATTTGAGACACGTGACATTGTATGCTTCGTTGGCACGGCAGGGTGCATGATGTTTCTCTACACCGCGTCGCAAGGGAGCATTGCTGGAATAGCCACCTGGATCCTACTCTACACCCTGACCTGCGTGACAGATGGGCCCCACACGACGTACCGAGCAGTGTGTAACCAGAAAACCCGCATCCAATCGCTTTTGTCGCGTTTGTATTACACGCGCTAATCCTCATCGTTGATGTTCTGATCTGACGGTGCACGTCGCGCGTGGATAATAGCTGCGCGTGGTGTTCTTTCCCTTGCAAAAAAATAAACTTTTCTTAATTGCATTTTAGCCCTCTAATTTAATTCAAATTAACTTTTAAACTTTTGTTAATTGAAATTAAGCCTTTTTTTCTAATTTAAATTAACTTTTACCCTTTTGTTAATTGCAATTAAAAACTGTTTTAATTTAAATTATATTTTTAGATATTTATTATCTGCAATTAAATCTTTTTTTATTCAAATTCTATAATTTTCTTAAAAATATATTCCCCAAAAAACTAACTATAAATATTAATTTTATTAGCTAAAATTAACTAAAAATATAAAAAACATAGCAATTATAATTAATGAAATGGATAAAATAACTGTATAATATACAGTTATCAGTTACACTCAAACCTATGATGTAGATTATCAAGAAATATTTGCACTCATGGCCAAATTGAATACCGTTAGGATTTAATTTTCTATAGCGGTAAACCAAAATTGGACCTTACATCAAATAGATGTCAAGAATTTTTTTCTCCAAAGGACGCTTGAAGAAGAGGTATATATGACGCTTCCACCTGGTCAGAAAAAATAAAAAAAAATTCTAACCTAGTGTGTAGGTTAAAAAAATATATTTATGGACTAAAGCAATCTCCACGGACATGGTATGGAAAACTAAGCTCTTATTTAATTTCTCTTGATTTTAAAATTAGTAATGTTGATTACTCATTATTTTCCAAAAATTATGATACTTTCACAACCATAATTCTAGTATATGTAGATGACATAATAATTACTCGAAATAATTTGGAAGAAATTTAAAAAGTGAAAATGAAATTAAAGGAAAATTTTGATATCAAAGACTTAGGTTTACTAAAATATTTTCTAGGAATAGAAATAGCACAGTCACCTAAGGGACTCTTTATTTCACAAAGAAAAGATACACTTGACCTATTGAAAGAAATTGGTAAATTAGGGAGTAAACCAACATCTACACCAATATATAGTAAATGCAAATTAAATATTGGGGATGGTGAACCTTTAGAAGACATAAGCCAATTTCAAAGACTTGTAGGAAAATTAATTTATTTAACGGTAACCCGACCAGACATTTCTTTTTCGGTAAGCCAAATTAGTAAATTTATGCATGCACCTAGAACACCACATTTAGAGGCTATACATAGAATTTTAAAATATTTAAAAGGGACACCTAGTAAAAGAATTCTCATGAAATATAATAATTCTAACAAAGTGTGTGGCTACTTCGATACAGATTGGGCTGGTAGCTTTGGTAGAAAATCAACCACCAGTTTTTACACGTTTGTAGGCAAAAATTTAGTCATATGGTAAAGCAAGAAACAAAATGTTGTGGCACGATCAAGCACCGAGGCAGAATATCGAGCCATGGCATCAACCTTAAGCGAGCTACCTTGGATCAAACAACTTCTTTTGGATATCAGAATTAAAATTCAAGAACCAATGAAAATGTTTTGCGATAACCAAGTGGTGCGACATATAGCATCCAATCTGGTGTTTCACGAGAGAGCAAAACATATTGAAGTGGATTGCCACTTCATTCGAGAAAAAAATCAAGCAAAGGAAATTGAAACTCCATTTGTGAGAAGTGAAAAAAATTGGCAGACATCTTCACCAAAGGTTTAGATCTGAAATCATTTGAAGAAAATTTAAGCAAGTTAGGGTTGATTGATATCTACACGCCTAACTTGAGGGAGAGTGTTGAGAATAATTAGAATTCTAACGGTTAATTTAGTAACGATTAGTTTAGTAACGACTAGTTTAATAATGACTAGTTTAGTAACGGCTAGTTTCTTCTCTTTAATGTATAAATATAACATTGAATATTATGCCAAAATATCAATTCAATGACTATCTCTTAAAAATTCAGAGAAAATCAACAATTATCTTTCTCAATTATGAAAGAGAAGTTGTGTCTGAATGTGTATAATGATAATTATATCTATGGAATATAAATAACCTAATGTGTATTTCTTACTTATGTAGTTAGTTGTACTTGTAACATTATGATTATCTCTCTGTAATTATCTTTTTTTGATAATTAGAAGATAATTAATGATAATTTATTTTTTATAAAAATTATATAACAATCATATTTATTTGATGACTCAACGTTTACTAAACAACTTTTTTGTTGATTGAGATCACTCTTTATTCGTTATGTAGCATGTATATATTATTAATCTTATAAATAGAATATAATATCATAATTATTTCTCAAACTTCAAATTATGAATCAAAATACTAGTTTCTTCCATATTATTTATCTTCTATCTTCCCTTAATTTATATTCTTTGTATCCCTAATTCATCTCGAATTTTTTCTCTTTCCTATATATTCTAACCCATTTTGTTTATTTTTGTATTTGTTTTACATTAGGTTGGTATTAGAACAAAAAAAATTCATTTTTTAAACAAAATTGTCTATCCTTAATTTTTTTAAATAAAAAAAAATCAAAAAATAGATATGAGAAAAAAATCAAAAAATGATGAACACCTAAATTCGCATTTCCTCCCACTCATAAGCCAATTCCATCACCGCGCCGCCAACCCATACCCCACCTTCATCGCCAACCCACTAACCCGCCATCACTAACCTGTCTTGAACCAAAGAAGATCATAATAGAGGAGAACCCATGACCTTTGTTGTTGTTGTTCTATCGTTTGCATCAACAACACTACCTCACAAAGAGACATGCAACCAACTCAGTAACAGAACCCTAGAGTCTGGTCACCATTGCAAACAAGGCCACCATCACCAGCAGTGCAACTAGATTATAAAAAATGGTTTCTAAAAAATCACAATTTATTCTATTTTTTTTTGTTTAGCATGTTGATCAATTTTTGTTACCACTACCAAGATTTAAGTATTTGAACAAGAACACTTTGGTCTCAAATCACAAGTAGAAAACAATGAATCATTTATTAATATATTGAGATAAGAAATGAATTCTCAAATAGATTCACTTGCGAATGAAATGTTAAAGTTAAAATCTACAATGATCACTTTTATTTGACAAATATCATCCCTATACCAATAAAAAGAGAATGAAAATTATGGACGAATCATATATGGGTCAAAAGAATGATTAAACCTTATCGCTTTTGTTGTTTTTAATATTTAATAAATATCAACTATAAACAGGCAAAATAATGATGATACTTGTTTAGAGAATATGATCTTGACTACAAAGTAATAAGAAAATGATGATACTTGTTTGAAGATTTATGTCATGATAAAGCCTTAAATTATAATTTGTCCACTTATGATGGTGCTTCTTGTTCATAAAATGTTATCTTAAATATCATCACTTTCAATGATAATCCATATATAAATAATTTATTGAGCTTTAATGAAAAACAAATTTCATTTATGAATTTTTCACCCACTCAAATGAAACTAGTAGCTTCTACTAATGATGTTTCTTTTATTTCGTAATCATCTCAATATGGTCAACCATAACTCGTCAAGAGTCAAGTTTTTTTCAACTAAAAAGAATTTATACAAATTCAATAATAAATTAGTTTGAATAATTATTAGTTATTTAGTATTTAAGTTTAATCAGTATTTAAATTTATTTTTATCATTTAGTTATGTAGATTATTGTTAGTTATTTTATATTTAATTAGTTTGTTATTTTGGTTCTAATATTGTACTAATTTTGTAGACTTAGAATTATGAATTAAAATATTGGTTTCTTCTCTATTTTCTATTCTATCTTTTCCTAATTTCTATTATTTAAATCCCTAAATTTAATTCTTCTAAAATTCCCCCTTTAATCTATTTCTTAATATGTTCTACATCAATTAACAATCAAAATTGATTAAGCATTATTAAATCCATAAATTTTACTACCTTACCTTATAATACCAGATAGACAAGAAAATAAAAACAAGGGTAATTATATAAAATAACACAAAATAATATCTATTATGTTAAATTTATATATTTTTATTAGAAAAAAGAAACTCGAATCTAAAAAGTTCATATTTAACACCATCCACTTGAGTACCACTTAAGTTGAACTCCAAACAATTTTATCCATTCAATGTTGAATTTCAGTAAATTTGATTCCTTTCAATGTTATTGAGATATTTTTTTGTTATAAATTATATATATATTTATTGTGAGTTTTACCATAAGTATTAATGCATTTTTTTAATATAACTTAATCCAATTATCTATGCTTTCATTATGACATTTTATAAAAATCTAATTAATTGTAAAAATGTCATTATAGCATACAAAGTTATATGTCAAAATTTGATTAATGGTATATTTTAGCTATTAATTTATTTTCTCATATAATCTAATCCAACCAATATATATTAAATTGGAAAAGAGTAACTTGAATCCATTGCCTTTAAAAAAATGCACTTTAGTTCCGTACCTATTAGGTAGAACAATGCAAATCCAAAAAGGGTAGTAAAAGTTCAATATTTTTACAAAAGTAATGCAGTACACATCCATTACTTTTAAAAAATGGAAAAAAATGGACTTCTATTACCCTTTTGTAAAGGTAGTGGACTTATGATGTCTCATTAAAGTGCACTTTTGGTAACAAACTTTTGTGACCCTTCATCCTATTAAAAATAGGATACAAGGTCGTCTCAGTCCGTTACTTATAACAAAAATGCATGTTATATTCGTTAGAAATCTTAAATAAAAAAATTTCTTCTTTTAATTTTCTGATACCTCTGATTTCAATTCATTTTTTTTTGAATTAAAGATTTTCTTCCATTTTTCTCCAGTCCTTTCTGAATTTTTTTCATTTTGCTTCAATTTTAGCTTATGTTTCTCTCCTCAAGTTTTCAATTTTTTGCTTTTGTTTCTCTACTCAAGTTTTAATTTTTCATTTCTCTCTATCAATTCCCCAGCTTCTGTTTTTGTATAGTTTTCTATAAATAGAGAAGAAAAAACATAGAAGAAAAGTGAGAGCGAAAATAAGTAGAAAAATCAAAGCTGAGAAAAAAGAGAAGAAAGGAAGAGAGAAGTAGAAAGGTTGAGAAAAGAAAGAAAAAGAAGAAATAAAAAAGAAAAAAGAGAGAGAAAGATGAGAAAGGTAAATAATTTTTGTTATTGTATATTTTTTTTATCTAGAGTTAGGTTTTTAATAGAGTTCGGACCCTTTAAAGTTCATGGAATAATAAACTGTGATGTAAGTTTATTATTATTTAATTGTTGTATCTTGAGAGATAAGTTTTTCTCGTTCTCAAACACCTACGATGAGCCAAAAAAATTATCTTAAGGATACTATATGATACACATGGCTCGATTATTATTTATTTAAATTTTGTATTTATATTTCTAATTTTAATAAAATAATTTTATTCTTAAATTGTTTATCCGTATATTATTTCTTATAATCTTAAGATAATGTTTTTTCTTTAATTTTGGACAAACAAATACAAAAAAAAAATTTAACAAATATTTTATGATAAATAGATTATTTATAATATGTTATATTTATTTATTATGTCATATATCTGTTAAGCTATATATATATTATTATAATTACCGTTCAATTTTTACATCTTTATTAATTCCTTCATCATTTATTTAACAAAAAAAGTAAAGAAAAGATTATGGAATATGAGATAACCACTCCAGTATCCCGAACTGAAAATTCAACTGTGAATATTGTTGACCCTACTGTGATTGGTTTTACTGTGAACCAAATGATGAGGCCTTCTGTGGTTCATGGGGTAACTCCAATGTTACTGGTTTCTGTTCCAATGAACCATGTTGTGGCAGAGAAATCAAAGAAGTTTAATGACTTGAACTTTAAGAGATGGAAGAATAAGATGATGTTCTATCCCACCATTTTGAATTTAGCAAGGTTCTTGACTAAAGAAACTCCTGATTAACCTGAGGGTGAACAAGATTTTTAGTCTGCTAGTGCTATTGAAGCATGGAAGCATTTTGATTATCTATGTCAGAATTATGTTTTGAATAATCTAACTGATTCATTGTATAATGAGTACAATAAGAAAAATATGACCAAAGACTTATGAGAATCATTAGACCGGAAGTATGAAACTGAAAATGATGGTGCTAAGAAATTTTTGGTTGATCACTTTCTTTATTATAAGATGGTGGACTCTAAATCAGTATGTAGTCAAACACGTGAAATCCAAGATATCATAACATAAATGTTTGATGAAGGGATGGTACTTAGTGAAACCTTCCAAGTTGCAACTATTATTGAAAAGTTTCTCCTTTCATGGATAGGGTTTAAGGCCTACCTTAAGCACAAGTGAATGGAAGTGTCTTTGAAAGAATCACTGATAAGGTTCAAAGTGGAAGAAGACAACAAAGCTTATTTTAAAAAAGATTATATCCTATCAGCACCCAAGGTTAATGTGATGGAACATGGTCAAAGCTTCAAAAACAATAAGAATAAAGGTAAGGGAAAGTTGGGTAAAGGGTCTAAATTGAGACCTAGAGAAGCAAATTTTAAGAAGTCAAGTTTTAGAGGGATTTTCTTTAACTGTCAGAGAATAGGACATAAAGCCTCAAACTGTATGTTTCCAAAAAGAAACAGAAACCGTGAGGCAAATATGGTTGATGACATCACTTATGATATCTCTAACATTGACTTGTGTGTAGTCATTTCTAAGGTAAACTTGGTAGGATCAAACACAAAAGAGTGGTGGATTGACACTAGTAACAAGAAACGTATGCTCAAATAAGACGTTATTCACTACTTTTGAAGTAGTGGAAGATGGATAGAAGCTCTTCATAAAAAATTCTACCACATCAACCATTCAAGGGTAAGGTTAGGTCAAACTAAAGATGACCTATGGGTAGGAGCTTACATTAAACAATGTGCTCTATGTGCCTAACATCTATAAGAATCTTGTTTTTGGTTGATTTCTAAACAAGCATGACTTTTAGATGGTGTTTGAATATAAGAAGGTTGTTATGACAAAAAATGGGATGTTTGTGGGGAAGGGATATGTATCTAATGAGTTATTTAAGCTCAATATAATGACTATAAAAACTAAGAATATTAATAAGATTAATTCTTTTACTTATTTTCTTGAGTCTTTCAACTTGTGGCATGGTATACTAGGTCATGTTAATTACAATACATTGCGTAGACTAATTAACATAAAACACATACATGTATTCCAAATAGATTCACAACATAAGTGTGAGACTTATGTTGAGGAAAAAATGACTATGTCATCATTTCATTCGATTGAAAGGATCACTGAATCTCTTGACTTAATCCATAGTGATCTATGTGATTTGAAATTTCTTCAAACAAAGGGTGGCAATAAGTATTTCATTGCTTTTGTTGATGATAGCACAAAATATTGCTATGTGTATTTGCTTAAAAACAAAGATGAAGCTATAAAGAAATTTATTCTTTATAAAATAGAAGTTGGGAATTAACTAAAGAAGAAGATCAAGGTAATGCGTAGTGATCATGGTGGTGAATATGAGGTATCCTTTTGTGAATTCTATGCATAACATAGAGTTATTCATGAAACCACAATGCCTTATTCACCTCAGCAAAATAGAGTTGTTGAATGTAAGAATTGTACCTTGAAAGAAATGATGAATGTAATACTATTAAGTTATGGGTTGCCACATAACTTGTGGAGGAAGCTATTTTGTCAGCTAACTACCTTTTAAATTAGGTACCTTAGAAAAAGATACATAAGACACCGTATAGATTATTTAAAGGAAGGGTACCTTCCTATAAATATTTAAGAGTCTGAGGGTGTCTTGAAAAAATGGCTGGACCCATACCTAAGAAGGTGAAGATAGGTCCAAAAATAATAGATTCTATCTTCATTGGATATGCACATAATATTATTGCTTATCAGTTTCTTATGCATGAGTTAAAGATCTAAGACATACACAAGAACATGATAATGGAATCAAGAAATGCATCGTTCTTTGAACATATATTTCTAGGTAAATCTCATGGAGAATCAAGTTTGTCTAAATGAATGTATGAGGCTATGAATGAAGATAGTCAAAATAAAAAACGTGAACAAGAGGTTGAGGTTGAACTCAGATGTAGCAAAAGAGCTAGGACAGAATCATCTTATGGTCTAGATTTTTTGACCTATTTGCTAGAGAGTGAACCTCAAACCTATGAAGAGGCTGTGAATTATTTTGAATTACCTCGATGACAAGAAGCCATTAATAGAGAAATTGAGTCCATTCTACAAAATCACACTTGGGAACTAGTTAATTTACCTCTAAGTAGTAAAATATTAGGGTCTAAGTGGATTTTCATAAGAAAACATAAATCAAATGGATCAATTGATATGTACAAGACCAAGCTTGTAATTAAGAGATACAAACAACGATATGACCTTGATTACTTTGATACTTATTCTCTATGACGAGAATAACATCTATAAGGATGATAATTGCTATCACAACTCTACGAAATCTTGAAATACACCAAATGGATGTAAAGACAGTCTTTCTAAATGGAGAGTTAGATGAAGAAATCTACATGGACCAACCCAAGGGTTTTTCATGCCTAGGGAAAAAAGAAAAGGTCTGTAAATTGATGAAGTCTTTATATGGCTTGAAATAAGCACCAAAACAATTACATGAAAATTTTGATAATGTCATAAGGAAAAATGGATTTAAAATCAACGAATGTGATAAATGTGTATATGTCAAAGACAAAGAAGATGGTTATGTTATCTTGTGTCTTTACGTTGATGATATGCTAATTATGGGTAGTAATGATCAAATGATCAAATCTACTAAGTCTATGTTGAATTCAAGATTTGATATGAAAGACATGAGGTCTACTGATGTAATTCTAGGAATTAAGATATCATGGATATCAAGCGGTCTCATTCTAAGTCAATGTCGTTATGTTGACAAAATACTTGAAAAATTCAACAAAGGTGATTCTGAAATTGTGAGAACACCAGTAGATGTAAATCTACACCTATCCAAGAATAAAAGTGAGAGTGTGTCTCAACTAGAATATTCTAAAGTGATAAGAAGTCTTATGTACTTGATGAGTTGCACGAGACCAAACATAGTTTACACTATAAGCAAACTAAGTAGGTATACTAGTAATCTAGAATCTGATTACTAGAAAGGTATTACAAGACTACTTAGATACTTAAGATATACACGTAGCTATGGATTGCATTACACAAGATATCTAGCTATATTATAAGGATATAATGATGCAAATTGGATATCTGATATGAAAGACTCAAAGTTTACCAGTAGATATGTATTCATACTGGGTGATGCAACTGTTTCATAGAAATCCTCTAAATAGACGTGCATTGCTAGATCCATAATGGAATTTGAGTTCATTGCTTTGGATAAATATGGAAAAAAAGTTGAATGATTACGTAATTTTGTAGAGGATATTCCTAAGTGGGTGAAACTTGTACTTGCAATATGCATTCATTATGATATTCAATCTGCTATTGGAAGGGCACATAGCAATATATATAATGGTAAGTTTTGACATATACATCATAGACATAATACCATTAGAAAAATACTCTCAACTGGGGTTATCTCTATTGACTATGTGAGGTCAAAAGATAACATAGTTGATCCCTTAACTAAAGAGTTAAATCGAGAGTTAGTTGATAAGTCATCGAGAGGAATGAGACTGAAGCCTAGGAATTAAGAAGGATTTACAAAGGAAACTCAACCTTTTTAACTGAAGATCTCAAGATTTAGGTTCAAAAGGACAACTTAATTGTAAAGACTTAGTAAGGTCATTATGGGGGTTTACCTTCAATTTTATTCCTATTATGAAAATAGTGATACTCATAAGATACAAGATAAGCTAAGGCTTTTAATGATTCTTATGAAGAGAATATTGAGCTGAGTGTACGGGTTACTCTTTATAGATTACTTTCAAAGATAAGAAATCACCTATGTGAGGGAGGAATGAGGCCGTTTCGAAAGAGAATTTTCTAGAGCTTAATTCTATAGAGACTTTCATCGAACCAGGCATATGTTTATTGCCAAAATGAACATAATAATGAGAACTGAATTATGTCAGGAAAGATTCTTGTGTGAAGTATGTCATCGCTTACATAAAAGATAGAATAGTTCAAGGACATTGCATCTACTGGTCAGTTAGTAAGGTAAATATACTTTCACAAAGGAAGGTTCAAAGGGTAACACCTACTTATCCTATGCAAGTTTTGATCCTTTGAACTCTATTTCGATGACAAAATTTGATTTAAAATCTATGTTAGTTTTTATTCATGTGGGGGATTGTTAGAAAACTTGAATAAAAATTTCTTCTTATTTTAATTTTTCATTACCTCTAATATCGATTCATTTCCGTTTCTAAATTAAAGATTTTTTCCATTTTTCTCTTGTCCATTTATGAAATTTTCCGTTCTACTTCAATTTTAACTTCCATTTCTCTTCTCAAGTTTTCAATTTTCCACTTCCGTTTCTCTACTCAAGTTTTAATTTTCCATTTCTCTCTATCAATTCTCAAATTTTGTTTTTTTATAATTCTTCTATAACTAGAGAAGAAAACTAAGAATGAAAATAAGTAGAAAATCAAAGCTGATAAAACACAGAAGAAGAAGAGAAAGATGGGAAGGGTAAATAATTTTTTTATTGTATATTTTCTATCTAGAGTTAGGTTCCTTTAATAGAATTCGAATACTTTAAAGTTTGTAGAATGATAAACTATGGTGTAAGTTTATTATTTTTTAATCGTTATATCCTACGAGATAAGTTTCTTTCGTTCTCAAACACCCACGGTAAGCAAAACAAATTATCTTAAGAATACTGTGTTATACATATGCCTAAATTATTATTTATTACATTATATATATTATTTAAATTTTGTGTATATATATATATATTCATATTCATATATATTTCTAATTTTAATAAAAAAAATTATACTTAAATTGTTTGTCTGTGTATTATTTCCTATAATATCCATACCTATTAAGTGTGACATCATAAGTGATACTTTTACAAAAGTCTCAAAAATTTATTTTATAAAGATAATGAAATTGTGTTGTCCTACTTTTTTGCGAAAGTAAAGTAATACAAGTGCAATATTTTTACAAAATGGACTTCTGCGATTATTTTTGTAAATGTGTCACTTTTGTACTTTCCTACCTAATAGGTATTGGACTAAAATGTATTTTCGTTAAAGATAACAAACTTGAGATATCATTTTTCCTTAAATATATCATACCTTTTGGTATTCTCTTCCATTTTAATTAATTGTAAAAATATAATTAATTATGACTACACATACTATTAAATTTTGATTTATCTATTTAAAGATTATATTAACTTATTAATTAACTAAGGAAGAAACTTAAAAAAGAAAATACAAAAAGATTACTTATTGAAATTATAACATTAGAGTTTTCAAAACTCTTACTATCAGCGTAAATTCTTATCTTTATAAAAATAATTAAGTTCAATAATATAAATTATTTTATATTTAATAACTAATTCTCTTATCTATAAATTTTTTAATGTTCATAATATTCTCATAATTTTTATCATTTTTTAATGTTTTTAATTAAAATTAATTTTTTGAAATAATAAATAATATAGATAATAATTTAATTAGGAATTAAAAACTAAAATTTTAAAATGCTTTGGTTAAGATTATTTAATCATTTATTTGTAACTATATATATATTTAATATTTTTAATTAAAATTAATTATTTGGGATAATAATAACATATATAATAAGTTAATTGTAAATTAAAATTAAAATTTTAAAATATTTTAGTTATGATTATTTACTCACCATTTCGTAATTTTCTTTTTTTATAAAATTAAAAGCTTGGAGATTGCATATAATTATTTTAATTACATTTTTTCAAAAGTTAATGTTTTAATTAAAATTACGTATTTTTAAAATAATAATTAACAAACTAAATAGCATAATTATGAATTAAAAATTAGAATTTTAAAAGGCTTTTGTTGGATTATTTAATCAATCTTTGTTAATTTTTTATTTAATTAAAAAAATTATAGATTGCAATTAATTATTTTGGTTATTTTTTAAAAATTTAATGTTTTTAATTGAAATTAATTTTTTTTATAATAATAAATAATTGTAATTATAATTATAATTCCAAAAAGTTTAGCTTGTATTATTTAATCATAATTTTATAATTTTTTTTATATAAAGTTAAAATAGTTATATATTGAATATCATTGTTTCCATAAAAAATCTTTCAACTTTAATGTTATTAATTAAAATTAATTATTTGAGAATAATAAATAACATACACAATCATTTAGTTAAAAATGAAAAATTATAACTTCAAAAGTCTTTGATGTTAATTATTTAATCATATTTTCTTACCTTCGTTATAAAAGTGAAATAGTTATAGATCACACATTATTATTTTAATGCATTTTGCTGCTCCAAATTTAACACCGAAAATTATTATATATCTAACTGAGTGCTTATTAGACATTATGACCATTTTTTTTTGTTTTTTTATATTTATTGTGATATTATTTTATAATTTTTATACCAAATAATATTTGGTGTAAGTTAAATATGTAGCTTGAAATGAGCGAGGAGAAGTTTATTTATTGATACGAGAAAACAAAAAAGTGTGAAAAAACAACATTGGCATGTTTAAGCCTAAATGTTTTTATCATTTTTTTATTTGCCTTAAAATATATAATTTTTTAATGCTTAAAAGTTTAAAAAATATCAAATTAATTATGGTTAAATTTTAACTTGTTTTACAATGTTCCTAATAACTTATTGTGTTTATATCTAGCTTAGTGCTTACTATTCATGAAGTATTGATCAAGGAAATAATTTTGTTTTTTATAATGTTACTTTTATGTTTTACAAAAATATGAAACTCAAATATTCAGATGGAGTATAGAATATAACTATTAAAAATGAATTGTATATTATGTGTTTATAAAATTAAATAATCGTTTCCATAATTAATTTAAAATATTATAATAAAAATGTATAAAATTAATTTTTTATTTTATTAACAAATATAAATTTTCATGTTTAATATATATACCGATAACTAGTATATATGTGTGTACAAGAGCATAATTGTTATGTCAAAAACATTTCATTGTTTATACTTTAATCGCAATAGCTTTTTGAAGAGTTGTGAACTTTTTTAAGGAAGGTAGTAGTTACAAACTCAACGTGTCCAAGTTAATAATATTTCTCTGTCGTCCGCATGCATTGGCTTGATATCAAAAATATATAAAAGTTAATATAAATATATAGATTAAAAGTAAAATATATAAAAAATTATTGATTTTTCAGTGTGATATTATAAATCAATTAATTAAAAAATAATATCAAAAATAAAATATATAAACAGTGTATTTTTTTAATTATTATACATTCTCTAAATCAATTGTATCTCAAAAAATATAAATCTGACAATATTAAACACATAATAATTGATTTTAGAACCTATGACAACTCAAAAAAAAAATATGCATATGTGTATTTACATACTAAATTTTTGACTTTTTTTTTATTTTTAAACTTACTTTATATTTTTTATAGTTAATAGACTTGTAGTATTCTATCAAAAAATTAATATTTTTTTTTATATATTTTTATCATAATTAATGTACTTATAGTAACCTTCGTCCTTGTAATTTATGTAAATGTAAAATTGTAACTTGTACTATGTAAGTTAGAATCGTTATTTATACAAATTAGTTTAATAAATTATTTCTAACAATTAATTTGAATCAATTTAGTGGTAAATATGTCTTTTTGTTGGAGTTGAATTTTTTCTTAATTTATTAGTTGTTTATTAAATTTAAATTTTAAAATATGATACATCTTTATCATTGATTTAGATTATTATATAATTTGGATAATTTCTTAATATTATTTATTATATTTATTTGTATCTAGAACCACCCATTGATATATTGTTAGAAGGTTATCAAATAAATATATTTTTAATAATTTTAGTACATGAGATTAGATTTGGACTATAGGGGTGGAATGTGATAAATTATGTAAAGTATAACTAATTATCAACTTTTCCCTTAAAATTTAAGTTCATGTCTTAGTAACTTGCTATTGCTTTTGTTTCAATAACCATTAAAGTTTAGATTCAACACGACAAATGATTTTTACTTTCCCAATTTTAAAATCAGACATTTTTAAAATTAAATATGTTTCTAAAATAATCTAAATAGACAGTTCAAAAATCATAACTCGTACAAGTTTTATGAACTATTTGATAAAAAATATAGTTAAATGAATTAATCATGAACAATATGCTAAGAGATATTGCCCAGAATTCAAGGAATCACCACTCTAGGTTTTTTTCATCAAAGTGGAGTCAGTCGACTATGAACAAAATTAGAATCACAAAGTATTTGTGTGAATGGATATTTAATGTCTGCTGAAATACTTCACCAAATCCCATTACTAGGACCCATACATTGATTGTGCACTCAAGTTACAGTTTTTGCTCATTTTTCTATGCAAATTTGGAATATACTCTCCTGAGTTCTGTTCTTCCAATTCCATATTTACAGACTTTAATCAAGAAGAGGGAATTGCTTATGTAGGATTTAGACCTCGACATTACCTTGAATCAAACTTCATCGCTGATAATTTCTAAAGCAATTCAAACATTCTTGCAAGAATCATTAAGACAATCACCTCGGGTTTATAAAGATTTGCTCCAAAGTCTCGAAATGAAGAATTTTGATGGCAAAGTTTCAACTTCCTAGCAGATGGAAACCATCTGAATCTTTGCAATATTTTCGTTGAGATCCCAATGTCAAAAATGTACTGGAGTAGCTCCCCTAGATAGCTATGCCAAATTTCTTCCTCCATTCCTCTGACCTTCCACGTAAAATGTGTCATAGGCAGAGAATCAAAGACCCTGCAGATGAATGATGGTGCAGTTCTTATTGACCACGATTATGCTAGATAGGGATTTTATAAAGGACTACTAGAAATTTACTTTAGGCTCCTTCAAACTGATCCCGAAGCAACTCATATTTCTTTAATTCAGCCATGGAGAGCGAGGGAGTAATGTCTCTCAAGACCTGAGAAATGATGACCAGGTATTTAAACACACTTTTGCCGACACATGCAATACATATTACGAAAAATATGAAATGGCCAGCATTAAGCTACGACACTAATGCAACCATAAGCAACTTAAAAGTGAACATGTCTATCAACACACAGAGATTAGTTACTTTGATAAATTTGGCTGTTGGCGCAATAGTGAATCAAGCCACCAAACCCGTTTAATATACCCCAAGCATAATCACATACGTACAGTACACAGCCAACAATTCCAGAAAACCTTTCAGGGGAAAAAAGATAGTAAAGTCACCTATGATACTGCTTGCAGGGCTGCTGGTATCCATTAAGGACAAAAGGAAATATCCTTTTTACCCCTGGTGGACATAACACAATTAACATGATGTTTTTGATGGGGTAGTTATAAGACAAAAGGAATCACATAAATTGTGACACCATTTGTTTAATCTTATCACTGAAAGTGCACAGGGCGGGTGCATATCCTCAAGGAAAAAATTCATTCACAGTTTGTAGTGATTCAAAGCCTAAACTTGGTATTTATACCTTCTACCGTACAAATAACTATGTAACTTACCTTCAAAAAGTCATTATTTTCAATGACAACAGTGTCAGCTTTAGTATCCATGCTTGAAGAATCTGAATCTGAAACCTACAACAAAGCAAATGTGGCTGTGAGTAGGCTGATATTAGCATAGTGATTCAGCAAGAGTCCAAAATACAAGAGCAATGGACTTTTGCATTGACAGCAAAAAATGCGACCATACACAGCAATGTAACACTGGTGCACTCGCATATCCGTAATCTGGTTATTAGATCGATACCAATGCCTAGCTAGCAATTGGTGTTAATGTCGGGTCGAAAATACCATAACGTAAGGATGCCAACTAAAATAATTTAGCATAAAGTGACAACTCACCTTCCGCTTTGCTGCATTGAACCAAGCATCAGCACATAGTGCATACATATCTGCACCAGTGAAGTTTGGGGGGCATTTGTTTGCTATTGTGTAAAGTGATACATCTTGATGCAATTCAAACTTCCTTGTGAGTGCTTTAAGAACACTAAACAGATAGACAGTAGAGATGACATAAAAATGCAAGCGGTAAAAATATACCTGATGAAAACTGAAAAGACATGAAACTAACCGCTCTCTATATGAAGCATCAGAATTTACTCCAACATATAGCAGCTTGTCAAACCTGCCAGGCCTTAAAAGTGCAGGGTCAATTAAATCAGGTCTGTTGCTTGCTCCAATAATAAAAAGATCCTACAAAACCAAAAAGAGATACTAGCTAGGTAAAATGCCTATATTAATTACTAAAGAAGAATGGAGTGTATAGAAGTTGAAATAACCTGTGATGAATCATTTAGACCATCGATCTCTGCAAGCATCTAAAGAAAAAATAAACATGCAAATAAGAAATCGCTTGCATGATTAAAGAGAAAATATGCTAAAAACATAACAGAAAGTATCCCACCTGAGAAACTACTCTGTCCATCACTCCTCCAGAATCCCCAGATGCACCACGTGCTGGAGCAAGAGAATCCAGTTCATCAAAAAAGATAACACAAGGACGCGCTAATCTAGCCTACAAAGCACACAAAATATACATAATCATCATCATTCTGAAAGTTTGTATGTATAATTTGACATTTTGTTCACCTTTTCAAGAGAAAATGATAAGGAAAATATTTAACCTTTTGGAAAATCTCTCGAACATTTTTCTCAGATTCTCCTATGTACATGTTGATCAATTCAGGCCCTTTTACACTGAGGAAGTTTAGGGAACACTCAGTTGCAACAGCTTTTGCTAATAAAGTCTAAGGTCAAAATAGAAAGACATGCAAAATATTAATCTTTAATCATTGAGAAATCCTTGTAACTCTGATACACAAGACTTACTTTCCCTGTTCCAGGTGGTCCATATAGAAGAACACCAGAGCGCTTGCGTAGACCAGATGAAAACAAGTCCTTGTGTAGAAGGGGTAACTACAAATATGAAAAACTGAACTAAGTACGACATTTCATATGTCACAATAACGTAAGCTCACTCTAAACTTCTAACATTTCTGTTGAAAAGTAATTATCTATTAGTTAGGATTAGAGATAATAGTTATCTAATGATTAAGATTTATATTTATCTCATAGATAAGATATAAGTCTTTTACTATTATCCAAAAGTCTATAATCCAAAATCTTAGTAATATTAAGTTTGTAACCCTATAAATAAGAGAGATAATCTCTTGATATGGTATTATGAATTAATAATATGATTTTTATATTTCTCAACATAGTATCAGATCAGTTTGATCCTGAACATAATTTATCATTTTCTAAACTATAAATAAATAATATTGTTTCATATCTTGCTGGTAAGTTGCTATAAATCCATTCCTTCGTCTCACCGCCGGCACAGGGGAGACGAACAGCCGCCGACCGGCCGACCGACCGACCAAACCCCAAAGTCCGGTCACCAGACGAGCCACGGGTGGGCCACACGCGCCACCGCGACTTTCTGTCAAATTCCACGCGCCGGTGCGTGACAACGTGTCCGTGTAGAATTCTTCTCCGACAGACCCCATGTCGCTCTCCGCCGTCCCCCTACGTCATCTGTGGTGGTTTGACACTCATCGCTTGTGATTGTTCAGGTTTGCGTTCTTCCAATTTTGTGTTCTTGTTCGCTACGTGTTTCGTCGCTGTTGTTGTTGGATTTTGTTTGTTCGTTTGCTTGCTGTCTTGTCGTTTGTAGGAGTTATGGCTGAAAAGAAATCTAATGTTGTAACGGATATGGTGCCTGTGATGTCTAAAATCACGGACCATAAGCTCAATGGCTCGAATTATTTGGCTTGGAGCAAGACCATTCAAATTTATTTGAGAAGTATCGAAAAAGATACTCATTTGACTAATGATCCTCCTAAAGATGATTCAAAGCAGACATGACTTAGAAACGATGATCTTCCTATTGCATTACGCAAAGGTAAACGCCAATGTACTTATCCTATTTCTTCTTTTGTTTCGTATAATTGCTTGTCGTCTTCCTCTTGCTCTTTTATTGCTTCTCTTGATTCTATTTCTATCCCTAAAACTATTCATGAAGCCATATCTCATCCTGGTTGGCATAATGCAATGATCGAGGAAATGAATGCGTTGGATGACAATGGTACTTGGTTGATTTACCTTCAGGGAAACGGGCTATCGGATGCAAATGGGTGTTCACAGTTAAGGTCAATCCAGATGGGTCAATTGCTCGATTAAAGGCCCGTCTTGTTGCTAAGGGATATGCTCAAACCTATGGAGTGGACTATTCTGACACTTTTTCTCCTGTTGCTAAATTGACATCTGTTCGGTTGTTTATTTCTATGGCAGCTACTCACCATTGACCTTTGCATCCACTAGATATCAAGAATGTTTTTCTTCATGGTGATCTTCAAGAGGAGGTGTTTATGGAGCAACCTCCTGGTTTTGTTGCTCAGGGGGAGTCTAGGCACGCTTTTCGTCTCCGTAAATCTTTGTATGGTTTGAAACAGAGTCCTCGTGCTTGGTTTGGCAAATTTAGTCAAGCTATAGAAACATTTGATATGATGAAAAGCAAGTCTGACCATTCTGTGTTCTACAAACAATCAGGAACTGGTATCATTCTTTTAGTTGTGTATGTAGATGACATTGTTATTACTGGAAGTGATACTACGGGAATTTCATCTCTTAAGTCTTTCCTACATACTCAATTTCACACGAAAGATTTGGGGATGCTAAAGTATTTCTTGGGTGTTGAAGTCACAAGGAGTAAAAAAGGTATATTTCTATCTCAAAGAAAATATGTCCTGGACTTATTAACTAAGACAGGAAAATTAGGAGCAAAACCTTGTAGTGCTCCAATGACTCCGAACATCCACCTTACAGGAGATGGAAAACCCTTCAAAGATTCTGAGAGATATCAAAGGGTGGTTGGAAAGCTGAATTACCTTACCGTGATTCGTCCAGATATTGCATATTCAGTCAGTGTTGTTAGCCAATTTATGTCATCCCCAACAATTCATCATTGGGCAGCGTTAGAAAAAATTTTGTGTTACTTAAAAGGAGCACCTGGACGTGGCATCTTGTATGCAAATCATGGACATACTCATATTGAATGTTTTTCAGATGCAGATTAGGCAGGTTTCAAAGTGGATAGAAGATCCACATCAGGCTATTGTATTTTCATTGGAGAAAATTTGGTCTCGTGGAAAAGTAAGAAGCAGAATGTTGTGCCACGATCGAGTGCAGAGTCAGAATATAGGGCTATGACACAATCTGCGTCTGAGATAATATGGATATATCAGCTCTTGGATGAAGTAGGTCTTAAAACTTTAGTACCAGCGAAATTGGGGTGTGATAACCAAGCTGCTCTTCATATTGCTTCTAACCCTGTGTTTCATGAGCGAACTAAACACATTGAAATTGATTGTCATTTTGTTCACGAGAAAATTCAACAAGGTTTGATTTCTACAGGATATATGAAGACTGGAGAGCAACTAGGAGATATCTTCACGAAAGCTTTAAGTGGGGTTCGGGTTGATTATCTTTGTAACAAGTTGGGCATGATTAATATCTATGCTCCAACTTAAGGGGGAGTGTTAAAGATGATTTATGAGTGTGTGTATTAGGTGTCTAACACTAGGTGTCTTAGTGGTGTAAGTTGGGTATTAGGTGTCTTAGTGGTGTATTAGGTGTATGTCACCTAATATTGTCTCTATCTTTGTATATAAATAGGTGTCTTTGAATGAGAATATAAGAGTGAATTCTGAGTTTTACACTATGTTTCCCCTACACTCTTAGGGTCTCTTGTTTTTTATTGTCTCGTTACTCTATCATCTCTTTAAGGCTCTATTGCGCTATTGTCCCAGTAATAGGTTTTAGAAAAATATTCTCTTTTGTGATGAATTATTACTCCCATTTGATCTACAATTGTTCTCAACAATGTGTAAGAAGTGATATTTGGAGCTCATTAGGATTAATGGCTGAACTTCAAAAGCAAGTGGATTGTCCAAGCAACTACACAAGATTCAAGTGATTGTGGCTATTTATATTAATGTCTTATGATTATTATTTAGTGTCTTATGGCAATTTTTGTGTCTTTATTTAAGTCACTTTTTTATTGTTAATTGCAATTTTCAATACTCTTTCTCAAGTTGGACATAGAATTAAGTCTTTTACTATAATCTAAAGTCTTAATCCTATTAAGTTTGTAAGCCTATAAATAAGAGATATAATCTCTTGTTATGATACCACGAATTAATAATGAATTTATTTATTTTTCTAATCCTTCGTTCTACTATTTTTATATTTCACAACAATTCCAATAAAGTCAAAAAGGGATATAACAAAGTAGACAAACTTGTATGCATACAAGTGAGTGTTTTCTCTCCTTCATTTTCCTCTTTCTTGTTTGTACATTGTATATTCATGACTATCAATGAATGCACAACTGAAAAGAGATACCATGGTTTCTTTATTGCCAAAAACAACAAGCTCAACATCTTATTACACAATCCATCCTTTCGCACCTCTGCAGCATGAAGTTATCGGTGTATATGCATTATGCATTATACTATTTGCAGTACACAAAATGCATGGCACAGATACGAAATATGAAAGAATTACAGATGGAGATGACCCTACCTGGACAGTGTCCAGAATTGATTTCTTCACATCTTCAAGGCCACCAACATCTTCCCACTTTACATTAGGAACCTATAGCAAATATCAAGACTTCATATTTATCTACCAACATTAACAATCTTTATGGACTTATGGCTAATACTTCTTTGCTTATTACAAATTCAATATTTTCTTTAATCAGACAAAAACTTTTTTAAAGCAACCTGCTCACTGCAGAGATAACCACAACAATAGCATTACATGAAGTAACATTGCTCTCTCACATACCTTTGGAGTGCCCAAAGCTGATGCGTTCCTTTTCTTGGATCTCTCCAATGCATTCATCAAGCTTTCTTTCCCTAAAACCTGGGACCCAAGTTCAGAGGATGTACTTTCGAATCCTGTTGGACGTCTTACAGACTGCTTCTGTTCCTTTGAATCGACCAAGTCAATGGGAATTTGGTTACTTGGAAAAAGGGTTGCCCCAGCATCAGCAATCAAGGCACGCATGTCTCTGGGCATGAAACCAGATGTCTGCCCAACAATATCCTTCATAAGATCCTCTGAGACAGCCTGCAAATGCAATAACCATATCTGTTAATGTCAACACTTGAGATAACTACTAAGTATTTTTTCTTAAAAGGTCCAAGATCAATGTGGATGGGGTCCTTGACAACCTTAGGAGTCAAAAGAGCCCATGCAACTTTATAATTTATATGAAGAATAGTCAAATATATTGATTCCGTTTTAACATTACATGAAATAGCACGTGCACTAAGATAAAAAGACTACTTATAGACAAGTAGATGTGTCCATACGAGCAGTAGAGAAAATACGAACTTGAATCATTTCAAAAGTATTCCATAATTGGTGAATGCATAAAATTCGTGTTTGCTGTACATAAAGAGGAAGCCATGAACCAAAGATGAACTTTCTGGAAAGGTAATATACTGTAATTACTAAAACTTGATTATATTTTATACGAGAAAGCCAGTACATACATTAAAAAGATTGGAAACATTTTGCAGCAACTGCGAGAGCATTCTAAGTCTCTGTTCTTCGGTCAAAGAACCCATATGTATTTCATGGCTAAAGCAACGCCTAATAGCTGGGGGAAGACCCTCAGATTTATCAGCAGCTGCAACTAACAGCATCCTGTTTCTGCCTATTTTCTCATCATTGCTTCCGTGCTAGTGAACATGGTAAAAGAGCAAGTGTTTGCAAACAATTTAATGTAAAACAAAGGAAGAACACAAAATATGGCTAAACAATAAACGTGTTCCACAACCAAATAACTGCCACTTACAAAATCACCATTTGATTGCTCATCAGAGTATTTGTCTCCATTTTGAGAAACTGGCTCAGTGAATTTCCTGATAACTGATGCAACTTCAGAAATGACACCAGCTTGATCACTTGGCGAATTTTCTTGAGAAACCAAATTTCGGAAAACATCAAAATGGCGGAGAAGCATTATTGTGGGTGCATATCTGTTAAAAGATCAAATTAAGAAAAACCAAGGATGAATTATTGTATACACTACCAAAATATACAAATGATAGGCCATGCCCACAATGATGCATGAGAAACCAAATTTATCTCCAATTTCTTGCTACATGAGATAGATGGTTGGATACCAAAACAAGAATGGCTTACATTGTTCCCTGAACTATAAGCCGTAAAATAAATATTTGACGGAGTAACATAATTTCAGTGCCTATAACATTATTAGAGAAATCATTCCAGGATATAAGAACAATGTACCAGAGAATTGTAATCCACTATTTCTTCACCTTGTTGAGTAAAATATAGTCATACTATGAAGTTATTACTTTACCTTTGAGCTGAGCTGAAAGCTTGAGCTAGTGTTATAGCTGTCTTTCTATCAGTTGAGGCCATTAGACTATGGCAGCTATATTCGACTACATGCAGACCCAGCCGACGGGCAACATATCTAACAACGGTCCTCTTTCCACACCCTGAAATAAAATAATATATCTTACTGTGATCAGTTGGAGAAATTAATCAGAAAAAGCTGCAAACCTGTTAAACAGCATTTCCAGTACAGAAATTAATTAAAGAACCATAAGAAAACAGCAAGCGAAATCTAAGCACACCTGCCAATCCATACAACAGAACAGAGACTCTGAACTTTGAAGAAAGTTCAGATGAACAGATCGCTGGCGCGAGTATAGAAGCCAAATTTTTTACAGTTTCCTCTTGTATAGGCACAAAACCTTTAGGTCCAATTGTCAATGGGTCTGGGGGAACTGCAGAAGGAACACTCCCTCCAAGCACAAGTGCAGTTTGAGTGCAATTGATTCGAAGAGCTGGTTCATTAGTAGGTTCCACAGCCACGACCTCCAAACATACATCACATTTTGAGGAAATCAAGCACATTACAAATTTGCCTGCTATGTTATGAATAGCAATAGAATTTTTTTAGAGAACTTACCTTGAAATATATAGTTCCATCAGTTTTGTGTTGTGAAGATTGGTTGCATGGGATACAAATACTAGACTTGCAATTCCAATTTATGTGAACGCTAAAAATATCATCTCTTGCTAAATATCTGTCTACTTTGAAGTATTTCTGCAATGAAAGATCAATCAATTCTTGCCGATGTTCAGCTTCAAGGAGCGAACTTCCTCTGAGAGATTCTAGCATACCACATTCAGGGATTTTCACAAAGGAAATCCTCAAATGTGAAGCATATCTTGGATACATACACAGAGGTTCCAACTCTATATCAATTCCATGGCCTTCAGCACTTTTGGCACACATCTCATCATCCAATTTATCTTTGAAATAGGAAGTTAAAATCTCTTCCCCGCCACGGACTAGAGATTTCAAGCATGATTCGTGCAAGTCAAGGTTGAAGGCTAATGTAGGTGATATGTAGGCAATGTCAAGTTCTAACAGCCGCTTGCCATTTGGCGGGAAAACACATGAATGGAAAATAAGCATTTCCTTAGAAGAATGTGAATAAATTTGTTCGTTGTCAGCTGATCCTTCCCAGTTATCTGGAGGATCAAGAACAATGACGAGGCCGATTCTTTTAATGCCTGTATCAATATTCTTCACAATTACCTAAGCACATAACAGTAAGAAACTCGTGTCAATCTAATTTAATAAAACTTACATATCCCAAAAACTCCATCAGAGAATTGGGTAACAAATACGAAACCAATTTTTTTTAATCTGCACCCAGAACAATCACTTATCCATTTTCCAAAAGAAGGATCTACTTATAGTATTTGGCTAAAAAAATATGAATTAGAAGCTTAATGAAAGTTCGGTATCCAGGAAACCACATTACTATATTTCGTGCTCAGCAGTAACTAAACTTTCAAACCAAAAATCAAGAAGCTGTAATCTTCTAATTTTGTCCCCTCATTTTCTAAGAAAATAATTGATAAATTTTCGCAGGAAAACTTACCGGTGAACCTGAAGTTACAGAAAGACTTTTGAGAACAGTGGTGGAAACGCCGACCAAAGCACAGTCGTCGAGGGAAGCCAACTTAGGGTGAGAAATGTCCGCCTTATCCTTGGAAAATCGGAAAATTCCCGCCGGTAACCGCAGACTGGTGAAAGAGTCATCAGAGCTGGAGATTCGGACTCCGCCGCCGACTTGGGAGGAACTCAGCACGGAATTGATGAGAGTCTTAGTCGAAGCGAGTACCAGAGGCTTCCTCCTCTCCACCATTTCCACTGAAGCGAAAACAAGATTAGCTGATGACACTTGCACTTTGAATTACGCAAATCGATTAATTTGGTCTGCATTTTGTTAAGACTTGACAGGCAACGATCATGACGTAAGTATTACGTAGCTGTATGGGCTGGGCTTTCATATTTGTAAGTGGAACTTAGATTCTTGGGATACACTATAGCCTTTAATTTTCAACGAATGACACATTTAAATTTATTGTTTATTTTTATTTAAATTAATAATAATATTTTAAAAATTTAAATTTTTAAATTAAATTATTTAATATATAAATGAATATATTCTTATTTTATAACTTTAATAAATTGAATGAGATAAGATTTTAATACTTTTTCAACGACGATGACCTCATTGGAGCTACAATTATCTAGTGATGATTTCATTGGAGCTCCGATGAGATCGTTGACGATCTGAGAGAAATAATTTAACCTATTATATCTAAAGACAAAGATAATGTAATATGTTATGTCTAAAGATATGGTTGATGTAACATATTGTAAAGATGTATTCATATTAATTATCTAAATTAAAATGTAAAACCCCATCCTTTTGGGCATAGAAAACACTAAACAAAAAATGCCCAAAAAATCAAGAACAATAACAAACATATTATCAAAGAGGAAAATAATTAACTTTCTTTTCAACTGACAACCATCCCCACCAAATTGAAATTAAATGAGGTGGAAGTGGCTGAGTAAAAATAGATACAAGAAACCAAAAATATGTCTCTAACTTGCTTATATTTAATTCACAAATTAAGGCATACATATAAGAAAATGAGGAGATTGAGAGTTGTAGTTTGAATAAAAATAAAAATAAAAATACCAACAATCGTTGGCATCAACCCATTAGAACTCAAGAAAGTGAGAGATGATGTTGGAAAGAGTAAGTAGATTACAAAGAAATTGTGTTAAAAATAGAGATATAATTGATGGAGGCTAGTCTAGTGAATGATCTTGAATAATGACCCAGAAATAATAAAAGGACATAAGTGTAAAATTAGGCATTTAAAATAGTAGTGTAGAGTTATTTATGTCAAATTAATCATAAAGTGTAAAATAGCTTTATTTTGAATCATTCATGCCTAATTTTTTCCACTCCTTATTCTCAATGTCTTTTATTAAGAAAATGATTAAACTTGATATTTTTACATTAATTAGGTGTAATTAATGGTTTATTTTGAGATCACATATTTAGCAGCACTTTTATCAATAATATGAGTTGTTTACGAATATAGCTCCTTGTACGACAATAAATCTTTTTAAATGTTGATCCATGTAAAATGTGTTCCTTTTCTAGCTTGTTTATTGCCAATAAAAAATGGAAATTGGAAATGAAAAAAGAAAATGAGAAAGAGTAATAAGTTCATTTGCAACAATAATTGAAAATGGAATTTTATCTACATAAGACCTAACGGCCCTAGAATGTCATTTTTATTTTAAGACCCAAAATGTTTTTTACCCTTAACAAATTATCAATCTTTGTTACTATGTCTTAGTCGGAAGTTTTGGCTACTATATATCTATGTAGTAGTATTAGACATGTATATAACACAACAAGTTGTATACAAATAAAAAAAATTGTAATAATAGATTAAGAACTTGAAATAGGTCTTAAATTGAGAAAAAATATTTTTGAAGTCTTAAAATGAAAATGATACCCTCAAAGGGTAATATGTAGATAAAATCTCATTCCAAATTGCATAATTAGTATTCACTTTGCATGTCATCAACCAGTAAAACAAAAAAAAAAGAGCTTCACACACCAATATAGAGCTCCATTCTTGAAAGTTGAGTTTGTCTTGAAATATATATATGCAATAATTATAGTATGACTTATAAATGCTAGCTATCCAAGTCAAGAAAATTTCAATTAAAATGTTAATATTCTATTGGTATTCATTAGTGCACATAAATTGAAACTTGACTCATAATTGCATAAAATTTCCCACCTAGAGTTGGAAGGAATTGTATATGTTAGACCCTTCATTTTTCATATAGCATTCGTGTTCAATAAATATGACATACACTTGACATTCAAAATCGGTGAAAATTTAAAGAAAATTAAAGAAAATATGTATGTCTGATGCTTGAATATGTATCAAAAAATATAGTACAATTATTATCCTAAATAAAATCCATGTAACATAGGACAAAATCCAAGTTATATTTTAACAATATGCCTACAAATTGGAGAGCAAGAGTAGTAAGACTTTTCTAAGACACCAACAAAAATCATTCCTTACACTAAAGACTACATTGTAAGTAGAAGGTAACATATTGGAAGAACATATATCATATTTCAATTGGGTATGAAGAAATTAACAATTAAAAAAATAATATACTTCAATACCTATGTATTTTCTTATACAAATTGTAGTATCCAATAAAAAAAAGGATAAAAGTTGTAATAAACTTATACCCACAAATACATTTCAAAAATTATGCACCTTGAAACTACAATTTTCCATGATACACACTCAACAATAAAGGTACTTCTTTTTAATACACAAACTTCTCCGATAAACGATTCTTCACAGGTGTACGAACATTGTTCAAACTTGAGGGTTTTTTTAACAATCCTTTAGATAGTAACACCTTAATGATCAAACATTTTGAGATAATTCTCTTTTTTGGGCTATAAAGTAATATTTTTGGGCATTTGGAAAACATTATTGAAGGCAAGCACATGTTGTTCACTAAGAAGTCTAGTGCTTTCATTATTTTCTTCTCAGAAAGAATCATGCAAATTGGATGCCTCTTAAATGCAAAAAGAATATCATCTTAAGACCAACTCCAACTTTGATAAACCTTATATCTCTGATTCTATATGAACTCATTATTCTTACCAAAAAATGCATGCATTGTTAATATATAGCTTGTTTTCTTCAGGTCAAATCCCATGCCCTTAACCTTTTCTACGTTTTTAGCCAACTCTTCCTACTTTTGCATCAAAACCTCAGGGCATTGAGCGAGTAAATAAGCAACTTCGGACTCAGGTATTCCTCATTCTGTTAACAGTTCAATATTTGGTGCACTCTTCGTTGAATAATTTACCAATAATATCAATGTTTTATTCTTGAACAAAGTTATAAGCTTTTTATCATATGTATGATGCTTTGTTTTACTATGGCTTGTAAATTTTCAAAAGAGACACATTTCATTGGTTTCAATTAAGTTATATTCCAACTAAACATCAATGATACAAAATAGATTAGATGTACAAAACCAAAATTGAATATAAAAAGTTATTGTACTTTAGAAGTAATTCTTACATATTTTCTAACAACAAGTTAACAATATCCAAATCAAACAAAAAAAGAATAGGCTAAGCACAGTAGAACTTTGGGGCCAAAGTTAGAAAAAGACCACTCAATTTAGGACAAGTTTCATGCTAAAATTTTACATGCATTTATTTCAATGTTTCAAAGATGCATGAATTTTTAGGATTTAATTTTCTTTCAAAAATACTTAACAATTGAGGTACCTTTTCTTGGTATTTGGTCATAAGCCTCTCTAAGAAACAAATATATGTAGCCACCATTACAGAAAACAGACTAAAGGATTCTTCAATCAATCCTTTAGACAATAAAACCTTAATGACCAAGCACCTTGGGACAATTCTATTCTCAAAGTTGAAAAGCAAAATCACAGGATATTGAACAAATAGACTTGACGATCATTCCATCTTCACTAGAAAGTCTAATTTCTTGGTTATGTTTTTTTTTCTAATAGAATCATACAATTTTGTTGCTTCCTTATTACACCAAGAATATCATCCTCAAACCAACCCCACTTCTGATATACCTTATAACATCGATTCCAAATCAACTTATGACAATTCTCGGATAAATTATGTATTGCTATAACAAAATTTCTTTTAAGTAGATCAAAACCCATGTCCTTAACATTTTGAACAATGACACCAAATATTTTGGGATTTTGCATGAAAATATCAACATAAAAGTTAGCAAATAATTAATTTCCGACTCTTGAACACCAAACTCTATACAAAGTCCAACATTGATCCTCATATTCGCGTGATTTTCAAACACCATTTGAAGTATGCATTTCAAAATAGTAATAATCTTTTTCTCAAAATTTTAGAATGTTTTGAGAAAGTTATAAATGATATAATACAACTTTTCAAACTCTTAAGCAAAAGAGATGTATTGAAAGACACTATTTAAGCAAGTTTCTTCTTTGAAAATCCTATAGAGTAAAAAAAAACTCTAACTTGGGTAATATATCCTCAACATTTTTTAATAGAACCTTGGGATTTTTTTTGACCAAATTTGAGATATGAATTTTTGAAAATGCATAATTTCTCAAAAATGAAAAAATCGAATTTGATTTATCTGAAGTTTTCAACTTTATAATCTAGGAAGTTAAAATTGTAGTTGTTGGTGATAACCCACATGAGTTTATAAGATATGAGATAGTAAAATAACATTTACCTTCAGCTTCTTTAGTTGTAATAATCATAGATGAAAAAGGAGTTACTATGGAACAAATATAATATATTTTGAAGAAAACCCAACTAAGATGGGTTTGATTTTAACACAAAAATTCCAAAATGAGTATGGTTTAATCAAACATTACTAAATCACTATTTTTGGCCGAAGTAGGTTTGACGAAAAGAAAAAACAATGAAAGAGAAGAGAAAGAGCATGAGCATGAGAACTAAAGTTGAAGAAGAAGATATTTTCATAGATTGTTTGTTATACAATGCATAGCCTTTTTATAGCATGAACATGAAAGATATGTGTTTTAAAAGTTATTTCTTTTTAATAAAGATTTATGTATTGTTCATAATTTTGAATATTATGTATTCTTGTTCCTTGAGATTAACATGTTATATTTTGGAAGTGTTCAAGAAGATGCACTTAGTCTTGATCCATAGAACTCTTAAAATGAGAAACATGTAATCCTAAATATGTTCACAATTATGGTAATTAAGGAGGAACATTAATTATCATGAAAGATTGTCATGTCGATTAAAAGTACATTGTAGTTCTATAAATGTTGATAAGGGATTATCATTTCAGGACATGAGTATATAAAATGTGTATTTTATATATTGAACATGACCTAACTAGATGGAACATTGTATGGATTGTGTTTTGTGTCATTAGTGTTTCCATTGTGTCTTTAGAATCTTAGATATGAAATGTGTAGGTTTTTTCACATGAAAAGTATATAATGTGATTGATATTTAAATACTATCTTATGATAGCAATGAAATAGTAGTTCATTGTTTACAACCTATGCGGAAGAAATCTATATGTTAATATTATCATTGTCCCTCAATTTTGAGTTATGATATTACTGGGCCCCTTGATAAAGTAAAATTATATCGCATGTAATATAACTGATGTAGTTATAGTTATAATTCACTTAAGAGACCAAGAAAACCATTATAATGTAAAAGTGACACGATCCTATTTTTGTATATTATTCATAATATCATGTGACAAGGATATACACAAAATTAGTGGATCGAGTAAATAATTACTATGTCGTTTGGAAAATTATAATGTAATGATATAACCTCTTATAGGCAATAATATAAAATTTTATATTATTGCCAAGATGATATAGATCTTCTATATGGTCACATCAACTGAAGAAAAACAACGAGTATTTTACATTTCATAATGATGTATAAGATAAAATACATGAGATGCAATGAAATGCTAAAATAAAATGTCATAATATGACATGCTTAGACCATAAATCAATTTGTGAAGTTATGAAAATATTATTTGGTATAATGTTTGAATACATTATAAGGATAATAGAGACATTGTTTAATAAAATAATATGAATAATATAATTTGTTCATAAATTAATTTATTAAACAAATCACAAGTTGAGATTAAAGAGAGCATAAGATGACTAAATAAGACTAGTGACATTTGTGTAATTAATTCAAACCTTACACAAAGAGTTGTCCTAACCCTTGATTATTTAAGGAGACATAATTAAGGAAAATAGAGCTAATATACTGCCTCCAAAAGCCTACTCAAAATCTATCATTTTTAACAACCAAGTTTTTCCTTCTCTTAGGCCAAAACTTGGAAAGGCTTGCTCAAGGCCAAAACCCAAGTTGTTCAACCCTAGGCTAAAAGTCTCTTCTCTCATCTTTTTTTGGTACGTGGTTAGATCTAAGTCTTGAACTATACATCCATCTATCTAAGAGGTGTGGTATTTTGTTATTTAGGTTCAAGGTGAACCAAGAGATGCTCCCGAAAGAGAGGTGTTTTCCAAGAGATGTAGAAGGGAAATCGACTTCCCTATACTCAAGAGATTTGACAATCTCTTATGGTAAAGATAATCTTCTTCATCTCTAGCAATAAGGTAGATGAGATTTGTTTATTTTATTTAGTGAATATTAGGTGTTTGTTGAAATGCTTAAGAGAAAATCTTGCTTGTAATTATCATAGAAATGAGGTCATTTTGTGTATTAAGCCAAGTGGTGATATGAAAATTTTAAATTCTCACTATATAGGCATACACATGAAATCTCAATAGAACACAATAGTGAGAACACTATAGTGTAGTAAGTTACAATAACAACAAGGTGTAATAAACTCTAACAAACCATATGGGATACTAGTGCATAGATTCTAACAAACCTATAATAATCCTTCGTTAGGATTTTATGATCACATGCATATTATTCTAACATTTTCCCATGGTACTAAGGTTTCTTAAGAATTGTCAATTTTGTTTGCAATTCAGAAAACTTTGAACCAGCTAGAGCCTTAGTTATGATGTTTGCTACTTGTTCTTTTGTAGAAGTATATTGTATCTACAACTGGCTTGTTGGTACCTTTTTCACATATAAAGTGGAATTCGATTTCTATGTTATTAGCTTGTGCATGATACACATGATGTTTAGTAAGGAAACCATCACTAATATTGTCACAAGAAATCACAGGTACAATAACTAGAGAAAACTACAATTCTTTGAGAAGTTTTATACCTAAACAACCTCTAAAATAGTATAAGTAAGGAATCAAAATTTAACATATGTACTTGATCTAGATACTACTCACTGCTTCCCTGAGCCTTTAGATACCAGAGAATGGCCTATGTAAATGCAATATTGTCCTATAGATATTTGATTATCAACATATGATGCCTAATCTGCATCTATGTAGGCTGTTAAGGTAAGAGTAGAAAACTTGTGCAAATACAAAGTATAATCTCCTCTTAAATATCTCAAGAGTCTCTTTACATCCATCCAATATGCATTTGTTAGGCTGTGCAAGAATTGGCACAACTTATTAACTGAGAAACTAATCTTAGGATGAGTAAACATAAAATACTATAAAGACCCCACAACAATTAGATATTGAGTGGCTTGTACCAATACATTTCCATCAGTTTTAGATAATGACTTACTAGTTATCATAGTAGTTTAAGTGGATTCAGAGTCGTGCAACTAAACCTTGTTCAGAATGTCACTTGATATATTTTGATTGGTTCAAATGAAGACCATCAATAGTTTTAGTAACTTAAATGCCTAGAAAGAAACTTAGCTCACTTAAGTCCTTCAAGGTAAATATTGTGTTAAGCTTACAGATAAGTTGTTGAATAAATTGATTATCATTCCCCGTGATAAGGATATCATCAACATATATAAGAAATACCACAAAAATATAGCATGATTGTAATTCATTATAAAGGTATCAATGTTAGAACTGCTAGAACCCCATTCAACTAGACATCCACTCAATTTAAGAAACCAAGCTACAAGAGCTTGTTTCAAACCGTATATGATCTTATTTAATTTGCATACATAATAAAGATACTTAGGATTCACAAAGCCGTATGGTTGAGTTATGAAGACTTTCTCTTCAATATCCTCATTAAGAAAGGCTTTGTTCATATCAAGTTGTCTCACTATCCATTGTCTCGCTAGTGCCAAAGTAAGGATAACCCTGATAGTGGTGAGTTTAACAACTGGACTAAAAGTCTTAGTATAATATTTTCCTTCAGTTTGTTGAAAGCCTTTTGCAATAACATGAGATTCATACTTGTCAAGAGTGAATTTAGCTTTAAATTTTGTTCGAAATATCCATTTATGCCTAATGATCTTGCCTATGGAAGGCTTAGGAACAAGCTCCCAATTTCCATTTTTCATAAGAGCATCATATTATTGCATAGATGCATGCCATTCAGAAACTTGAAATGATTCTTGTATTGAGAGAGGTTCTGACAGGATTGTAACTGATAGGTAAGTTTTAGGTTTGAAGACTCTCGATTTGGACGTTATGTGCATTGCATGAGTATTGGTAGCATCTTGTGCATGGTGAACACTATATACTTGATGTATTGGTAAATCAACAGTTGAGATAATGTCATTAGGATTCAAAACATGATTGGGTTCAATAGACCTAAACACTAAGGATGAGACAACAGATAACTTAGGAGATAACTTAGATAGAGAAGAGGAAGACATGTTTTCAAAAGGCATAGAAGAGGTGGAAGGAAGAGAAGGAAAAGTATATTCATATGATGGATGAGGTAAGGAAGTATTGATTAGAAGCAAAAGTAAGTGAACTTGACTCAGATGTAGCTTGAAAAAAGGGTAAAATGAATTGAAAGGTGAAGATTTAGATGATATAAATGGCATAGGTAAGGTTACTATCCAAGGCTAAGGTAAAGGCATAGATACAAGTTGTATGTTAGGTTTGTTTGAAGGCAGAACAAAAGGAAAAATTGTTTCATTGAAACAAACATATGGAGAAACATATATCTTACTAGTAAATGGCTCAAGAGCCTATTATTCTTTTTGTTGAACAACATATCCAAGAAAAACATAAGACAAGGAATAAGGCTTAAGTTTATTATTATTGTAGGGTCTCAAGTAGGGAAAACATTAACAATAAAATGTTTTTAGGTAGCTGTAATCTGGTGGAGTTTGAAAGAGCAACTCAAAAGGACTCTTAAAGCCTAGAATTATAAAAGGTAATTTGTTGATAAGGTGAACTATAGTTTGAAAAACAAAATCCCAATACAACATTGGCACATTAGACTTCATAAGCATATATAGCCAATCTAGCTTCTACAACTTGTTTATTCCTTCGATCCACGCACCATTTTGTGATGGGGACAAAAGAGTGTATGTAAAACTCCACTCTCAAACCAGTGAGTCTCTAAACTTTTTATCTCTGTACCCCATCACTTTGTAACATTTTAAGTTTAGTAGAAAATTGTCTTTCCATATAAGCCTAAAAAATGTAACAAGATAGAAGTTGCTTGATTTTTATTAGAAAGAGCATATATCCACATGAATCTAGTACAATCATTAACAAGCATAAAAAAATACCTTATTCCTTTCATAGATATAACAAGAGAAAGTCCCCACAAATCAACATGTACAATTTCAAAGGGATGCAAGGAATGAGTATGTGTATGCAACATAGGTAATCGATGTGATTTAGCCATCTCATAGGCAGTACACAGTTTATTATTACTAAAGTTATCTAACTCTTGATTCATTGTTCTAGCATCTTGCTTGACAATTTCAAAATTTGGATGACTTAATCTATTATGTAACAGAGTGCTACAAAGACCATTTTTATGGTAAGAAATACAAAAAATAGTAGAACTCGTCAACATAGTTGGTAGTAGATATAGACCATCTTTAGCTTCCTTTATTAAAAGTGTAGTCCTGGCATTCAAATCCTTTGCACAAAATGAGTTAGGAAAAAACTCAATAGATACTAGGTTATCTTCACATAGTTTTTGAACAAAGATTAAGTTATTTTTCAATTGAGATACACATAACATATTTTGCAGTTTCAAGTTAGAATAGCCAACACATAAGTAAACACTTCCTAAACGAGTTATAGGAATTGTTGTTCCATGTCCTAATAACACAAAGAAAGTAAATGATGTGTCGCTCCAATGTCTAAGTACCATTATTGTACCTATGTAGCTGGTGATTGTGTTATTGAAAGCAAGGTGTAAGGAAATGTTGTAATAGGATCACAATTATTAGTGAAAGTTAATAACCCAAAGCGGCCAGACATGCAATCGTGTGTAAAAAATAAGTACGGAAATAAAAGAATAACACAATATTTTTAGGTGGAAACAAGCTAAGCTACAACCATGACCTAAGAGGAAAACCACCGGTCTACCGAACCACCTAAATTTCCACTATGAAAATCAAATGTTCAAGTACAAACTCGGTCTTATGCTACCCTCCCTAGGATATTGCCCCAATGTACTTTACTTACGAACCCCTACTCTATTTTCACAGTTTCTAATATTAGTGTGAGCGGTTTCCAAACCAACGTTCCAATAAGCTTCCTGCCAATCAGATACGTTTCCAAATTAACTGCAAAATGGTTAGCACAAAAACAGAAGTGCACATGTGTGTTCTAAAATAGATTTAATAATGAATAATCCTAACTAGATGATTCAAAACATATGTCACTTAAATCAAATCAACTAATAAATCCTAGAGCAAAAAAATCAAGCATAAGTTCAATAAAAATAGCTTCTTTAAAGATTAATAATCAAATTAAATAACTATGATATAACAAAAACAATTATTTGATTTATCAATTTAAGAACAAAAATAAAGAAGAAGCCATAAGAACATATTATCAAAATATCATAAAATAATTAAGTTTATTAATCAATCAAACATAACCACCAATATTTGATAGATTAACTAAATAAAAAAGCCTAAAAAATTATGATCTTATATTTGTAAAACAAGAGAAAGAAATTAAGAAGATTAGAATAATGCTCTTGTGTGGTTAATTGAAACAATGAGCAATGAACAATGAGTTTTATTTATAGGAAAAATCAAAACTCTTAATCTTATGTAATTGATAAATATCTTTTCTATTACAAATAGGATTAGTAATACTCATTAATTAAGAAAACTCATATATGATTGATAAATAATATCTTTTCTATTTCAAATAGATTAGCAATACTCACTAATTAAGAAGACTTTTATTTAAAGAAGTGCTATTTTAAAATAGATTTTATGTTATTTTTTATGCTAAAGATTTCAACTATAATTTAGAGTATATCTTATCTCATATCTTTTAGCGTATCTTATTTTAGGGTATATATTATCTACTATTTTTTAGCATATCTTATTTTAGAGTATATTTTATCTAATATCTTTCAGCATATCTTATTCCATATTTTAGCACTAAAAATAATTTCAGATTTATAAGCATGTGCTATTAAATGCATAAATGTAATCATATATCATAATTATCAAAGATATACTTGAAGTACAATTATTTAAAACTCGAGCATTTGTTTGACTTTTATTGATAGACTTGATAGCAGGCCTAAAAACAAATTTACAGATAAATATTTTATCTACGAAAATAAACAACACTCATAATCCTTACAATTAACTTGCATCAATTGTAGATCAAGTGTTGTTGTTTGTAGCGTTTGCCTGAGGTTTAGATCCTCGAAGATTAGGATGATTTTGTGAAAAAGTTCCACTATTTTTAGACTGTGTATATCTAAAATAAAAACGAGTTGTTATATGACCATACTTCTTGCAAATCTGACAACGTATGCCTTCAAACTTTGTAGATTTAGGTTTAGCAGATGATCCATAATGTTGAGATGGTGCCTAATGAGACATAGTGTCGTAGTAATTAGGTTTTGAAGCTGGAACATCTGAGTATAAATGTTTAGAGTAGTTAGCTTGCACAATGTGAGAATCAGATGATTCATTATTTCTTGCTTCCTATCATATGTTCTCATGCTTGTAAAGAGTTCATCTAAACCAAGAACTCTCTTCTTGCCAGTAATATCAGTCACAGGAGATGAATAATTGGAATCAAAACCTCCTAGAACATATATCATTTGTTCTTTGTCATTGATCGTATCACCAGCTATATATAAGTCCTTTAACAGTGCTAATGTATTGCTTAATGTTCATAGATCCTTTCTTTAATGTTTGCAAACGCCATCGAAGTCCATTAATCGAGCCTATGCATCATTATTGAAAAACTTTGTTAGTGCTTGCCAATATTCAAGAGTTATTTTCTTTCCAATGAGATACAATTTTGCCTCTTCCATAGCAGAAACTCTAGATTGTCTTTTATAGCATGAACACAATAGTGTGAATACTACAATGCAGTCGATTACAATATCAACAAGGTGTACCAAACTTTAACAACCCACATGGGCTACTAGTGCACAGATTCGAACAAACCTATAACAATCCTACACTAGGATTTTATGATCACATGAATATTATTCTAATAAGGTTTTACCGAGTCAATTGCGTGACTTAATTCCTGAATCAGAATTCAACCTCCAATCCCTTTAGGCTTTAATCTATCCATTGTAGACGATCGTAAGGGAGCAGAGGAGAATCGAGAGTGAGAACAGAGAGCGCCAAATAGAAAGAGATAAGGTCGTGGAGCTTAAGGGTGAGAAATGAGAGAAAACATTAGGGTTAGGCGTTGCTGGGCATCAAGGTGGGAGAGGAAGAAATATATCGATAATGTGATTTATAAGAATCGGCTGATATTTAGCAACCATCTTCTCGAAACTCTGTTAATCGAAAATCGCGAATCAGAAACATTATCAAGTGAACAGGCTATGACGTGATGCTTTGTTTCAAAATAAATGGGGGAGAAACGACATGTCGTTTAACTCGTTGGAGAAGAGCCACGGAAAACTCTACCTAGCACGGCCTGGATAAGTCTTGATTTCATCTTGGACAAATGATTTTCTTTTTTCTTATTCTATCTCACATACATATAAGACAAGAACAATGCTATTTAAGAAGGTTCAAAAATGTCAGGATTATCGTAATTATTTACTGTCTTATTATCATCATTAAACAAATAAAAGAAAATAAATAATAAATAATAAATAATATCATTGTAACCACATAAGTCCAGTCGGTAGTTATAGAGTTTTCCACAAGACAAATATAATAATACATAATTTTCTTTTGATTCTTATAATATAAGTTAAAACTTAAGTAATAAATCTAAATAACCTAACCGATGTATTAGGCGCCACGGCTTAAATGGTTTCAATCAATTTTAAAAAAAATATTAATTAATAATTAACTTGTAAATTAAAGAATAAATAAATTCCTCCCGGCCATAATGCTTGCAAAAAAAAATTATATATGCCATGATGCTCGAGATGCGTTCACATTTGGACCAAATAGAAGGTTGTGAATAAAAGAGTGATTATTTAACTCGAGGGCTTTTTTTTCCCCTCCATGAAATACATGATATTCTCTAAAATTAGCTAATATATTAATTGTTCTTAAAAGAATAAAAAAATCATGATTGGATAAAAGAAAATGGTGTAAAAGAAAACGTTCCAAGGATATATCTCTCGCACAATCCATATTCCTTCCACAAGCGGATACAACATTTCTTTGCCTAGATTCAGAAAAGGCTTTACAGCCTTTAAGTTTGTTGGTTTTATATATATAAATTTTATTTCTTAATAAAATTATATTTTTCATTTCATATACAATATCTATTAATTTTACAATCATAATGGTTCATTACATTAAGGAAACCAAGTCTCGCTATTTATTTACAAAGCAAAAGAGAATCTTGCTATTGATTTGAAAAAAAACTCTGCTTTTCTTTTTCCCATTTTTCCAATTTCTCCCGTTCTAGCCTAGTAAATCCCATAAAAGACACTAGTGAAGATTGTTTGGTTATGGAATTAGAACACCTAAACTATTTGGATCTGATAGTTACTACTTTACATGACATCTACACTAAATTTAACATGAATAGCCGAAGCCAAAATATAGTAGAAGAACCAATGATTTGAATTATGACATCCCCTCTCTTTTGGCTGGAGAAATAAAATATACAAATAGATACATACCTTGTATCAATGACAGAATAAGAATTTTACCAATTTTTCCCCCTAAACTGCTAGCAAAAAAAAAGTCTCACGTTGTATCTCTACTCTGCGCATTGAATTCTCTGTTAAACATTCATGTTCACCAAAAGTTAATGTGGGAGTAACACGGATAGTAGGAATTCCAAAATCCCAGCCAAAACATGCAGGCATCAACCAGCCGAAGCACCAACAGATTCAGCGAGTTCTTCTAGAAGCTCCCTCTGCTCCGTGGCAACACAAGCCTACAAGAAGAAAGCATGGCAATGGAAGAGGGAGGGGGTCATTTAAAGTAAATCTAGAAATTCACATTTATATCATAATGTTACTTGACAAAATTCAAAGCAACTACATAATGGCAACAAAATATCACAGGAAGAAACCATACCTGAACTGCATTCTCTATGCCACCGTCAAGAAAAGAAGTAAGCTCAAAGTTCATCTTTAGCCGGTGATCAGTAACTCTGTTGTCCTAATTAAAGGGGAGAAGAGAAAAATGTGAGACAAAAAGGAAGAATTGTGAAAACTTCGAGAGAATGGTTGCATGCTATCATTCAATAGCTTGAATACTGGGAGTTGTTCTCTCTCAATTCTCTCTGCCTAGCATCTAAATCTGTTCCTTGTTTCCCCCAAACATTTGATAATCAACATCAAAAAAGTTTCAGATTCATTCCCACCTTTTTTGATGCAGGAAGTTAATGTAGGCTTTTCTTGAGCTGTGCTTGTCACTCATCAGGTTATACCAACTCCCTCTCTCACTCAAGGTCCTTGATTGCTTATAGTATACATTACCCGCCCTATACTTCCTCCCACCCCTTTCTCTGTTTATTTTCCCCAATATCTTTTCACTAATATTTAGTGAAATGTCTCCTATTGGAATAAAAACTACTACCTCAAAAATAGTAGAGGGCCCTAGTCATAAAGCTCAGGAAAATGAGTTATATTTTTCATACCTTATAATTGTATGTCCGAATTTTTTCAGAACGAGCACCAGTGCCAACCTGAAAAGTACACAAAAAAAAATAAAATTGTCATACATGTGACTTTCAGAGCCTAAGAATAAACTGAAAGTCTTCTGTTTAATAGCGACAAGTTCTATAAGTCTGACTATTGTACATCTACGTTTACTGAAAGTACTATGCAAACAAAGTGAATTCAATTTTTAATTCTAATTCCTTAGTTTTGGAATTGAATTTTTAATTTCAAAATTTATAGAAAAACAATAAAAGTTGCTTAATAACAAATTCATAATTTTTAACTTTTAACTTTCTAAGCTCTAAAATTAAATTTCAAGCTTATTTTTGTGGCTTTCTAATCATTGAATAAGGTTGATTATGATTGCGGTTGGATTATCAACTTTTAGGGTCAAGAAATAAAAAAATAAAAATTCAATTCCAAAACTGAATTTCAAAATTTATAAAATAAAAATTGGAAATGAGTAATCAAAGTACCTAATTTTAAAATTTATAAAATTTGAAAATTAAAATTGGGAATTAAGAATTGAAATGATTGTCAAATGAGCCCTAATATTGCAATAATTTCAATTACTCAATAAATGACGTTAAACCTAATACACTTCCTCAAAAATTACATACCTGTAATTTCCGTTGATTCCTGATTGATTCTTGCTGCTCCCTCACTTTTATCTCGTACCTGTAACATAAGGAAAAAGACAACAGAGATACACATCTTAAATTTAGAAGAGTACAAAATACTACGAGAAGTAGCAGAGCAAGAAAATAAAATTTAAATTCAGGGAATGGAATGGAATGATAAACTATTGGTGAAGTCAGTTCTCACAATTTTGCCCTAAGCAACTGTAGGGCACGAGCTTTGTTCCTCAGCTGAGTCCTTTCTTCCGTACAAAATATACGGATTCCAGTAGGCTTGTGGACGAGATCAACAGCTGTCTCAACCTTGTTGACATTCTGACCTGCATGATAATCATCCATGACATATGATCTACGTAAACAAGTCACTCTCCACTCCCATAAAGAGAAAAAAAATTCATAAGGAAACCAAAACACGTGGGGAAAGTATATGCTCAATGACTAACATCTCCAGATCTATACCTCCAGCTCCTCCAGATCTTGCTGTTGTTAGTTCAATATCCTTTGGGTCAATTACTATCTCAACTTCATCCGCCTGTAACAGATAGAACATGAATTAGTTTAAAAACATATAACACACTTAATCAAAAGAGTAGAAAAAATTGAAGAGGTAAAACATCATTTACAAATCTGTTTTTACAAGAATGAGCTTCCCGAGCAAGTAAATGCTAAGTGTCCTGCAAGTTGAGCTAGATAGAGTAACTCATCTCTTGGTTCCACAGCTTTATTATTGTAACATCACTTGGGCACTAAGTGTAAAGGATTGTACACACAATTCAAGTGAAGTTCCAGCTACACTCTCTGCAAGTGGATGCAGTGCTCGTGTTGCTTGTGGAGGCAGTTATTCCTAGTAGTGCAGTCTAGAGCTATGAGTTTGTTATTAGATATATATAGCAACTTAACTTTACTTGGTGATTAAGTAATTACAATTGTAACCTTGTATAAATAGGTTTGTACTGATCATTGTAAATCAATTGGATTGTAATATTAATTTCTTTGGTGCTCTTGACATTCAATACAATGCAATTCCTCAAGTCTCTCCTGTTTCAGTTGTTACTTTGCATCATTTACAATAATTCTAGAAATCTTTCACTAAAACCTATATAAAGCAACCCCAAATCGTCCTAATAGATTTATTTCTAAGGATGGGAGAACTAAGATTAATTTTTGGTTTATAAAATGAAAACATAATGGTAATGATAATTAAATTCAATGAAAAAAGTATTACTATTATTTTATTTGTTTGAGTACTGGAATCGAAATAAGAATTAAATTAGAATTTATAAAATTAAAAATAAACAAAATTAGAAAATAATTTTTTTTGACTTCTTTATAGAAGAAAAATGAGAAAATAATAATAACGATAATACAAATATGTAAAGAAAATATAACACTTTAACGTATTCTTGAGTGTAAGAGAAAGAAGTTTTTATACTACTAGTGGAATACTTTCTATTTCATTCTAGATTAACAGTCAAACAAAAGACAAGATACCTATAATTTACCTATAATTATTTTCTATTACCATTCCTATTATTGTTAACCAAATAAAACCTAATTGATTTATCTATATTGAGAAAAAAAGAATATTTTAGTGAAAATATCTTTCCTAGAGAACTTCTTCAGATAAAAATCACTATCTTTACCTAGAGCTGAAACCAAAAAACCTGAATGACTCAGGAAAATGAAGGATAGACATGAGGACAGAAGTAATGCAGAAACTGCAGAGTAAATATTATATTACACTCAACAATCCGGATGAGGATGGTAAAAAAAATACTGACGAGGAGGACCTTACATATCAGAGATTAATGATCCATTCATATATATACTTTACCTCTGGCATAATGGCAACAGTTGCAGTGGAAGTATGCAGGCGGCCCTGTGTTTCAGTTTGAGGAACTCTCTGAACCCGGTGAACACCAGACTCATATTTTAATTTGCTGTAAACACGCTTCCCTTTTACCTCCATCACAAAGGTTTTAAATCCTCCTTTTTCGGCCTTCAGAACAGCAGAAAGCATTGTAAGTTATGACAATAACAATAGAATATAAAAGAGTTATAACATCAATAAGACTTGCCTCAGAGCTTGACAATGGAGCGAATTTCCAAGAATTCTGCTCACAGTACTTCTGATACATACGGACCTTGCCATAGAAAAATGATATCAAGAAGCATCAGGATGCATTCTGAAGCAATTGCGAGATATAACTTCACAGTTCACAAAAATAATCTTGGGGAAATATGACAACCATTTGAAAGAGGGGAATGATGATAAACCCTACCAATACATTCATTTTCTTCTAAAAGCTAATCCTCAATGAGAAATATAAATTTTGAAAAAAAGGTTGCCAAAACTTTTGCAGAAGGATCCACTCTGAACCTTTGCATTTTACTATTACATGCAAATGAAAATGTTTTATTTCTAATAAATTTGAAAGGACAAAGAAACATCTACCTACAAGGTCACCTGCCCAAATTCCAGCCTCATCACCACCTGCACCAGCCCTTACTGCAGAAAGGGGGAAGTTGATGTTTAGAATCTGATAGAAACAGGATAATATCCAACATCTATAAGGCACCAGCACATGTATAAAGGCAACATCACAAATTGGTTAACTTTTTAGCTGAGTCATGTCATGTAGACAACTCTATAAAAGGTCAAACCATTATTGACCTGCAGTATTTTTACATATCACCTATATACTAGGCGCAAAAAAAATAGACCATCAAATGTATTTTATTTCACCCAATCTAGCTTCTCCAGAGAACATCTAAAAAAACTTTACCAAGTTCGGAAAACAAATAACATTTGATAACTAGTTCAAGAAGAATGAATAACTTGTGACAAAAGAAAAATTATAAGGAAAGAGCTTGGCTTCTGCATGTGTATCTTACTACACTCGGGAAGAATAAGATATTTTAATAATACAGCTAGCAAGAATTTAACAATGATTCCATAATTCCACATATACACATTTGAGATCCATTGTTCTTGGTTTATCAAATGGCACGACTAATTCAGAGAAGGAAAGGAAAATACCTTCCAGCATTATATTTCTTGCATCAAGAGGATCACTTGGGAGCAGTAACAGCTGTAAGTTTAAAATCAAGTGGCATCCTATGAGAATATAAAAAGGGGAAATGCAAAGGAGACCAGAGAAGAACCACATTACAATTAAAATTTTCAATTTGAGAAGAACATCTTAAGAACTTGGATAAGTAGTACCAATTGGTGCAAGTTTTAAACTGGGATAATTTTCGCAGCAGTTAAGAAAGAGCCCTGGAAACAAGAGAAAACTCCAGAATCAACAATACCTTGATCTTCTCTTCAAGTTCTTTGAGTTGAATTGATAAAGAGCCAATCTCATAAGATATCATCTCCGTCATATCCTCGTCGTTCCCATCCTCTTTTGCTAATGCTGACATGATCATTGCGAGTAGGAAGCTTCTTTCAGTACATATCTTTTACATTCTAAAGAAATCATACAAACATAAGCAAGTGGTGAAATACCTTTGGTCTCTTCTAATTGCTTCTCACAGTCCTTAAATTTCCTAAAGATTGCCACAACCTGTTTAAAAAAAGAAGACGACTTATTAGTCCAACAATCTTTTCACGTGAGATCAAGCATTCCAGAAATACATCATTATTAATACCTCATCAAGCTCTGCCACAGATTGTGCCAGCTTTTGGTATTCACTGGGATTTGAGACAACATCTGGATCAGCAAGTTTAACCTAGAGTGGTAGTACAAAGTTATCAACAAGAAGAAGCATCCTAAGAAACCTAAGAAAACACGTTTTACAGTCCAAATACATATCTTTCATCCAAAAGAGACCATATCTTTCACCATTCAACACTATAGTAGCAAATAAGTTGATGCAAATAGTACTAAATTTGAACAAACTCATAAACACTTAAAATGATAGATGTATAAAAATATTATTGGGTGTTTAAATAGCTTAAGTTTTTGTGAGTGTTAGTTTTTTAACACTTTTAACATAGTATCAAATCAACCCATTCTTTGAATTTCAAGTATTTGGCACGCATTATGCATGGAACTAATACTTGTGAGGCATCCATAAATATATAAAATAAAAAAATGTTGTCGCTCGTACAATAGCTTAAACCACTTATATTTTTGGGAAGGTTTCAACAACTTCTAACATTAAATGCAAAATTTCCTACAAAATTGGTATGTGACATATATTTCTTTTGAACTCTAATTCAATCACAAGCTCATAATGGAAGTAAATCAATCACTACTCATCATAATGCCTACTTGACAGAATTCAAAATACAACAGAGGGATGTAGCTCTGAGTTTTAAAACAGTTAACTCAATTCGCTAAAATTACATACCGATAATTCTTTCCAGGTCTTCTCCGCAGATTCCAGTTTTTTTATCAAATGTGGCTCCTGTAATTTCATCACAGAACAACGTGAAAAAAAATACTTCGAGAAACTCGTTAGAAAATTTCCTATCATAAAAGAAAGAAAGAAAAATAGATGTTTACAGAATTGCAGTTCGAAGGAATATACATACCGCCATGCAAATAATTCTTGGACATTTCAGCGAAGGATTGAGAACCAGAAGGCTTCCCGAGGGTTCACGGAGACGATGTCGTATTGGAAATGTAAGAAACCGAGATGTTGTTGAACTCCAAGTTAAGCAGCTCATTTCACCTCTCGCTGTTTCAGATAAAGAATAATGCAACTACACACTCAGACATTGAAATAGAACATGTGGCCCTTGAATTAGATAAGTTGAAAGAAGGGTCTTGTTTGGAAAACCATATAAAGATACTCAGCTCACGGAGTACAAAATTCTTAAATCCAAACACCTTTTAATAAATTACAGTAAAAGTTGATTCTACCATAGATTATGAGTGACGCAGTAAAACAATAAAACCGAAGGAATACCCCTAGAAGATATATACCTAATTACTTATATATTGGGTAGGAGTCCTATTATTTTTTAAAATAAATAATTTTGTCCTTTTAATTTTGGGTTAGGTTTTATTATTAGTCTCAAAAATTATATGAAATAAATAAATAAATAAATAAATTTAAATCATACTTTTTTATTTAAATAAAAATGAATAATATATATGTAAAATATTAAGTATGACATAGATTTTAATTATTTTAATACCAAATAAAACTATAACAATAACAATAAAGTATTTATATGGAATTTAGAGAAGATAGTCGTCTTCTCTTAATTCTTGATAAAAAAAATTAGATATAATACTTATAAAATTATTTAAGTATATAAAATAGAAATGTGTTCCCTAGATTTTAATATTTTAATTTTTATCGTTTAAAAACTTATTATAAACTTAATAACTTGATTATATTTATACTTAGTAGTAATATATATATATATATATATATATATATATATATATTATTTTTTAATTAAAAATAAATAATAATTAAGAATTAAGTAATAATATTTTTTGTTGTATATATCTCTCTTGAGTACGAAGACTAAATCCACCAACAATTATAATATTCTTAAATTACGTTATTTTTAAATTGAAGTTTTTTGTTGTTAGATATTTAATGATTGTTTTGATTTTGTTAATAATTCATTATTATTTGAAAATTAGTTAGTATTTAATCTATTCTTTTGTAGAATTCCTACATTTAGATGTGAGATATTATTTTTCAATTTGTTTATACAAGCTAATATAAACCAAGCTTTTGATTTCATTTAATAATATGTCATTTTTTACTAAAGCTTTGCGCTACATTATTCAAAGCTTAGATATTTAACATTTGATATCAGTCTTCTAAAGTGTAGCATCAAGAATATGGCATAAGAAAGCTACAGTTTTGTGCAACTGACAATTCCAAAATTCAATAGACATTACAATCATTCGTCCATGCTCATGGAAAGATTTCTATGGTCAAAAGAATTTTGGAGTTTGGAAAAGAATGGAATTTTTACAACAGAAGAAGGAATTAGGGATGGTAGTTTTACCCATCGAGTGGGAGCCCCACAGATACTCGATCAGTTAAAAGTATAGTGGGGCAATTTGGGTCGAGTTGTGATCCATTCCAAGTAACACAATTTAGGTTACAAACATTTTTTTTTACATTTAAGCTTGTATGAATTTGATTTCTTAAAAAACATGTCTGGTGTTTGACTTGTGGATAATACCTAACCTGATCCAAATTATCCAAAAATGGTTGAGTTCATAAGGCCCCACGGGTCAATCCGAGTCGGATCGAATCTGACCCAAACTACCCCATTGCCATTCTTAAAGGGAATTATGCCCACTGAAGCACAAAAAAGATCATTGAAGAATATAAATTGCAGGGCTTGAAGGCCAAAATTACCTCTTTCAAGTAATTAATCGAACTATTTTTGAGACAATTATGAAAAAAGATATGTCAAAGAGTATCCGAGACTCTCTAAAACAGAAATACTAAGGGACGACATCGATCAAGGGTACACAATTGTAGATTCTCAATAAAGAGTTTGAAGTACTTCATATGAGAGCTGATGAATCTATAAATGAATACTTTGCTTGAACTCTTATTATAGCCAACAAGATGAAGGCAAATGGTGAAGACAAGTGATGAGCGAAAACCGGCATCGCCGATTCTTGCCAATACTTTGGTTTTAATATTTATAAAACTCTCGCAAGTGCACGAATCATTTCGAAGAAAATGATAAGTATACTCCCAAGGTCGATCTAAGGAAGGAATGTATGTGGTTTTTAATTTATTATTCAAACTTTTAAAAACGAAATTAAATCCTAAACATCCTGTCACGATAGTTTGGTTTTTGTGTTCCTAATCTAATAACATAAAATAAACATATATACAGATTAATTAAATATAATCTAATAACATAAAAATTAAACATATATACAGATTCAATAAATATTTATCTAAAAATAAACATATATACAGATTCAATAAATATTCATGCAAATTTTATCATTTATATTAGCGGAGTATTTATGGATATAATAACTAAATTAATTATGCTTGCTCATATTATCTAGGTTATTAAAGATATAAATTGATATTTTATTGATTCTCTCTTTTTTATATAAATACCACCTTTGGTGGGGTTAGATATTCTTTGTTAACTAAACAAATCAATTAACACCTATGGGTGGGGTTGATAACTAATTTGGTTAATTAAATTAATTCCTTTTTTTAAGAGATTGAAAATGAACCATTTAAATGCCACCTTTGGTGAGGTTAGACAATTTAAACATTATTCAAGGTGTCCAAATTAAACATAAGAATTTAATTATCCGAGTACTAACTTTCAAGTTTTAAAACCACTATTGAAAACATGTTGTCAATACATTTTCACATAATAATTCTTATAAAAACTTTTGAAATAGAGTTTCACTCTAACTACCGGGCGATTGTACCAACAAATAAAAGAGCACTACTCTAAATTAGACCGGATAACTAAACCTTAAAATCTAATTTTCAGGTTTAAGTTTGTAATGAAAAATAATATATTTCTCTCTAACATTCTTAATATAAAATCTTGAATAAAAACAAAATCAATTCATTTTAAAGATTTTTTACCTATTTAATATTTCGCAAGCATAACAACGTCATTATTACATCATGTTTACTAAACAGCCAGCATAATTAAATTTAACCACAGACAAATTAAATATAACATGTAAGAATAAAGCATAAAAATAACTGTAAAGAAAATAAAATCCTTACAGAACTTCGACGCTATTCCCGTAGCTAGAAAACCTCCAAACGGAATTTGCACTCCCATTTATTGAATCAAAAAGCTAAATTATTACAAAAACATTACAAGTTCCTCTCAAAAAGAGAAGAACTCTACAACTAAGAGAATTGAACTAAAAACTAAGAGAAAAACTAAGAAAAGCTTAGAAACTAAGAAAGAAACTAAGAAAATCTCAAAAACTAAGAAATGAGAGAAAGAAAGAAGAGAGAAGTGTGTTTTGAAGGTGTCATTTGAAGTGAAGGGAAGGGGGGTATTTATAGGTGAGGATGGAGAGAAAAAATGAGTAAAAAAATGTTAAAAAATGTAAAAACGCGTAATGGAAATGCTGAGGTCATTAATGACGTCAACATGACATCATGGGGGCGGCTGCACGTGAAAAATGGGGTGAAAAGGCGTTGGTGCGCGCGGAGGGGGGCTGCTGGGCGCTGCGCGCAACTCGGCGCGCGTGAACAGTGCCCGCGCGCGCCCCAGCGCGCGGATGGGCAGGCCAGCGCGCGCGGCTGGGCAGCGGGGTGCGATTTCCGTCTTTTTGACATTTTTGAACTTTTTGACCCATTTTGTCCAATTTTTTCATGTTTGTTGACCTTTTCCCACTTATTTATTAATATATTTGTGATGTATTGCTTCAAGTATTCCTCTTTGAGTCTTTAAATTGCGTTTTTAAGCCAAAATACCTGAAAAACAATAAAAATACCCGTGATTCCGAAAAAGACAAATTTATATAAATATATGATAAAACATATAAATATATGTATTTTTAATCAATTAATGTACATAAAATCATGGTTATTTTAGTGCTTTTTGAGCACTCATCACAACCCCCAACCAGCTTCTTACTAGTCCCTTAGCAAGAAAAACGATAAAAACTAAAAATTAAACTATCCTAAATCACTTTCGTGGATTGAAACGGTTGCATTTAGCCTATGCAACAAGTCGTTAAACCCCTAGGTTGCCCTAGTGGACGAGTTTGAGTCTCGTGAGGGTTTTCAGTAATGATACCCACAAACATTGAACTAAATGTAAAAATAAAAACAATCAAATCAAAAATTAAAATTACAACAAAATCAAAAATTAATTTAAGAATAAAAGAAAACAGCATATCACAAAAATGTTTCTTACTTTTTAATCTCTTTTAAGATCATAATTAAAATCTCAAGCATAAGTTATTTTAATCTCTTTAAACAATCATGATTTTATTATAATAATTAGTCGAAAATCATTTTCATATTTCCTATCAAAAATGTATCAATTTAATTTTACCCAATTTCAGTGTCATGAATCAGAATTCGCTTCAACTCTATTCCTCACAAGTCAATACTCTCAAAACACTGAATCCTATGGGTTCAAACACTCATACTAATTTATATGCGAAAGAGTTGATGTATAGAAATGAACTAATAGGTTCGCATATGTATAAAGAATAAAGGCTCAAAGTGTTATTTTAACATTGATCTCATGAAAGGAATCGAATGTATAAATTATAAAGATATCATATACAAAAATTATTTTCATGCATAAATCAAACTCATTAAGAAAAAATTTCAAGATATATGCTTTTTACAAATGAAGAAATTGCAATGACTTTTTAGGGAATTACTTCCTATATCTTTTTTTTTTGTAATTAGCCTGTACTCACAACTTTGTAGGGAATGTGGGTCATAGTATGAAGATGATACTATATTGTTTTATCTCTCTATTTTTTTCAATATATGTATATTTTAGAGAGTCAATCCCATGTACAGATTGTACATTTTTTTGGATTTTGGTGAGTGGTTAATTTTGTGACTTTTCTGTTTGATCTTGGTTTAGGTAACCCCAGATATGTCTTTTTGTTTTTGTAGCAGTCATGCATGAATGAGATATAAGCATATACTATCAATTTCTACTCAAATCGTTTAATCTAAACAAAAATAATAATAAAATATATATGATACTCTATTATGATGAGAAAAATTCATACATTCAATGCTAATACCTATAGAGATCATCTAAAAATTTGAATAAATAAGAAATGTGTTTGGAGTAGAAAAAATATATATTTCACTCTGAATAAAAGAAATTAGGCTCAAATTATATCTCACAAGGGTAGTCTCCACTAAAAAAAATTCATAAACACCGATTTTGGGTTTAATATAATTTCCCCATTTTATCAAGAAATACTAGTTATGACAAAAACTAACTAATTATCAAAAATAATTACAAAATATTTCATGATATGTTTTCAAAAATTAATCTAACAGTACCAAAGACTTAACTATTTACTTAAATTTGATTTAAAGAAATGATAAATGTTTGTGAGAATTTTTTTTTTTATTAAGCATGGTAACTTTTCACCACCCCCAACCTAGAACTTACATTGTCCTCAATGTAACAACTGCAAATTAAAGATAAAGAGAAAAGAGGAGAAAGATTACCTATTTCTTGAGAATGTGTAAGTAGTAATGAAGAAATGCAGGTGCATCCATCATATTCATCATTAAAGTGTGTACAGACAGATCGCTGTGAACTTCTAACATCTCAACAAATATTTTTAGTTTTAACAATTTTAAAAATTATTCACATATAAGTAAACTAAAATAAATAATAAAATTAAGTAAATAAAACAAATAACAAAAAATTTACCTAAAATGATGGGTTGCCTCCCATCCAGCGCTTAGTTTAACGTCTTAGCAAGACATATCTTTTTGGTGCTAAGGGTTACTCAGCCAAATGCAATCTATTTCAGCAATGTTGTTTGGTTCTTCTAAATAAGGCTTGACACGATGGCCATTGACTTTGAACGTTTTTTGTGTCTTGGAGTCCAATAGTTCCACTACTCCATGTTCAAATACCTGAACTATTTTGAATGGTCCATCCCATCTTGATCTCAGTTTTCCTGGAAACAATCTCAAACGAGAGTTAAATAAAAGAACTTTCATTCCAGGGTGAAGAGTCTTAGGAACTAGCCTCTTGTCATGATAGCGCTTAGTACGCTCCTTGTATAATTTGGCATTCTCATAGGCTTCATTCCTAATTTCTTCCAACTCATGAAGCTGGAGTAATCGTTTTTCACCTGCTTTATCTAAATCCATGTTTAACTCTTTAATTGCCCAGTAAGCCTTGTGTTCAAGTTCAACTGGAAGGTGGCACGCTTTCCCAAAGATTAACCGGTAAGGGCTCATCCCAATAGGTTTTTTGTAAGCGGTGCGGTATGCCCATAAGGCATCATTTAACTTAAATGCCCAATCCTTCCTTGAAGGACGCACAGTGCGTTCCAATATTCCCTTAATTTTCCTATTACTTACTTCCACTAAACCGGAAGTTTGAGGATGATATGGAGTAGCTACTTTATGTGTGATGTTGTACTTGTTTAGTACTCCATCAAAGAGTTTGTTACAAAAATGGCTACCTCCATCACTTATTATAGCTCTAGGCGTTCCGAACCTACTGAATATTAAATCTTTCAAGAATTTCACAACAACATTAGCATCATTGGTTTTGGTGGGGATAGCTTCTACCCACTTGGACACATAATCCACAACAACCAAAATGTATTGAAAACCATTAGATGGGGGAAAAGGACCCATAAAGTCAATCCCCCATACATCAAAGAGTTCAACAACTAAATTAGATGTCAAAGGCATTTCATCTCTTTTGCTTATGTTTCCTGTTCTTTGACATCTATCACATTGTGCACAAAACATATGAGCATCTTTAAAAAGAGTGGGCCAAAAGAATCCAGACTGTAATATCTTACGGGCTGTCTTTTCACCTCCAAAATGACCCCCACAATGAAGTTCATGACAAAAAGTTAGAATGCTCGTATGTTCTTCTTCAGGTACACATCTTCGGATGACTTGATCTTGACCAATCTTGTATAAATAAGGGTCATCCCAGAAATAGTCCTTAATAGTTTTAAAAAACCTTTTCTTGTCCTGATATGAAGTGTTAGGTCGCAAAACACCAGTGGCAAGATAGTTTACAATATCAGCATACCATGGGTTTGGACCTATGAAAAATAACTGTTCATCAGGAAAGGTTTCAACTATATCTTCATTACTCTCATCTTTAAGAGAATTGAAGTCAGAAATCAACCTAGACAAATGGTCAGCTACTAAGTTTTCACTGCCTTTCTTATCCTTGATTTCTAGGTCAAATTCTTGTAAGAGTAAGACCCACCTGATTAATCTTGGCTTGGCATTTGGTTTACTTAATAGGTATTGTAAAGCAGCATGATCAGAATGCACAATCACTTTAGATCCTACTAAATAAGACCGAAATTTGTCTAAAGAGAATACTATAGCCAAGAATTCCTTTTCAGTGGTGGTGTAATTCATTTGGGCATCATTGAGTGTTTTGCTAGCGTAGTAGATGACATGCAAACGCTTATCCACTCTTTGTCCCAAGACTGCTCCTATTGCATAATCAGAAGCGTCACACATTATTTCAAAAGGTAAAGACCAGTTTGGTGCCATAATAACAGGGGTAGATGTTAGTTTATCTTTCAAGGTATTAAAGGAAGTAAGGCAGTCATTGTTGAAATCAAAATCAGCATCTTTGGATAGCAAGTTACATAAGGGACGACTTATTTTAGAGAAATCTTTAATAAATCGTCTGTAAAATCCTGCATGTCCCAAGAAGCTTCTTATCCCCTTCACAGATGTAGGGGGAGGTAGTTTAGATATCAATTCAACTTTTGCCTTATCAACTTCAATACCCTTGTTTGAAATTATATGTCCTAAAACTATCCCTTGTTGAACCATAAAATGACTTTTCTCCCAACTAAGGGTGAGATTGCATTCAATGCATCTTTCTAAAACCAAAGTCAATTTATGTAAGCAATCATCAAATGAGTTCCCAAAGACAGAGAAATCGTCCATGAAAATCTCAATGAATTTTTCCACCATGTCCGAGAAAATAGATATCATGCATCTCTAGAAAGTGGCAGGGGCATTGCATAACCCAAATGGCATTCTGCGAAAAGCAAATGTCCCAAAAGGACATGTAAATGTGGTCTTTTCCTGATCTTCTGGTGCTATGGCTACTTGATAATATCCGGATAATCCATCCAAAAAATAGTAAAATTCGTGCCCAGCTAATCTTTCCAACATTTGATTAATGAATGGAAGAGGAAAGTGATCCTTTTTCGTATATAAATTTAGTTTCCTAAAATCTATACACATTCTCCATCCAGTGATTATTCTAGTGGGCACTAATTCACTTTTGTCATTTTTAACAACTGTTATCCCAGATTTCTTTGGTACCACATGCACTGGACTAACCCACTTACTATCCGCAATAGGATAGATAATCCCTTCTTCTAATAATTTAAGAATTTCTTTTTTAACTACCTCTTGCATGTTTGGGTTTAGTCTTCTTTGGGCCTCTCGTACAGGTTTAGCACCATCCCCCAAGTTGATCTTGTGCATACACATTGTTGGACTAATGCCTCTTATATCCCCTATACTCCAACCTATATATTTCTTAAACTGTTTAAGCACTTTGATGAGTTCCTTTTCTTGTGGTTTGGTCAAGGTTGAAGAAATTATCACTGGATAAGTTTCTCCTTCTCCCAAAAACACATATTTTAAGTGCTCAGGTAAGTCTTTGAGTTCAAGTTCAGGTGGATTGGCCTCTTTAATAGATGAAGAACTGGGTAGATTTAAAAGTGTACTAGATTTTGTCATTACTTCATTATTGTCTAGTTGTTCAAGGTACCCCTTAATTTCTTCATCTAAATCTTCTTCAACCTTTTCAAGTGTAAGAACGGTTTCAAGCTTGTCTTTTATTCTGGTTTGTAAAAAGGTGCTTTGGACAAGATTATCCAAAGGATCAACTTCGAATATTTCATCGATGGCAGAAATAGAAGGAAAAGGTGAGGAATCAAAAACTTTAAAATGAACAGTCTCTCCTAAGACTGTCATTGTCAAATTTCCATCTTGGACATCAATAATAGTTTTAGTAGTTGCCATAAATGGTCTACCAAGCAATATTGTGTGCTCTCTGTCCAATGCTGGATTTTCTTGCATATCCAGAACCACAAAGTCAACAGGTATTATCAGTTTGTCTACCTGTACCAAAACATCCTCAACTATTCCCTCTGGATATTTAAGAGATCTATCTGCAAGTTGAAGGGACATAGTTGTGGGTTATAAATCCCCTAGATTGAGCTGTAAGAATATAGAGTAGGGCATCAAATTTATACTCGCACCTAAATCAAGCATTGCTTTAGCAACCTTCTTATCCCCCATAGTTATGTTTATAATAAAACTTCCAGGGTCTTTCAACTTAGGGGGTAGTTTGTGCTGAAGTACAGCGCTAGAAATTTCTGATACTACTACTCGTTCATTCAGTTCATACCTCCTTTTCTTAGTGTTCAACTCTTTGAAAAACTTGGCATATGAGGGCACATTCATGATCACTTCTAATAATGGTAAATTGATATTTACTTTAGAGAGCATATTAAAAAGATCATTGAATTGCTTATCTTGTTTGGATTCTTTTAACCGGTGGGGAAAAGGTACTTGTATCTGGTGTGGTTCTGTTGTCTTTTGAATTTTGGGGGTGTCAGATGACCCCCCAATGAGTTTTTCAGAAGGCTTGTTAAGTTTAACACTTGTTTCTCCTTTTTGCGAGATTAGAATATCGCCTTCTTTATTACCTGAACTACAAGGTAGATTGTTAGAGATTTCAGGTAAACTGGTATTGACTACCTTACCACTTCGAAGGGTTCTTACATCCTTTGCTTGTTCTGGTTGACTGGGCAACTTTCCTGGTTCTTTCTTTTGCATTTGTTCAGCTAGTTGCCCAACTTTAGATTCAATCCTTTTAACCGAAGCCTCCATGGTGTTCAACCTTTGATTAGTCATCAATTGGTTGTCACGACTAACTTGAATAAAAGCATTCAAGCTATCTTCTAAGGTTGGCTTAAAAGATTGGCTTGGTGGGTAAGGGTGGTTGTTAACCGACCTTAGTGTTGGATATTGGGTGTAGGTTGGGTGATTATACGTGTTTGGATGATACCTTTGAAAAGATTGGACCTCCTTTATGGCATCGACACTAGAATCACAAGTATTTGAACAATTATGAGTACCATGCCCAATTGAACAACACACTTCACATACCTCTTGATTTGAAATTTGGTGGGTAGTGAGAAATTGCACTTGTTTAGTCAATTCAGCAAGTTGCAAGGTTATCTCATTATCAGAGCCAACTTCATTGACCCTTGCTTTCCTTCTACCACCTCTTTGTTGGGAATTAGAACCCAATAGCTCATAAAGATTATAGGTTTCCTCTGCGGTCTTTTCTCCTACAGTACCTCCAGCAGCATTATCAACCATGTATTGACTCTGTAGTGTCAATCCATCATAAAAGAATTGGTTTTGTAGCTGTAATGGAAAGCTATGATTTTGACATTGAATGAAAAGGAGTTTGAATCGTTCCTAAGCTTCATGAAAGGGCTCTTCATACATTTGAGAAAATGTTGCTATCTTTGTTCTTAGATCAACAGTCTTTTGATGGGAATAGAACCTACCCATAAAAATTTCATAGACTGCCTCCCAAGTTTTAAGAGAACCTGACTGTAGAGTAATGAACCATGACCAAGCTCTATCTTTGAGAGTGTAAGGAAAACACCTCATCCTAAGTTGATCTTCATTAATTGCATGTAGTGGAAAGGTTTGGACAATAGCATAGAATTCTCGAATGAAATGTAAAGGGTCTTCATTAGGGATACCGTAAAAGGAAGGCAACAAAGAATAACGAATCTTTTTCAATTCATAATTCCTTGCAGCCTCTTGTAATTGGATGCCGGAAGTTACATTGCCAATGATTGGCATTGTATAGTCTTTCATCTTTTTCCGCCTATCTTCAGCATCTCCCATGGTTGTTTGTAGTTGAAAATGATCCTTCTCCTATTGTGTATCAACATTTTGCTCTTAAAAAACAATAGTAGATATCTCTAAGAAATATTTATAACTTGATAAAACGTAAAAGCAAAAAGGTGCAAGGAACCTAATTTTTTTTTTAATTTTAACGAATGGACACAATTTTTGAAACAAACGAATTTATTTCATTTGAATTTTATTACACGCAAACTAAAACAAAGGAAAATACAATAATGGGTGACCTCCCATGCAGGACTAAAATTTATCGTCTTCTAGTAAGACGTTGCTTGGAGATTGTAGAATGAAAAACTCAATGTCTCATCTTCATTGAATTCATTTGACTATCAAATTAGTCTTTGCTTTTTTGCAAATGTTCAACTAACTGTTCAACTTGAACTTCCACCTTTTTGATAGAAGCTTCCACAGAGTCCAACCGTTGATTGGTTTTAGATTGGTTATCCCTACAAACTTGAATAAAAGAATTCAAGTTGTCCTCCAGGGTTGGTTTATTGGGAATGATTTTTGGAATAGGTGGGTGGAATTGCTGGCCTGCCTGGTTTGAGCTTTGAGTGAAATGAGGGTTGTTTTGCCTCCAAGAGAAATTTGGATGACTTCTCCACCCAGGATTATAGGTATTTGAATTGGGGTCAAACCTTGGTCTCTGTTGATATGCTCCCAACACATTAACCTGTTCAGGTCCAGTTGTTGTTTCTCCTTGATATGGACAGGCTTCAGTACCATCTCCCATGTTGCTATACAAACCATATTGTTCATTATTGGTGTTGGTTTGTGTAGCGAGAAGGGCAACTTGCTTAGTCAGTTGAACAAGTTGTTGTTGAACTTCATTACTGGAGTCGATTTCATGAACTTCAGCTTTTCTCACTCGGGAGCTTTTCTGTTGGGAATTAGCACCCAACATCTCAAAGAGGTTATACGTCTCTGAGGTAGTCTTTTCTCCTATTGCTCCTCCTACAGCGATGTCGACAATGAACTGACATTGTTGTGTAAGTCCATCGTAAAAGAATTGGTTCTGCAACTGCAGGGGAAAGCTATGATGGGGACATTGAGTGAGAAACATTTTGAACCTATCCCAAGCTTCATGGAATGGTTCTCCTTCCATCTGAGAGAAAGTAGCAATCTTTCCTCTCAACTCTGATGTTTTTTGGTAGGAATAGAATTTTCCCATGAATTTATTGTAAATGTTACCCCATGTCATCAGAGAACCTGGGGGAAGTGACATCAACCAAGCTTTGGCCTTATCCTTTAAAGTGTAGGGAAAACATCTCATTCTAAGTTGATCCTCGTTTAGAATACCAAGGGGGAAGGTTTGGACCGTAGCATAGAAATCTCTCATAAAGGAAAGAGAATCTTCATTAGGTAGCCCATAAAAGGAAGGAAGCATAGAAAAATGAATATTTTTAAGGTCATAATTCCGAGCAGCCTCACCCAACTGGATAGCGGCAGTTGCCGTGCCAATCACCGGTCTTGCAAACTCCTTCATCGTGGTTTCCCTAACATGTTGGTTTTCTTCCATTTCTTTCGGTTCTAGTAAAGGATTAAGACTTGGTTCTATGTTTGACTCAAAAACAGGTTGATGGGTGGAATCCAGTGTTGTTGACACTTGTTTAAATTTATGAATATTATTTACATATGGTGTAAGGGGGTTTCCTAAGGATCTCCTACCACGCATAGACTATTGTAAACGTAAATTTAAAACTCCTGTCAACAAAATAAAAAATTTAGGTAAATTTAGAGAAAATTTACATGGTACAAAACACTAAACAAAACTATTTAATTTTTTTTTTAAATAACATAATCAGTATTAACCAAGAGTGCTCCCAGGAAAGAATGGTGGTGCAACGGCTCCTTAAAAACCATTCTCCTAGCCAGAACAACGTTCCCAGGAAAGACTAGTGGCACAAAGGCTTCCAAGAACTAGTCTCCTAGACAGAACTCCCTTAGATTTTTACTTTTCATGCTATTTAGATAATTATGTATAAGTTCAAGTAAATTTTTAAATTTTTTTTTATTTTTTATTTTTATTTCTTATGAATTTTGAAATTTGATTATTGTTAAAAAAAATATTACAATTATTTACAGCACAAAAATGTTTTTAAAATTTTGATAAATAATTTAAAAACGCTATTCCTTTCCCGGGAACGGCGCCAAAAACTTGATGAGCGAAAACCGGCATCGCCGATTCTTGCCAATACTTTGGTTTTAATATTTATAAAACTCTCGCAAGTGCACGAATCATTTCGAAGAAAATGATAAGTATACTCCAAAGGTCGATCTAAGGAAGGAATGTATGTGGTTTTTAATTTATTATTCAAACTTTTAAAAACGAAATTAAATCCTAAACATCCTGTCACGATAGTTTGGTTTTTGTGTTCCTAATCTAATAACATAAAATAAACATATATACAGATTAATTAAATATAATCTAATAACATAAAAATTAAACATATATACATATTCAATAAATATTTATCTAAAAATAAACATATATACAGAATCAATAAATATTCATGCAAATTTTATCATTTATATTAGCGGAGTATTTATGGATATAATAACTAAATTAATTATGCTTGCTCATATTATCTAGGTTATTAAAGATATAAATTGATATTTTATTGATTCTCTCTTTTTTATATAAATACCACCTTTGGTGGGGTTAGATATTCTTTGTTAACTAAACAAATCAATTAACACCTATGGGTAGGGTTGATAACTAATTTGGTTAATTAAATTAATTCCTTTTTCTAAGAGATTGAAAATGAACCATTTAAATGCCACCTTTGGTGGGGTTAGACAATTTAAACATTATTCAAGGTGTCCAAATTAAACATAAGAATTTAATTATCCGAGTACTAACTTTCAAGTTTTAAAACCACTATTGAAAACATGTTGTCAATACATTTTCACATAATAATTCTTATAAAAACGTTTGAAATAGAGTTTCACTCTAACTACCGGGCGATTGTACCAACAAATAAAAGAGCACTACTCTAAATTAGACCGGATAACTAAACCTTAAAATCTAATTTTCAGGTTTAAGTTTGTAATGAAAAATAATATATTTCTCTCTAACATTCTTAATATAAAATCTTGAATAAAAACAAAATCAATTCATTTTAAAGATTTTTTACCTATTTAATATTTCGCAATCATAACAACGTCATTATTACATCATGTTTACTAAACAGCCAGCATAGTTAAATTTAACCATAGACAAATTAAATATAACATTTAAGAATAAAGCATAAAAATAACTGTAAAGAAAATAAAATCCTTACAGAACTTCGACGCTATTCCCGTAGCTAGAAAACCTCCAAGCGGAATTTGCACTCCCATTTATTGAATCAAAAAGCTAAATTATTACAAAAACATTACAAGTTCCTCTCAAAAAGAGAAGAACTCTACAACTAAGAGAATTGAACTAAAAACTAAGAGAAAACTAAGAAAAGCTTAGAAACTAAGAAAGAAACTAAGAAAATCTCAAAACTAAGAAATGAGAGAGAGAAAGAAGAGAGAAGTGTGTTTTGAAGGTGTCATTTGAAGTGAAGGGAAGGAGGGTATTTATAGGTGAGGATGGAGAGAAAAAATGAGTAAAAAAATGTTAAAAAATGTAAAAACGCGTAATGGAAATGATGAGGTCATTAATGACGTCAGCATGACATCATGGGGGCGGCTGCACGTGAAAATGGGGCAAAAAGCCGTTGGCGCGGGCTGGGGTGCTGGGCTGCGCGCGCGGCTGGGCAGCGGGGTGCGATTTCCGTCTTTTTGACATTTTTGACATTTTTGACCTTTTTGACCCATTTTGTCCAATTTTTTCATTTTTGTTGACCTTTTCCCACTTATTTATTAATATATTTGTGATGTATTGCTTCAAGTATTCCTCTTTGAGTCTTTAAATTGCATTTTAAAGCCAAAATACCTGAAAAATAATAAAAATACCCCTGATTCCGAAAAAGACAAATTTATATAAATATATGATAAAACATATAAATATATGTATTTTTAATCAATTAATGTACATAAAATCATGGTTATTTTAGTGCTTTTTGAGCACTCATCAACAAGGGAGATTTTACTATAATTAAAAAAAATCATGAGATCTATGACTTCTAAATTTAATTAATTATGTTGTATGTTATATTGAAAAGTCAAAAGATTTAGACACTCTATCTATTTATAAGTTACAAAGTAGTTTTTTTATGCATGAACAACTCATGAGTCCTTTTGTTGAAGAAAAACAAACCTTAAAGTAACTATTTATGAAGGAAAATCCCTTAGGAAAGGCATAAGATGTGGTGAATTTTAAGGAAAAAGAAAAGGTAGATTATACCAATTTTCATACAATCAAGGAGCACTATTTGATAAGGATAATATGGAATGTTATCATTGTCACAAGCTTGGCCACTTCTAATATGAATGCCTTGACAAGGAGAAGGAAACAAAGTTAAATTTTGTTTAAAATGAAGAAGAGATGCTTTTGATGTCTTACGTGGTCGACAAAACAGAGACTAAATTAGTTGTACATGGTACTTGAACTTTGGTTGTAGAAATCACATGAGTGATAAAAAACTCTTGTACTCTAATTTAGATGAGACTTTTTGAGAGAATGTGAAGCTTGGAAACAATACTAGCATTTGTGTTTTAGGGAAGAGTAACATTAAAGTTTTGATGAATAATAGCATGTTTTATGTTCCATCACTTTTAAAGTAACTTGATTAGCCTCAATCACTTACAAGAGAGGGATTTTTTCATCATTATTCATAAGGATTATTGTCAAATTCATCATCCACATAAGGGTTATATTGCACAGGTCAAGATGACAAGAAATTGGATATTCTTTTTTCAAACTCAAACTGAACAAGCTGATTCGATATGTCACAAATCAATAGTACAAGATCTTACATGGCTATGGCACTATCAATATAGTCACTTGAACTTTAATAGGCTAAAAACCTTGCAACAAAAGAAAATGGTGAAATGACTTCCGCAAATTTAGTTTCCTTCAAAGGTTTGTAAGGATTGCATCATTAGAAAACAACACAATGATTCATTTCCTAAAGATAGAACATAGAAAGACACCATTCAATCCCACATTGAATAGCAATAAAAGTTACTTCATTGCCTTTACTAATGACTATAGTAAAAAAAAAATGGGTATCTTTTCTGATAGGAAAATTTGAGGCTTTTGCTATATTTAAAAGAATTATAGCTCAAGTTTGAAAAAAAAATGGCAAGTTTATAAAGGTTTTCCATATAGATCGAAGATGTGAGTTTACCTTACTTATGTGAGAAGAACGATGTGGCAACTTACACACCATAAAAAACTATATGGCAAAGAGGAAAAATCGCAAGATCCTAAATATGGTGCAAATCATGATTGCAAGGAAGAATATTCCTAAGAATTTTTAGCCTAAAGTTGTGAACTAGAGTGGTCATATGTTGGATAGAATCCCTACACTTGTTGTAAAGAACATGAGACCAGAAGAAGCATGGACTAGGCATGAACCGATAGTTGATCATTTTAGGATATTTGGATGCTTGGCCTATGCACATATGCCTTATGAAAAGAGAAGAAAACTTGATGACAAAGGGGTAAATTGCATGTTACTTGATGTCAGTGAAGAATCAAAAGCATATAGGATACTTAATCCACTCACTCAAAAGATAAACATTAGCCGTGATGTGGTGTTTGGTGAAGACAATAGCTAGGATTGGACTAGCATAATAAATAAATCTGTTTCAGTTGGTTTATATTCCAATGATGAAAGTGGGGCTGAAAAGGAAGTGCAATCTCTTAAAGACAATTTTTCAAATGCTCCACAAAATGAGGAAGCTATTGAAATTCAACCTTCAAGTGTAGACATTCAATATCCAAGAAATAAACTCTATTAGATGACAAACTATGTAAATGGGGATGGCTTATCTAATGATGAAACTATTGCTCACCTTGCTTTATTTACAGATAGTAATCCTATAGTATTTAATGATGCTACTAAGAATTTGAAATGTAGAAAATCCATGGATGTAAAGAGAAGCAATTAAAAAGAATGATACCTAGGAATTAACTAATATTCCCAATGGAAGAAAAATCATTAGTGTTAAATGTATATACAAAACAAAGCTAAATGAGAAATGATAGGTTGAAAAAGTTAAGGATCAATTAGTGGCTAATTGATACACATAAGAATGTGGCATTGATTATGGTGAAGTTTTTGCACTTGTTGCAAGGCATGACACCATTCGTTTGGTGGTTTCACTAGTAACACAAAATTCTTGGTCTATTTATTAACTTGATGTCAAATTTTCTTTTCTTAATTGTGAATTGAATGAGAAAGTCTTCATTGATCAACCACCAACTTATATGCATAAAGGAAAAATAGTAGAAAGTCTACAAACTAAAAAATGCTCTATATGGACTGAAGCAAGCACCTCAGGCTTGGTACAATCGTATAGATTCTTTCTTCTCAAAAATAGGCTTCCAAAAATATTCCTATGAGCATATGTTATACATCAAATCTAGAAAGGGACATAAATTTTTGATGGTTTATATATAAGTAGATGCTTGATATTCATTGGAAATGATGAAATTATGTTTGGTGAGTTTAAAATTTTTATGATGGATGAGTTTGATATGATTGATCTAGGAAGGATACATTATTTTCTAAGTATTAAGGTGATGCAATCACTAGTTGGAATTTTTATTGGCCAAAGAAAATATGATCAAGCAGTTGATGCAGACCCTTTAAGCAAACAACCTAGGAACCCACGAATTCAGAGAAATTGAAATTATTGATTTGCTAAAAATGTGTTGAAGATGATTAGATTAGAACCCTGAGAAAACAAAGTCCTTAAAACCTAAATCTTAAGACACCATAAAGGATGATCACTCCATTTAATAAGTCGAATTCAAGCATTCAATCAAGATTACAAGAATGCAAAGAAATAAGCTTTTTGAAATTTTCTTTTCATTAATAAATATTCGTTCTTGCCTCCAAATTACATAGTTTTTCTTATTAATAACCAAGAAATACTAAAATAAAAAACCCTAAATGTAATGGGCCTATTTAGTTATGGATTAGGCCTAATCCAAACTTAAAAATAAAAGACTTAACATAAAAAGGCAAAAATTTGCTAAAATAAAAATTATTAAACATAAAAAGTCCATAATTAGCTAAAACAAAAATATTACTTCCTAAATCAATCTTTGCTCCCAACTTGATCTTCCAAATCTATCCCTTGTATAAAAAGGTAATAGACCATTCTTGGTGAAGCTTTAGAATCTTCGACTTTAGTTTTTGATTCTTCTAACACAACCTCTTTGTATTGTATTTCCATGATTAAGCCTTGCAAAACTTTATTCATCCTATTAGTCTTTGCCCTAGTCATTGAAGGGCCAATTCCTTGCAAAGGATCTTGTGAATATTTGTATGATCTTGAGAATCTTTAGAATAATGGTAAACATCAACTTGGTTATTACCTCAATCTCCATCATTCCTCTCCTCTTTGAAAAGATTTGTGCTTGAATCTTAGCTTTGTAAGAAGGTCGATTTGGTATTGCAGATTCAGATATGAAGTCTATTTGATGTTGCATGCTTAGCAAAGGATGTAATCTAAAGGGAATATCTTCAAGAAGTTTATCCTCAAAGTCCTGCAATAAAAATACAATGACACTAGACAAATATGAGTTAAGATTGTTAGTAGAAAGATAAACATCCTTGTGCATAAGTACAAATATTTGTTGTCTTTCCATCATTGCACTCTTAATCTCATGTTTTTTAGCAATTACACAACATTTTTATTTTCTTCTCTTGTTTGCTCACTTTTCTCTCGTTTTTGCTTACTTTTTCCACTCTTTTGCTCACTTTTTTCTTATGTCAACAAACAAGTTTGGGTTCTTTATGATGTGACACCAATGTATGCTGCTCATATTTTTCTTGGGCGACCGTGGTAGTTTGATAGAAGGGTGATGCATAATGGGTATAAAAATTGGTACTCTTTTGAAATGAACAACTGAAAAGTTGTATTAGTCCCTCTTAAACCTTTTCAAGCTTATGGGAACCAGATTAGGATATCAAGAGAGTTCAAGTTGAGAGGAAAATAAAAGTATGAGCAAGAGGAAAACAAAAGTATGAGCAAGAGGAAAATCACAAAAGAGAGAAAAGTGAGCACAAAGTAGAGAAAAATGAGCAAAAATAAGAAAAAAGTATGCAAAAGAGAGAGAAAAGTGAGAAAAAGAGAAAAAAAAAATAAAAAAATTAGTGTAATTGCTAAAAAACATGAGATTAAGAGTGCAATGATGAAAAGGAAATAAGTACTTGTACTTATACATAAGGATGTTTATCTTTCTACTAACAATCTTAAGTCATCTTTACCTAGTGTCATTGTATTTTTATTGCATGACTTTAAGGATCAACTTCTTAAAAAGATTCCCCTTGGATTACATCCTTTTCTAGGCATAAAACATCAAATAGACTTCATACCTGAATCCACAATACCTAATTGACCTGCTTACAAAGCTAAGATTTAAGCACAAATCTTTTCAAAGAGTAGGGAAATGATAGAGATTGAGGTGCTAACTAAGTTGATGTTTACCATTATTCTAAAGATTCTCAAGATCATACAAATATTCACAAGATCTTTTGTAAGGAATTGACATTCCAATGACTAGGGCAAAGATTAAGAGGATGAAGGAAGATTTGCAAGGCTTGATCATAGAAGTGCAATACAAAGATGTTGTGTTAGAAGAATAAAAAACTAAAGTTGAAGATTCTAAAGCTTCACCAAGGATGGTCTATTACCTATTTATACAAGAGATAGATTTGAAAGATCAAGTTAGGAGCAAAAATTGATTTAGGAAGTAATATTTTTGTTTTAGCTAATTATGGGCTTTTTATGTTTAATAATTTTTATTTTAGTGAATTGTCGCCTTTTTATGTTAAGTCTTTTAGTCTTTTAATTTTAAGGTTGGATTAAGCCCAATCCATAACTAAATAGGCCCATTCCATCTAGGGTTTTTTTCTTTTAGGGTTTCTTGCTTAATCCAACCTTAAAATTTGAGAAAGATTCTTTCTGTCTTCTTGTGTTCTTGATTGAATGCTTGAATTTGACTTATCAAAGAGAGTGATCATCATTTATGGCATCTCAAGATTTGGGTTTTAATGACTTTGTTTCCTTAGGGTTCTAATATGATCATCTTTAACACGTTCCTAGCAAATCAATCGTTTCAATTCTTTTGAGTTCATGGGTTCTTAAATTTTCACCTAAATGGTCCGCATCATTTGGTATTAGAGTCTTGGTTGGTGAAAACAAGTTATCTATATTTGTCTATTTTTGTTTTAAATTTTATATTTTAAAAAAATTGTCCTTTGATTATTTTCTATGTTCTTGATTGTCCTCTCCATTCTTGAGTCACAAATCACAAAAAAAATCATCCTTTTGAGTCTTGTCTTTTCTTTCAATCGTGTTGTCGTTGTTTTCGTATTTGGATTTTGTTTCATAATTTTCTTTGAATTCTTCGATTCTTTTTCTTGATTCCTTATATTTTTGTGTTCAATTATCTTTATTCTTAAAAAAAAATGAAAATAAGGAGAAGAGGGTTGTTGTTCGTAGTTTAAAAACAAATTGATAAATCGGAGTTGCAACTTTAAACAACCATAACTTTTGACTCAATTAACGAAACGACTATTACAATATATGAAATTGAAGCTTGTTTCAATTCTTATATTCAAAATTTTCATTCTCCTACGTTTTGTACCTTTTTTTATCCCAAATTCTGTCGTTTAGATCACTTACCAAGGGGATACAGATTTGTGGCCGGTTTTTTTGTTGTTTTCGATTCTTGCTCATTATGGTTGCAAAAAATTTTATTTATGAATTTTAAATTCATAGCAGCAACAACAACACAAAAAAGAAGAAAACAGAGTAGTAGATTATTAAATAATCTAATTCTTGTTTTCTTGTTATTGTGGAAATTGGGTTTCCTTTATTTTGTTCTTGCTACCCAAGAGTGTTTCTTTAGAATCCTCTTTGGTCAAAAAGCAAAATAAAACAAATAAAGGAAACCTAATTTCAATAATAACAAAAAAACTTTGCAAGAAACACAAGAATTAGATTCTTTAACAATCTACTACTATCTTTTTTTTCTTTTTTTGTGTTGTTGTTGCTGCTATGAATATAAAATTCATAAATGAAAAAATTTGCAACCCTAATGAGCAAGAACCGAAAACAACAACAAAAAACGGCAACAAATTTGTTTCCCCTCGGTTAGTGGTCAAAAAAGCTACGGAACGTAGGTGAATACTTTTTTTATTATAAGAATCGAAATGAGCTTCGATTTGATATATTGTATTAATTGTTTCGTTACCCAAGTCAAAAGTTATGATTGTTTAAAGTTGTAACTCCGATTTATCCAAAACAAGTTTTCAAACTACAAATAATAACCCTCTTCTCCTTTTTTTCATTTTTTAAGAAGAAAGATGATTGAACACAGAAAAATAAAGAATCAAGAAAAAGAATCGAAGAATTAAATGAAAACTATGAAACAAAATCTAAATACGAAAACAACGACAACAAGATTGAAAGAAAACACAAGACTCAAAAATATGATTTTTTTTGTTACTTGTGACTCAAGAATGTAGAAGAATATCAAGAATGTAGAAAACAATCAAAAGACGATTTTTTTTAAAATCTAAAATTTAAAACAAAAATAGACGAAGATAAATAACCTATTTTCAGTAACCAAAGATCTAATACCAAATAATGTGGACCCTTTAGGCAAACAACCTAAGAACTCATGAACTCAAAAGAATTGAAACGATTAATTTTCTAAGAATGTGTTGAAGATGATCAGATTAGAACCCTAAGGAAAAAAAACCCTTAAAACCTAAATCTTGAGACGCCACAAATGATGATCACTCTCTTTGATAAGTCAAATTCAAGCATTCAATCAAGAACACAAGAAGACAGAAAGATTCTTTCTCAAATTTTATTTTCATTAATGAATATTCGTTCTTGTCTCCAAATTACATAGATCTTCTTATTAATAAACAAGAAACCCTAAAAGGAAAAACCCTAGACGAAATGGGCCTATTTAGTTATGGATTGGGTCTAATCCAATCTTAAAAATAAAAGACTAAAAGATTTAACATAAAAAGGAGTCAATTCACTAAAATAAAAATTATTAAACATAAAAAGCTCATAATTAGCTAAAACAAAAATATTACTTCTTAAATCAATCTTTTCTCCCAACTTGTTCTTCCAAATCTATCCCTTGTATAAAAAGGTAATAGACCATTCTTGGTGAAGCTTTAGAATCTTCGACTGATTCTTCTAACACAGCCTCTTTGTATTGCACTTCCATGATCAAGCCTTGCAAAACTTCCTTCATTATCTTAATCTTTGCCTTAGTCATTGGAGCGTCAATTCCTTGCAAATGATTTTATGAATATTTGTACGATCTTGAGGATCTTTAGAATAATGATAAACATCAACTTGGTTAGCACCTCAATCTCCGTCAAAAGTTTTAGAAAGGTTTCACACGACTAATTGCAATTTTGTTAAGAATATAATTATTCCAATATGTAAGCTTAGAAGAGATGCAAGAGGGGTATCGGTTGACAATACTCTTTACAAAAAAATGTTGGAAGCCTAATGTATTTATTAGCCACTCATGTTAGTGGTTAGTCTTATCAATAGATTCATGGAAGCTCCAACTGAACATCATCTTCAGGTGGTAAAAAGAATGCTTCGATTTAGAAGGTACTATTGATTATGACGTGTTGTACAAAATGAGAAAAAACAATAAATTAATTGGTTTTAGTGATAATGATTATGCTACGGATTTGGAAGATATAAAGAGTACATATGACCATGTATTTATGCTAAGTTTAGGAGCAGCTTCATGGTCTTCAAAGAAGTGACATGTTGTCACTTTATGCATAACTAAAGATGAATTCGTAGTAGTTGTTTTTTGTGATTGCCAAACTATTTGGTTAATAAGAATTCTTGAAGAGAAACATGTTGGGTTAACTTTGATTTATTGTAATAACAGTTTAGCTATTAAACTTTCCAAGATTCCAATACTACATAGTAGAAGCAAATATATAGATGTTTGGTTTTATTTTCTTCATGACCTTTCAAAAGAAAAAGTGGTTGAGTTAGTGTAATGTCATAATCAAGACCAAATCGCAGATATAATAACCAAACATTTGAAACTGGAAGCATTTATGAAGTTACGAGGTTTCCTTGGAGTATGTTAAATTTCCTGTGTAAATTGATTCCTTGAGTAGTATTCAATTTAAGAGAGAATGTTAGATATTTAGCCTTTGTTTTACTTTCGTTAATAATTCCTTCTTATTAGGAAATTAGTTAGCATTTGAAATATTATTTTTGGGAGTTCGACTGCTAGATGTGAGATATTATTGTTCTTATTTCTCTGTTACGTTTGTTTTTATAAGCCTATATAAACTAAGCTTATGATTTTATTGAGTTTTTGCATATTTCATATAATACTTTTAAAAAAGGAGTATTTGTGTTATAGTTTAAAAAGAGGTAAAACTTAACTTGTAACTTGAGAATTGATTTTTTAACAGGTGTTTTAGATTTTAATATTTTTAAATTTATTTATCAACTTGAATAATATAGTTTTATATCTATATAAATTGTTGAAATAATTTAAAAATTAAACAATATAAATTAATAAATACATAAAAATAAGATTATAATAATATTAAATATATAGTATGCATAACAACGAATATTTATATATTTATACATGGTATAATAAAAAATAACTAAATTACATAAAAACTATAACTTTTTTAATAAACTATAACTTACGTGATTATTTTGCAAAATTTTATTACATTAATTTTTTATCTTATCATAATAAAAAAAACCTAAGTAATATAATATATTATTATTATTGTTATTAAATATAATTATAATTATGATATAAAAAATAATATTCATAAAAAAATTAAACTATTAAAAAAAATTGTGAAACCTCTCGCTCTAACTTTTTACAATATATAATACAAACATAGAACATTATATCACAAATTTTGTGTGAAAATATTATCTAATATAATATTATTATAATTATTTTTATTATTAATATAATAAATTATATCTAATTAATTATATTTTAATACTTAAATTAAATTATTATTAATAAATATTTGTTATCTTAATAATAATTAAAATTATAATAATATTAAAGATATGTGTTATAATGTAATCTATTTTTTAATTTCTTTAATCTTAAATAATTTACTTTAGTAAAGTTTTTAATAATTTAAAATTTTATAATTTATTATTATTTTAAATTATTTTATAATAAAATTTTGATAAATTATTTGTTATAAAAAAATATTTTTTATTATATAAATATAAATTATTATTTATTAAAAGTTGGTGGAAGATAATATTTTGTTTTTGATTTTTTTTAGAAAATAAGAAGATGAAAAAAATGATGATAAGAGAAAGAGAGAAAAATAGAGTTGAATGGAAAGCTGCAAAAGAAAAAAAAATGACCTGCTAATTGAAACCCCAATTTTATTTAGTAATATGTTAATATTTACAAGAGCTTTTTGTTACTTTATTCAAAGCTAAGATATTTAATATTTGTACGGTAAAGAAACAGATTTCATGATTTTTATTATATATTAATTTTTTTGTTGCTTTTTCATTTGTTATAACTTAATTATTATGTTAATCATAATTAATTAAATACGTGTTTAATAAATATATATATATATATATATATATATATTTATCAATTTTAATAATATTATATTAATTAAATTAATTATCCTTGTTAACTTTCAGATCAAATCAATATAATTTATAACTATAATAATTATTAAATTTTTTTAATAAATAATAATTAATCATTAGAAGTAAGTGACTCTTTCCCTTTTATATTTCATGGGATTTTGTTTTAATCAATCTGCGACAATAAATGAATGAATAGTGAAAAAGGAAACATTGTTACATGTTTTTATTTTTATTTATCAAATTTAAATTATATATTATTAATTTAAGAGTTAAATATTAATTTTTATTAAAAAATATCATAAAAATTCCTTAAATTAAGTTATTTATGTCATTTAGTTCCTTAAACTTGAAAATGTATCATTTAGTACATTTACTTTGTAAAAAATATCAATTAAAGATAAATTATATTATTTTAATATTTTTCTATCAAAATATTATTAATTTTTTGTCAAGTAATTAAACGTGATTAAAATATGAATCTTTAATAATAATAAAATCTTAAAATATTATTATTTTTATAACATCTCTCCCTTTTTATTAATAGCTTCAACTTAAAGTAAATGATTATTTATAAGTCAAACGTAAGTGTATCTACTTTCTATTATATGATTATACTATATAACATGAAATTTTACGTAGTCATGTATGCTACTATTGTTGTTATTTTGTCCTAACGTGGGTTTCGTTCGAAAAATAAGATTAAAAGACAATTTTATCTCAAATTTTATATTTATGTAGACAGCTACACATAAAAAATGAAAGATATAACGATATTTTTTTATGAAAGGAAAAGGCTTAAAATAATCATTTATGTTTACTTTGGTATGTTTAAAGTCCAATTCATTAACTTAACCCTAATTGTCCAAAATTTGATTAGGTTTGAAGAAAATTGACCTAATACTATTCAAATTATTTTAGAGTGAGGCTTAGGACTATATGTTGGCACAACTTGTATAAAATACAGTGTTAGTTTTATTTTACTTAGTGTATTTGTCTTCCTCTGTATATGATTGGTTATTATAGATGAATAATTCCCACATGCACATATTTAGTTATACTTTGTATGCAAACGTGTTTACACATACCATGGGGTTGGTTTTCGTAGTGTGCATGCTAAGTTGAGGGCATGCTCACTCATCAATGTTATCACTTGTATTTTTAGTTCTTTTTTGGTACATTTATTTATAGATAGTAATCGACAATTTTTGGAATGAAAAAATGTGACTTTTAGCATCTCGATAACAAGCTCACTACCACCCTTGCCACCACCCTTGGTGAGGTGGAAAATTAGAATGTTATAAATACCCTTTCATTTCTCTTATCTCTTACCCATTGTTTTAAAGTGAAAACTTTTCCAAAATTTGTATTGAGATTTATATCTATTTTTGAAATAATTTTAAGGAACATACTTTTGAATATGGGTCATTTTTATGTTTAGTTATTAAATAGTTATCTATATGAGTAAGTGGTTTGATTGTGTGTATCTCATACGTGATTTGATATTTGTAGTGGACTGTGTGTCCCGTGAGATTATAAGTTGATGCACTTCCAGTGATTGATTATTAGTTACCAACCACACTACATTGGGTGGTGTTGGTAGTGAAGAACAACCGGATTCAAGTGTTTAACCAAATAGCTGTGAAAGAAATAAGTGAAGAGCAACAGTAGATAGTTTGGATGGAGGTCTTGATTGATAAAGATAATAGTGGTTTTACTATCTATTAATGTTGTTACTTGTTTACTATTTAGTGAATTATTAGCTACTGAGTGATTAACTTAAGCAACCCGAGGATGTTACCATATAGATACCGTCTCTGCATGATTATACTATATGAACTATTTAAGTGTTCTACTATTTTGTTTTTTACAGGTTAGGTTCAAGTCCTTTAAGAGTCTATATTTTCTTACCCTGGTGTTTGATCGGGTCGTAGACACTTTTATTTGGTATCAAAGTGGGTGCACTCTTTTGGGCTTAACCGCTCCGATGTTGATTCTATTAACTCGTGTGTTTAGACACAATTGTTTTCTAATTGAGTTAGGAGAATGAGGCAATGTAGGTAGACCTCCATTTTTCAATGAGATGAACTATGTCTATTAGAAATCACAAATATGGGCCTTCTTGTGGTTTCAAAGAGGCCACGTGTTATTCCTTATTGAGAATGACTGGACTTACCCTACTAAAACTCTACCTGATTCTACTGTGATTCTAAAACCAATGATTGAATAGATTAAGGAAGAATCTAAAAAGCTGTATGGAATAATAAGCGTTTATATGCTATCATCATGGTTGTGTGACTTGATGAATATAGAAGAATTCAAAGTTGTACTACGTCAAAAAAGCTTGGGATATCCTTGAGATAACTCATGAAATGACTTCTGGTGTTAAGAGGTCCAAAATGCTTAAGTTTAATAGAGACTTTGAATTGTATATTATGCAAGAAGATGAGATAATTGATAAATTTTATGCATGATTCTCTAACATTGTTAACTATTATTACAACTTGAGTAGACCCACCAGCGAAAAAAATAGATAGAAAAAATCATCGCTAGTATACCTTATAGGTTTTATGCTAAAGTTATTGTACTTAAGCCAATGCACAAACATTGTAAGCTCTCTATGAATGAGCTAGTTGGTGACTTGCAAGTCTTCAAACTGCATCACCTGTTACCAAGACAAGAACAAATTATGTCCAAGAAGGGTAAGAGTTTGGCTCTCAAAACAACTAAAGGAAGTGATCAAAGCAAAGATGTTGGTGCCATAGTTTGTGGTAATGATGATTTTGATCCCAATGAGGAGAAAATGGCCTTCCTTACCCAGAGATTTACCAAATTCTTTAGAAAAAAGGAACCAACATCTAGGTTTATTGGAAAAGATACATCTAGTTCTAAAGCCTCAAATTTTACTAAAGTTGATGAAGACTTAGAAAATGAATATAATAAGACGAGCAAAGGACGTTTGAATAAAATTATACTTCAAATGTAGGAAGACAAGTCATATTACTACAAGGTGTTTTCAAAAACAAAAATCGCATAAAAAACGTGCTATGAAAGTCGAGGTTACAGTTTCGGATAGTAATAGTAGTGAAGATGAAGATAACATTAACTTTATTGTTTTCCCTACTTCAAGCAATGTCATTGATCTTTCAACTACCACATTAGAAGTTCAAAAGGTTGCAGCTGAAACTGATGATGATGAAGATGAGCAAGATGAATTCCTTGATTCATACAATGCATTCTTATTAGAGCACATCAAATCATAAAAAAGCTAAGAATTTTTTTTGGAGAGCCTAGATGAAAATGAGAGCAGATAAGTGCTATGAAGAAAACCATTGAGAAAAAGAAGTCCTTAACTAATGATCATCAACATATCTTTTTAATAAGTGTGAGTTCATTCAAAAGAGACATTTGCATTTGCAAGAAAAGTGTGACGCAAATCTCAAGAAGATGAAGATAATGAGAAGCAATTGAATTGTTTCACCTTTGGTAAAACTCTTCCTTTGTATGTCAATCATAATCCCTCGTATGATCAAAATGATGAAATTGAACAATTAAAGAAGTATACAATTGTCCCTGAAAGTGCCGAGGAGTATCTGTCTTATGCTCTCATTGAGAAGATATATGAGGTTGAACAACTAAATTAGAAAGTTGGGTTTTTGAACAATTTTTTAGTGTACCTTGAAAACTTTCTTAATGAAAAGGAACAGTTGATCAAAGCTTTGAAAGACAAGCTTATTATTAGTGAGAAGGAACTAGCTCACTCTACCTCTATTGTCAATAAGATGATGACTAGGCCAAAGAAGTTAAAAGAAATCCTTAGCATTACAAAGATGTTTGGAGACAAACATGGCATTGGTCATGACGAAGGGACTTCTACCTCAATAGCGAGTACTACTAAGTTTGTAAAGTCAACCAATAAAGAACCAAAGTTGAAGTCTGGTTCTACAAACCCAAAAGGTAAGTTGGTTGTATCATTTCAGTATGTTTCCTTTAGCAAAGTAAACCCTTCACCCAAGGCTAACATTTCATGTCGCTCCAATAGTGGTCTACTAACTTTACCTACTATCATTCCCACTTGTCACGAATGTGGTGAGTATAGGCACTTGAGACCACATTGTAGATGATCGACACAAATTGTATGCAATGGGTACATAAGTATACATATTGCAAATGAGTAATATAATGATAAGAAAATATCATTCCCACAGAGATTATATTATATAAACTAATTTTTAAAACTAAAAAGTAAAAATCAATTTTTTTGGTGATTTTAGAAATCAAATTTAAAAGAATTAAAATTTAATAGCAGTAACTAATTAACTAAGAAAAATATAAAAAAATATCTAAGAATACTTAATCTCTTAATTTTCTAAACATATGAATCATTAAAGTTCCCCAATATAATTAGTAATCAATTACATGATCAGTTGAATCTAACCTAGCATGTATTTCCCTCTTAAGTAGACTACAAACCATATAGTAATTAATCTAATCACATTCTCATGTCAATTGAATTACATACTATTCATTAAGTTCATCAATTATGGATCACATACATAAGAATTATGCATATCTTCCTATAAACTATACATGTTATTTAATCAAGACAAAGAGTTAAATAATTCTCTCAAATATATTTAATTGTCTCTATAGATCAATTATTGACCAAACAATTAATAACATAAAAATTAGGCTAAGTAAAATAATTAAATGAAATCATAATTGAGAAAAAATATTAGACCATCACATGTTTAAAATTGACTTCATAAAAATTGATAAAGAAAGACATAAAAATTGATAAAGAAAGAAGAGAATAAATACAATCAATTCTTGAATTAAAGTACCAATTTTCTCTTGAATCTCCACCAAAATTGTATCTCTTTTTGAGATTTTCTGAATTTTTTCTCTTCTTGGCTCCAAAAAATGATAAAAAAATTATTAATTTACAACATAATATAATTTTTGGAGCAATTAGGGGGTTAAATTAGGTTTAAAAAGAGTATAAACCGTCAAATCAACTTTAGATCAAGAGCTGAGATGAAAAAAAGGAAATTGAGCAGCGTTAGCCAATGAGATCTTGGCATGTGACACGAAAAAATCACTAGATGAATTAGCGCATAACCCGTGGCGAGGTGGATTGGTCATGATGCATGCGTGTTAAGTTAACAACATATGGTATACTGTGATTCGTGGATACAGATTGCAAGGCACCCTTATGAAATGAACGAACAAATCATGTGGCGATGCATGACATTATCGTTAATCACTTAGTAAAATTTGGAACGAACGTCATGTCAACATATGACAAGATCTACATCCCTCGATGCATGCAACGTGCTCTAATTGGCCCTCTTTACTTACGTGACATCCATATGGCGATAATTGGTCAGCTCTCGTGCTTGTGTGACATCCACATGGCGTGTTTAGTTGGTCAAGTATTAAAAAATTCATAAAAATTCCAAAACATTTTAGATAATTTTTTAAAAATATATTCTCATCCTTTTCACTAGAAAGTTCATATTTTAATATTTTAACCTCAAAAATACTACTTATTGAATAAAACAAACAAATATTAAGTAGAAAAGTGCATTAATGACTCTACTCTTATAGAGTTATCAATATGAAATTTACCTCTCATCCTCGTGTAACAATCAATATGAGTGATTCATTTTCTTATCATTTGCATATTATTCCTTAAAGTTAGGGACCCTATTTTCCAAGCTACATTATTCGTACTTTTTATTGTTATGGTACCGATGGCCATGTTGTTGGGTAATGTTCTAGATTTGTAAAGAGTACATCTGGAAGTCGTCCACCTTGTTTTCCATTATTTCCTTTGTTTGAATATAGCTATTGTGGCTTATTTGAGTTTGTTCATATAGGTTGCATTATGTACCTGAGGCACAAAGCATAAAGAAATAATTCTGTCTCAAAAAACCCACCTTGCTATGTTTATATAGATGACTCAATTGATTTTAGTAAAAACTTTAAACAAAACAAACAATGAGTTATATATACTCCTCATGCTCACATGATTCAGAAACTATCTCCAAGTTCTATTTATCCTTACAAATTCTGTAAATAAAGGGATGTAGTTTGATCACTATTTTTGGGTGATCTGTTGGAGTTGAGTTGCTTACTTTCATTTTCTCTATGTTTGTTGTCTTTCTGTATGTGAATATGTCGTTTTTGTATTCGTCTATTTAACACTTCTTCTTATCTCTCTCTTATTGTTTCATTGGTGTGTACAATATGTTAATTGTCATATTTGTTACTTTACCTTTCTGATTGATCATTTACTATTTTTATCACATGCTTTAACATGTTCCTTGTATGTGTTTCTCTTACATGCTGCATGTTTCTTCCTTTATAGCCTTTTGTATGTTCTTCACGACACATGATCATCGTGTATAGTCAAAGTATTAAGATTATATGTTCTACATTTTTATCTTTAATATTCCATATCATATAGATTGCATCTCACATGTTTTACTATGTTTTATTTTCTTGTACCTAGTATATTATTTTTTGGTCTTTTTTCTACCTCTTGTTGGTGTCTCTTTTTATTTTGCCTGATCTTCCTTCTATTTTAAGGCATTTTCCCCGTCTTCTTAGGCATTGTTCTGCATTAATACCTTTCTTCTCATTTCACTTGATAAACTATTGCATGTAAAATGTAGTTTAGAAGGATCAAGTCGATATATGTTTGGCATGCTTTTGAACTAAATTGAACTGTGGATGTTTTGACACATGTATTCCTTGAGAGCATGTATGGCTAAATTGTTCCTATTCATTTTATCAAAAATACTTCTTTCTTTTGTACATGCCATATCTTTGTGAATATATATGGTTATTTTGAGAAACTTGTATGGTTCTCTTGCCTTAATGATTTGTATATATGTAACAAGCTTTAGAATCCATATGTAGTGTCTCTCAACACAAAATCCTAGGTGCTGCTTAGATAGAAAGATTATTTAGGTCATCTTTGGACCATTTGATCCTTCTTGCCATCATTGTCTACTTATTTCTTTGTTATACTTTCGTTTCTTTATACCTACTAGCCTAGCTTAAATTTTAAATCCCACTTACCTGGCACTCTTTTTGTTGAATTTCAACTTTGATTTGTTGGATGTTTTTTCTTTGGGATTGTTTGTGTTACTCTCGACTTAAAGAAAAGAAAAAAAGGAGAAGGAAAGAAAAAAGATCCCTTGTTTGAAAAATTTATAAGTGTTTCAAAATTGAAAAGTACAAGGGAAAGATCTTCTGTTTAGAGGATTACTTCTTATGGTTATGAGCTCTATGCTTAAAGTGGATGTATGTTTATTTAAAGGTGTGCCTTTTCTTAAATGTTTCTTCTCTTCTACCAAACCTTAGCCTTTCCTTACAATTTTTGAAAGTCATTTTGATTTCTTCTGAGCTTACATTTACATTAGTGGATAGAGAGGCTACATGTGAACTTGTGAAGCTCGGTTCAACTTGAGTTTATATTTCAATTTTTTTGGTTCGCATAAGAATATCATGATGACATATAGAGTAAACAAATTTTGCATATCACACACTTTGTATGGTATCAAAAATTTAGTCATATTCTTACATGAATGCATTATGGATTGATTGATATGTATATATTTACATTAATTGCATTGACTATTCTTTATAAACCCTCAGATTCATTGAACATGCTTTGGTTGCTTCCCTTGTTTTGTATTTCTTATTATCTTTTATGTGTAGATGGTTTTGTGTTAGGGGTGTTTGCAAGTAGAATGCATAACATGCATACTTTTAAGGTGAGAGGTATGTGTCCTATTTATGAATTTTTGTTTTGTTGTTTTGTTCCTGTGATACTTTCTTCTCTTTGTCATCACTTTATATGGACATTGCATATATAGGAATATTAGTATGACATATTGTATGCATTATATGCAATCTCTAATTTCACATGTTTGTTGTTGGAATGCACAACTTATGTTTTCTTTGCTACATTGAGTTTTTTTATGTATGCACTTATCTTTGTTTGTCCATGCTTTTAGCTTATTTCTTGTTGCCTGATTTTACCCTACTAGTGTCTTAGTATTTTTCTATGTTTCTTTCATTTAAAGTATGTGGTGCCTCTTGGCGTGTTTGCTTTAATCTTACCTACTACATTGCATTAGTGTTTGGATTATAACATATTTGTATATCTTATCTTTCTAATGCAAGGGTATACCTTTGAATTTCAATGTCAAAAAGAGGAAAATGTTTTTATGTATAATTATGTTTTTATTGCTATGCTATGTGTTGTATGGGTTGTGAGTGTATGATTGCACTACATATTGCTGTCTGACTTGGATGCATTTAGGGAGAGTGTAGCATGGATTTAAGGATAGTTATGTATTTAAACTTGTATTTCTTTCTATCATTGTGTATCAATGTAGGGATAACACAATAATATGTGGTTATACTACATGCTGTTTCTATATGATATGTTCATAAGATATGTTTTTGCTTCGTGTATGCAGGTTATAGGTGTAGAGTGAACTCTTCGAGCTTCATATGTGCTATGTGTAGTGGTGCTAAGTTCCTCGTGTTTCTGAGTGACAAAAGATTGGATAAGTTGATTAATGAAGTTAGATGAAGTATTCAAGATAGATGTATTTAGAGTAGGTGTCTCTTTTGGGTTTTGGTGTGTGTTGTTGCATTATTCATAGGAACAAAGAACTTTAGGACATCTTCATGATCATCTCATGTTTGATGAGTGTCTGTATCTAATTGTGCAGTGTTTTGACATAGAAAATCAAAGGAGAAGTATATAAGTATCTTTGTACTCATGTTTGTGTGTTGGCTTCCCGTGTACAAAACATGGTGTCAATTGTGATTTACTTAATGTATTTGTCTTCCTTTGTGTAAGGTTGGTTACTATGGATTAGTAATTCACATACACGCACACACAGTTAGGTATACTTTGTATGCAAGTATATTTACATATACCATAGGCCTAGTTTTTGTATTGTGCATGCTAAGTTGAGGGCATGCTTGACCATCGATATTGTCACTTGCATTTTTAGTTTTTTTATGGTGCGAGTATTTATGGATAATAATTGGTAATTTTTGGAACGAAAAAATGTGGCTTTTAGTACCATGCTAACAAGCTTGCTACCATCCTCTCTAGCACTTTTGGTGAGGTAACTAATGAGGTGGAAAATTCGAGTACTATAAATACCCCTCTCATTTATCTTATCTCTTACTCATTGTTTTAGAGCCACAATTCTACCAAAATTTGCATTAAGATTTATATCTATTTTCGAAATCATTTTGAAGAGCATACTTTTGAGAGTGTGTTGTTTTCATGGTTAGTTATCAAATAATTATCTATATGAGTACGTCATTTGACTGTGTATCTCTCGTATGCGATTTGATATTTATAGTGGACTATGTGTCCTATGAGGTTGTGAGTTGATACACTTCAAGTTACTAATTATTGGTTACCAACCACACTGCATTGGGTGCTATTGACTGTGGAGGACAACCGGGTTTGAGTGTTGAACCAAAAAGTTGCAAAAGTAGTGAGTAAATAGAAACAATAGGTAGTTCGGATGGAGCTCCTAGCTGATAGAGGTAATAGTAGTTTTACTATCTATTAATGTTGTAACTTATTTATTGTTTAGTGAATTAATTGTTGTGGAGTGATTATCTTAAGCAACTTGATGATGTTACCATATAGATGCAGTCTCTATATGAGGTTACCTCATTATATCAATTGTTATGCATGATTTGATATTGTGTTAGTACAATCCAAGTTTAAAGTGTCTATATTTCAAGATAATATATGTAAGGACTATGAGTGTTGGCTATTTTCGTGGACAAAATATTTACTTATAAGTTTGTTTTTAGGCTTGTTATCAAGTTTATCAAGAAAAGCCGAACAAATATTCAAGTTCTAGATATTCGTACTTCAGGTATGTTTTTTTATAACTACGACACATAGGATTGCATTCATGCATTTAATAACATATTTTCATAAATCTGAAATTATATTTTATGTTAAAATATTTATTCAAACTTTAATTAATTTATGAAATTATTAATTAAATATTTTTATAATATATCTTAAGATAATATTAAATTTTTGTTTTTAATGGGCTTTGAAAAGTTAAGACCAAAACACATTTAACCCTAACCCTAATATCAATAAGTATTATTATTATCTATATATATAGATACATTAGGGTTAGAGTGGTTTAGGAAAAAAAAAATAGAAAGTGAATACACGGAGGCCAAATAGAAGTTCAAACTGATATCTGCTGCAGTCGAATGCTGCCGAAAACGATAGAAAAAAAAATTCAGAGGAAAGGAGTTTAATTGTCTTCACGCTGCGAGATATAGGTAAGTAATATATATATATATATATATATATGTATAATATAAATGAAGTTGAACAATGTAAGTAATATATATATATATAATATAAAGGAAGTTGAAGCATGCAGTAAAGATGATTAATATATAAATAATATGTTTAAGTAATTAATATATTAATTTATAAGTTGTTATAAAAGAGTTTGATATTTTGATAATATGTTTTTATGGTTTCTTCTTTAATTTTGTTCTTAAATTGTTAGATCAAATAATTGTTTTTGTCATATCATAGTTATTTGATTTGATTATAAATCTTTAAAGAAGTCATTTTTATGGAAATTGTGTTGAATTTTTTTCTCTAGAATTTACTAGTTGATTTGATTTAAGTGGCATATGTTTTGAATCATCTAGTTAGGATTATTCATTGTTAAATCCGTTCTAGAACACACACGGACACTTGTGTTTCTTTTTGTGCTAACCTTTTTGCAGTTCATTTGTAAACGATCTAATTGGCGGGGAGCTTATTGGAACGTTGGTCTCCGCTCACGCTAATATTGGAAACTGTGAAAACAGAGTAGGGGCTCGTAAGTAAAGTACATTGGGGCAGTATCCTAGGAAGGGTAGCATAAGACCGAGTTTGTACTTGAACATTTGATTTTCATAGTGGAAAGTTAGGTGGTCCGATGGACTGGTGGTTTTCCTCTTAGGTCATTGTTGTGGCCTAGGTTGTTTCCACCTAAAAATATCGTGTGTTATTATTTTATATCGGTACTTATTTTTACACACGATTGCATGTCTGGCTGCTTTGTTTAGGTTATTAAATTATAAATTAGTAAAAATTAAAAATAACCTATTCACCCCCCTCTAGGTTAATTAGGTCCATAATTTATAAACTTTCAATTGGTATCAAAGCCGACACTAGACACACTTAGTGAGATTGATCTTTAGGGACACACACACACTTACTTATGGACCAAATGAAAGAAGGTGGGTCATCTGTTAGACCCCCACTCTTTGATGGGTTTAATTACCCTTACTGGAAGGCTCGCATGCAAGCCTTTCTCAGACAAGATGAAAATGTCTGGAATGCTATTCTTGATGGTTGGGAACCACCTTCTGTAACGAAAGATGGTGTAACAATCATAAAGCCAAGAAGAGATTGGATCACTGAAGAACGCACCCTTAGTGGGCAAACCAAAAAGGTCTAAGCTCAATATTCGCTACAATGTCGATGGATGAGTTTCGTTGCATCTCTGACTGTGAGACTGCTAAAGATGCATGGAATGCGCTTGCTTTTGCTCATGAAGGAACTACCCAAGTAAAACAAACAAAATTGAGATTGCTAACATCTGAGTTTGATTCTATTAAAATGTGCAACAATGAAACTTTTGGTCAATTCTATGCTCGTTTCTGTGATATCACTAATGCTTGTTCTAACCTTGGTGAGAAAATTCAACAACCTATACAAGTGCGCAAACTCCTAAGCTCTTTAACAGCTGACTATAAGATGAAAGTTACAGCGATAGAGGAAAGCAAGAATGTAGACACACTAAAAATTGATGAACTTGTCGGGTCAATCCAGACCTATGAGCTTTCTCTTGATCCACCCAAGAAAAATAAGGATGTGGCATTCAAAAGCTCCAAAAAGGACATCTCTGATAGTGATGATGATATGAATGATGAGTCACTAGTCTTGTTAGCACGAAAATTTAAGAAGTTCATGAAGAAGAAGGGTCAACAGAATAATCATTCCAACAAGGGACAATCCAGTCGTTCGAATGATCGAAAGTCAAGGGAAATCAAGTCTCCTAGCCTTGATGGTAAGAAAAGTAAGCCCACTAATCCTCAATGCTTTACTTGTGGGGGATTTGGTCATATTTCTACAGATTGTGCTAACAATAAAAAGAAATTTGGAAAAGCCTTTAATGCTACACTCAGTGACACAGAAAGTGAGCAGGACAATGCTAGTAACTCAGAGGATGATGACACTAATTATTGTGCCTTCACCGCAACTTCCAATGCACATCACAATGACTCCGACCTTAGCTCGGATGAAGAAAATGAGGAAGTAAACTCTTCTCTCTTACTGTCTAAGTTTAATGTATCGAATTATGAGGAACTATTCATGGATTGTCTAGGTGCCAGGGAAGAGAGAGATAAATTGCTTGCGGAAGTAACTAAACTTAATGATATCATTAATGTTCACAAAACAAATTCCTCTAACCTAGAGAAATATAAAAAGGAATTGTCTAATCATATTAATGCTTTGAATTTGAGACTTGCAGAAACCATTGAGGAAAACAAAAATCTCAAGCAAGAACTTAGTATTGCTAAAGAAACGATGAACAATTTGACCATTGGTGCTGAAAAATTAACCAAAGTCCTACACTATGGAAAGCCACATGGAGATAAGAGAGGTCTTGGATACATAGATGAACAATCAACACCTTCATCATCCAAAACTCAATTTATAAAACCCATTATTGCTCAGGCAGGGAAGGTAGTTTTTGCACCTTATCATTCTAAGAAAATTCAGTTTGTTCCCATTTGTCATCATTGTGGTAGGAAAGGACATATAAGACCTAAGTGTAGATTTCTTTATGCTTATGATTCTATCACGAATACAAATGTTTCTAAAACACCTCAAAAAATTTCAAAATGTAAAGTTTTTACTACAAGAACTACACAAAAAGAGGAATAAAAGAAACCAGTAACTCAAATGTCCAAAATTAAAAAAAGGATGGGTTAAGAAATCTGAATTGCACTGCTTTGTGACCCATATAGCATTTAAAGTTAAATAAAATACCGCTTGGTATTTTGATAGTGGATGCTCTAGACACATGACAGAGAATCGTTCTTTGTTTAAAACCTTTAAGGAATACAATGAAGGGACAGTTACCTTTGGTGATGGTAAAACATCTAGAATTATTGGAAAAGGCTCTGTTCAAATAGAGGGTATCCCTAAACTTGATGAAGTTTTATATGTGGAAGGACTTAAGGCAAACTTGATTAGCATAAGTCAAATATGTGATAGTGATTTTAATGTGCAATTTACAAACAATCATTGTATTGTAACAGATCAAAATGGTGAATGTGTGATTAAGGAAATCAGATTACATGACAATTGTTATTGTATTGATACATCACCCACAGTAACATGTAACCTAGCTAGCAATGACTCAACTACCTTGTGGCACGAAAAGCTAGGTCATATGAATTTTAAAGATCTGGTTAGATTAAGTAAAATTGAGACTGTGCGTGGTTTACCTATTCTTTCAAAAATTGAAACACCTATATGTGGACCATGTCAATTGGGTAAACAAACTAGGATTGCTCATAAGAAGATCAAGAGTATAAATACAACCAGAGTATTAGAATTGATACATATTGACCTTATGGGTCCTATGAGAACAGAAAGTATTGGAGGTAAGAAATATATCATAGTTGTAGTAGATGACTTTTCTCGATTCACGTGGGTAGACTTTCTTAGAGACAAGTGAGATGCTTTTGAGTTCTTTGTCTCATATTGTACAAGAGTGCAAGTTGAAGCAGGTGACAAAATAGTAACCATCAAGAGACTGAGAACAGACCATGGAAAAGAGTTTGAAAATACCAAGTATGCTAACTTCTACAAAGAACATGGTATCTTTCATGAATTCTATTCTCCTATCACACCTCAACAAAATGGAGTAGTTGAAAGGAAAAATAGGATACTTCAAGAGATGGAAAAAGTAATGATGCATGCCAAAGGAGTCTCCAAAAGGTTTTGGGCTGAAGCTATAAACACTGCATGTCACATTATAAATCATGTATATCTTCGCCCAGGTACAAACCAAACTCCCTATGAGATATGGAGAGGTAAAAAACCCAATCTGAAATTTATGCATGTTTTTGGAAGTAAGTGCTACATACTTAGAGATCGAGAACAGTTGGGTAAGTTTGATTCAAGAAGTGATGAAGGTATATTTCTTGGTTATTCCCTAAATAGTAGAGCTTATAGAGTCTTCAACTGTAGAACTAATGTAGTTATGGAATCCATAAATGTCGTTATAGATGATGGGGGTAAGAAGATTACAAGTGAAGAAGTTGGAATTGAAGAAAATTTCACAACACCTCAATTAACAATGACCAGTGACACAATTGGAATAAAAGAAGAGGAGTTGAAGGAAAGTAAACAAAAGAAGGAAGAAGCATCAACCTCATCAATGATAAATCCAACTCGAACTTCAAAAAATCATCCTATTAAGAATATAATTGGAGATCCTAATGCACGCATGGTAACAAGAAGAAGACAAATAAGTGAGGTAACTCATTTATGCTATATTTCTCAATTTGAACCAAAAAATGTGAATGAAGCTCTTAGGGATGAATTTTGGATAAATGTCATGCAGGATGAGTTAGCTCAATTTGAAAGAAATCATGTGTGGTTATTAGTACCTAAGCCTAAAAACAAAAATGTTATTGGAACAAAATGGGTGTTCAAAAATAAATCTGATGAGCATGACATTGTTGTTAGAAATAAGGCTAGGTTAGTAGCTCAAGGCTACACGCAAGTAGAAGGAGTTGATTTTGATGAAACATTTGCACCTGTAGCTAGACTAGAGTCAATTAGGATTTTACTTGCCATTTCCTGTCATATGAAGTTCAAATTATATCAAATGGATGTTAAGTCTGCCTTTTTGAATGGATTTTTGAATGAGGAGGTGTAGGTGGAACAACCAAAAGGATTTGTTGATCTGAAATTTCCAAATCATGTTTACAAACTCAAAAAGGCTCTTTATGGTTTGAAACAAGCTCCACAAGCATGGTATGAGAGACTTACCAACTATCTTTTGAACAAGGGATTTATTCGAGGGGGAGTTGATAAGACTTTATTCATTAAAAGGAGTAGTGACGAGATCTTTATTGCTCAAATTTATGTGGATGACATAGTTTTTGGATCCACATCTAGTACACTAGTGGATGATTTTGTTCATGTTATGACAAATGAATTTGAAATGTCTATGGTAGGTGAAATGACTTTCTTCCTTGGTTTGCAAATCAAACAATCTCATGATAATATATTTATTTCTCAAACCAAGTACGCTTGTAACCTTGTTAAAAGGTTTGGTCTTGAAACTAGCAAGCCATTACGAACTCCTTTAGGTACCAACACAAAAATTACAAAGGACACTCAAGGTAAAAGTGTTGATCAAACCCTTTATAGGAGTATGATAGGTAGTTTACTTTACCTCACTACAAGTAGATCTGACATATGTTTTAGTGTTAGTGTGTGTGCCCGTTATCAAGCTGACCCTAAGAAATCACACTTAGAGAATGTAAAGAGAATCATTAGGTATATCTCAGGAACAAGTAATTATGGTTTATATTTTACTACTGACACTACTTGTGAAGTAAGTGGTTTTACAGATGCCGACTGGGCAGACAACCAGGATGATAGGAAGAGCACATCAGGTGGTTGTTTCTACATTGGAAACAACCTAGTATCATGGCACAGTAAAAAGCAGAACTCTATCTCACTCTCTACAGTTGAAGCGGAATACATTGCTGCAGGAAGCTCTTGCACACAAATGCTTTGGATGAAAAACATGCTCAAGGACTACGGTCAACCACAAGGTATGATGCCCTTATATTGTGATAACTCTAGTGCTATATGTATTTCTAAGAACCCAGTTCAACATTCTAGAACTAAGCACATTGACCTAAGGCATCACTTTATTCGAGAACTAGTTGAAGAGAAAATAGTAACACTTGAGTTTGTACCTACTGAGAGACAACTTGCTGATATATTCACTAAAGCCATAGACACTCAAAGACTTGAGTATCTCAGAAGTGCCTTGGGAATTTCTCCCTCAAATTGAATTTCAAATTTTATTAGCAAAAAAGAAAAAAACATCCTTGTTTAGCCAACACAGTATTCAACTTATTTAATACTTCCATACACATAATCTCATTTTTAGTGACTCAACTCATTTTGATATTTATTGTATAAATTATGCTACAATTTTGGCTTATGCATACACATATATTCTTATACATGTGATGATCGATGTTGACATAAACTTCTTCACACACTCATGAACACACATATATGTTATGCTTAAAGTTTATGAATTTTCTTGAAAGACTCTAGGACTTTCACTAATCTTGATTGTAAAATTGTGTTGAGTTCTACTTTTGCTTACTAAAATTTTACCGTATGGAGGCACCTAGTATTGAGAGGGCTACCTACTGTGATGTGTGAAGCTACCGCAATGAACGGAGAGGGCTACCTCACAACTAGTGTGAAAGTCATCGTGCTAGGTTTATGGCTCGTGCAAAAAAAGAAGGGAAAGATTATGCAAAAACTGATTGCTTATGAATCTTGTACTTGGAATGCACAAAAAGAAAGAGCTAATAGAGGTTAAATATATATATATATATCATTTACCTCATTTATAAGAAAAATAAAAATAAAAAAATTAAATCCTCTTTTAGTAAATATATTTTATTTTGTAAGATTGAAGACTCGATTATATTTTTATATGATAGGTGATATTTTTTCTTTTGAGTCTTTCTTGATAGATCATAAATGAATTAATTGACATATTTATGGAGTTTAAACATGTATACTATTTTAAGTAAATGTCAATATGTCATTATATGTACGAAGTGTGCCTGTGCACCTCTTCTATTCTACTTATTTATTTATATGATAAATAATCAAAATTGGAGTTAAAAAAATGATAAGTTCTCAATTGATTGTGTGCTTGTTTGTAATTAAATGAGTTTAATACCTTATGTGGCTATGTATGCAAATTTGAAAAAAAAATATAAAAATGTAAAAATAAAAAAATAAAAAATAAAAAATAAAAATAAAAATAAAGTTTTTTTATTTACATCATATTTTCATTTATTACATTTTTAATTGGTTTCTCAGTTAGAGAGTGATAGAACTTAGGGGGAGTTTAAAGCACATTGCACTTTTGCATTACTCTGATTTTACATTGTTATATCTTTAGAAGGAGTTTGACTTCATTTCTTTGTCTAATATTTTGTCCTTCTCGTATGTCAAAAAGGGGGAGAGAATTTTCACTTCCATGTTTTTATTTTGTAAAGGGAGAACATATTTAATTAAGCTTGATTGATATGAATGCATACTACATGATTATTCTTTACACTTCGCTTATTTTTATGGAAACTGAACTAATGTACAATGAGGCTTTCATGTCAAGTTGTCCTATACTTTGTCAATGTTGTTTCAGTTACTTACAAGCTTGTCAAGTTGCAGCGAAGATGGATCTATCAGACCATAGGATAGTTCCACTATGGAGTCTGGGATATCATTGTATTTTTATCTTATTTTTATAAGTGTCATGTAGTAAGTGAGAGGTTTTGCCACACGAAAATGCCAAAGGGGGAGTTTGTAAGGACTATGAGTGTTGATTATTTTCGTGGACAAAATATTTACTTGTAAGTTTGTTTTTAGGCTTGCTATCAAGTTTATCAAGAAAAGCCGAACAAATATTCAAGTTCCAGATATTCGTACTTCAGGTATGTTTTTTATAACTACGACACATAGGATTGCATTCATGCATTTAATAACATATTTTCATAAATCTGAAATTATATTTTATGTTAAAATATTTATTCAAACTTTAATTAATTTATGAAATTATTAATTAAATATTTTTATAATATATCTTAAGATAATATTAAGTTTTTGTTTTTAATGGGCTTTGAAAAGTTAAGACCAAAACACATTTAACCCTAACCCTAATATCATTAAGTATTATTATTATCTATATATATAGATACATTAGGGTGAGAGTGGTTTAGGGAAAAAAATAGAAAGTGAATACACGGAGGCCAAATAGAAGTTAAAACTGATATCTGCTGTAGTCGAATGCTGCCGAAAACGATAGAAAAAAAATTTCAGAGGAAAGGAGTTTAATTGTCTTCACGCTGCGAGATATAGGTAAGTAATATATATATATATATATATATAATATAAATGAAGTTGAACAATGTAAGTAATATATATATATATATAATATAATATAATATAAAGGAAGTTGAATCACGCAGTAAAGATGATTAATATATAAATAATATGTTTAAGTAATTAATATATTAATTTATAAGTTGTTATAAAAAAGTTTGATATTTTGATAATATGTTTTTATGGTTTCTTCTTTAATTTTGTTCTTAAATTGTTAGATCAAATAATTGTTTTTGTCATATCATAGTTATTTGATTTGATTATCAATCTTTAAAGAAGTCATTTTTATGGAAATTGTGTTGAATTTTTTTCTCTAGAATTTACTAGTTGATTTGATTTAAGTGGCATATGTTTTGAATCATCTAGTTAGGATTATTCATTGTTAAATCCATTCTAGAACACACACGGACACTTGTGTTTCTTTTTGTGCTAACCTTTTTGCAGTTCATTTGTAAACGATCTAATTGGCGGGGAGCTTATTGGAACGTTGGTCTCCGCTCACGCTAATATTGGAAACTGTGAAAACAGAGTAGGGGCTCGTAAGTAAAGTACATTGGGGCAGTATCCTAGGAAGGGTAGCATAAGATCGAGTTTGTACTTGAACATTTGATTTTCATAGTGGAAAGTTAGGTGGTCCGATGGACTGGTGGTTTTCCTCTTAGGTCATTGTTGTGGCCTAGGTTGTTTCCACCTAAAAATATCGTGTTATTATTTTATATTGGTACTTATTTTTACACACGATTGCATGTCTGGCTGCTTTGTTTAGGTTATTAAATTATAAATTAGTAAAAATTAAAAATAACTTATTCACCCCTTCTAGGTTAATTAGGTCCATAATTTATAAACTTTCAATATAAATTAAAATTTTGATTAAAAAATATTTATTATTTATTTGCTTTTATTTGATATATAATATATATTATTAAAGTCATCAATTTTTTAATGTTATATTTTTTATACTTTTAATGTGTGAACTATTTAAGTGCTATATTATTATATTCCTTGAAAGTTAGTTTCGAGTCTTTTAAAAGTCTTTATCTTGCTACTCTGATGGTTGAACGGGTTGTTGATTCTTTTAGGATTACATATTTTTACTATGAGTCTAACATGGAATATGAGTAACTTTAAATTTCATAAAAAAATATTTACAAATTCTAAATTACACAATCAAGGATTATAAATGAAAAGGTATGATCAATTTCATATGTTAAATATAGGAGAATAAATATTTTTATTATATGTTGAAATCTAAAACCTTTTTTGATCATCTTACATTGTAGGAAAAACAGTTCCCGAAAGAGAGCTAATTCTCTATATTCTTGTTGGACACTGACATTTGAGGTATTTGTTTTTCAATACTATCTTTAACATAACACAATTTCTACTATCAATTGATACTATACACAATTAATAAGTTATGAAAGAATATTTTTTGCTACTGATAACCTTGATTAAGAAAGTGTTTTATAAGTAAATGTGATAAATTATCATAGAAGCAACAATTGTTAAACTGTATTAGACCTAGGTATACATTTTTATTATGTTATAAGACTTAAGTCGTATCCTTTAATAATTATGGTAGTAAAATGTACATTTTCTAAAGTTGAGGTAATTTTTTTTTTAATCATTTTAAATCCTTAGTTTCAAACAAAGCCAAAACCAAACAATAAAACACAAAGTTTTTACTTAAAAAAGCACAAGTTTTTCTTCAAGGCTCCAATTAAGAGGGACTGACACAATACGATCATAATACAACATTGATAAAACTTCAATCATTATTCATTAATAATTTTTATATGCTATCAAAAGTCTTTTTATTTTTAATTATTATAAATAAAAAACATAAAAATAAAGTGAAATTTTCATACGTCAAGTAACACATTAACATCACACTTAGGGCTGTTCATTGGATCGAAACCGCTGATTTTATGCCCATTCGATCCGATCCGACCATCCGCTCGGATTGAAACATCCTAATCTGAAACCGATCCGATCACTTTTCACATCCGCTCAATCCGATCCGTAAACTATTTGGATGACATCCGATCAATCCGACCAAATAAACTTAATTAACTCTATTTTTTATATTTTTAAATAATTTTTTTTAAATTTTACATAAATCATAACATAAAATTATTTAACTTAAAAAAATATTAAAAAATCAAATAAATATATATTAATTAAATATATATATTTAATTTCGGTCGGATCGGATCGGATCGGATGAATCGTAGTGAAATCCGCCATCCGATCCGCACTTAACGGATGAAAAAAATTCTCATCCGATCCGACCATCGGATTGGATCGAATCGGATGAAAAATCAACAGATTGGATCGGATTTATCGGATTGATCGGATGATCGGATTTTTTGCACACCCCTAATCACACTATATAGATACAACTAAACCACATGATTTTCATTGCTAGGTGTTAAAATTATGGCCCAAAATAACAATTGAGTCCAAAACTCAATATCTAATTAAAAGCTATATTAATTTGTATATATATATACAAATTAATATAGCTTTTAATTAGATATCGAGTTTTGGACTTAATTGTTATTTTAGGTCATAATTTTATATTTATGAAATTAAAATTGGACTTTAACTTTGTTTTCATAAATGTTAATTTATAACAAATTTTGAATGTGGGTCATAATTTTAACAAATTTTTACCTTGGCTCAAAACAATAGGTATAGTTTTTCAAGACTACCTTCAACATGACACAAGTTGGACCATCACTATCCACATTCACTTAGAATGCTATAAAAGAATATTTTTTGTTGCTAATAATCTTGATTAAGAAAAATGTTTTATAAAAAAATTACAAATGAGCAACACTTGTTAAAGCGGTAATAGACATTTTAAGGGAAACTCTATGCACTCTTCTGCATGGAATTTTTTAGTTAAATAGCAATAAGTAATACTGAAATTTTTATCAATTTCTCAAGCAACAATATATGGGTGAGAGTTATGGTGATTCTATCAGAAACTCTTGTTCCAATGGTGGAAAGAATTTCAAGAAGTCAAATTTAGATTGATCGAATTGGTAACCTTGCTTCTTGTTTTCTGCTTCAAAATGTTCTCTCAAGGAAGGTATCACATGCATAATTTTTCCATACTTTTATGAATGCCACTACTTAAGATCAAGGTTCTGCCTCCAATATAATGTGGATGCTAGACTCAGGTGTCAGTTACTATCTTACACATGATTTTATGCAAGTTTCAAATTCCAACATTCTTTTGGCAAAAATAAGGATAAATGAATCGTTTCCACAATTAAGAAAACATTGTTTCCATCCCTAACTAACAAAAACAAAAAACAAAAAAACCTGAAGGTTTGAGGTTTTGAATTTGTAGTATGCCAACTCCTGAGAAGGTATAATTAAGTATCATAACTTTTAATTTTTACTTTAGCTTATATTTTGTACATCATAAGTCTTTTGACTTCTTAAAATGACAATTAATACCAAGTTATTAGTGATAAAAAATATCAATAATGACATTCCACAAAAAAAAAAGATGAAGATTTTGGATGAGGGAGACGATGAACAATGTTGGATCATAATGTTTATTTGATGATGCTGAATTTTAGATTTTATATTAATATTTTTTTCGGGAAAATAGTGATTGATGATTGAAATGTATATTGTTAATAAATAGCTGAATATATTGTTTTTATTAATTTTATTTACTCATAAAATAAAAAATAATGAATTTCTAAAAAAAAGTATAAGATAAAAATAAATAATATAAGTTAATAGGGAGATAAATCAATTAACATATCATTTGTAATAACAACAAAGAAAAATCATAAAATTCTATAAAATAAAAAGAAAATTGATAACATCAAAAAGTTAAAATTATTTTTATATATTTAAAAATATGTAATGGATTGTCACATATTATCCCATATCATCTTTAATGAATTCATGAGTTAAATTTTTTTCATCACATCCCTTTCTATTTAAAGTTGTACTCAATAAGTTTATGATTTTTATAAACATAATTATTATAAATTTCATATTTTATTTTTCATTACATTTGTAATTATATCTATTATTTAGATTTATTTGGGATAAATTGAATATCTCATTATAATATCATCTTATTATTATCTACATCCACAAAAAATAAATTTATAAAATTTAATGAATTATAATCATAAATTAATAAGATATCATATCTCAATTAACCCTTTTAATTTAAAATATAATAGATTGCAACTTAGAGTAGCACACTACTACAAAAAATACATATGATCTCAATTTTTAACTGTGACCATAGAGTAAGGCCTAAGTGAGAGAAACCATAAGTAACGATCTATGACCTCAGTTTTCTAATAACCGATGTCATAGGGTATACATTAATTAAAAAAAATACAATTAATAATTATAATATTAAAAATCAATATAAATTATAATAAATTTATTAAAAACAATATTAAAAATCATATCATATTAAAATTAAAAGTATAATTATATTTGAGAGTTTATTATATACTAAAACATAATAAAAACTTACTATTATAAATTGACTTTTACTATTAATTACCAGCATAAATATGCTACAAAAACGATGATAATGATAATTCTTGCTTTTCAATTGATTGAAAAATCTCTCTCTAGTCTTTTTTGACTCCATCTTCTGCAAATGTATATTCAATTGCATCTTTTGCTAACTGAAATATTTCTCTCCTATTTGAATAATCTGCAATATTAAGCAAGAATAATAATCAAATGAATTATAATTATAGAAACACATTAAACGTCCTCAAACATCCCAGTTTCATACACAGTTTCCATTGCAACCTCTATGGTTTCCCTACGGTCAATGCTCAAAAGAAGTCTGACATATATCTTCTTCATTCTAGTTCCATTACATGCATCATTTACAAGAGCATTCGAGAGACTACCAACATCCAAATCATGTGAGGACTGGTTTACTAGTGCAGCGTAGCACACCAACACCAACGTAGTGCACCATCACCAACACCAACACCAACACTAATGCACCAGCGTAGCGCACTAGCACCAACACTAGTACCAATACTAGCACTAGCACCAACGTAGTGCACCAACACAACGCACTAGTACAGCGCACCAACCCAGTGCACTAGCACCAGTACCAACACTAGCACCAACATCAACACCAGTGTAGCGCACTAACACAGCACACCAGCACAAATGCAACACACCTTAAAGAAAATAGAAGAGCATCAATAAAAGTAAACAATTTGCAAAAATTTATGAAACATTCCATATGCTAAAAGTAACACCAAAAAATTTATAAGAAAAATATTCTCTATTCATTTAGCTAGTTATACTTCATATCATAGCATACACATAAAATTACAATTCTTATATGACATTGCTTGAAATAAATAGAGTATAGAACTACTTTTGACAAAAAAAACTGGTAAGACATCATGTAGTACATCTAGAGAAGATGATATTATCTGAAAGATCAATTTCAATTTATAGTTCCAACAAAGAGCCAATAACCTCATTTTTCTAGCATACAAAAGCATCAAAATGGACCCAAATAAAATGAACTAGTGAGAAAGTTCAGAGAATACAATGTTTTACATTAAATACAACAACAAAGAAAGTAATAATTAAACACACAGTTTAAAGAAATACCACATAGCCTCTATAAGCAGCCTGCACGGTTAATACATCTTCCTCTAATTTGAATTTATCAGAATCTTCAGAAGATGTTGTGTTAATAATAACTTATGTAGGGCCATCGTCTTTTGCCACTATATTTGCTTATCTCACTTTATCATTAACATCTGTTGCAACCAAAGGTGGTGAAATCAAGGGAGTATCCACAATTAGGTCAGACATAGATAAATTTGAAGATACTAGATTTTCTCATTTGCATATGGTTTTCTTTGCACAAAAAATCACAATAAAAATGCTTCAGTTTAGCTAGCATACTACTATAATCCAAAGCTAAAAAATTTCTTAATCATGAAAACCCAAAAGCCCTTAAATGAAGAGTCAACTAAAAAATTCAGTCTATGCCATTATTCATCAAAACAATTCTTAGTCTTCTCTGTTTCCCATGGTGGGAAGGCGACAATTAGCATAAGAAAGAGGTGCCAACCCTCCTAGGTTCTTGTAAACCCATTGTTTATAATAAATAAAAAGGGAAATAATTATCCTTTGTGCACATCTGTAGATAATAAAAAATTCAGATACGTCTAAAATCTTAATCATGAAGTATTTTCTATCAAAAGATTTAAAACTGCATTTATAAACCACAAAAAATGACTGAATTACTAGTCTTAAGCAAAACAATTGCTATTTCAGCTATAATAAGCAAAACACTCAGCTTTTGGGATATCACTTTGTTGTAGATCAAAATACTAACACATACACTTGTCTCTAAAAATCAAATGGATGAAAACAACTATAAAAGAACATATTTAAATAAATATTAATCCGAACAGAAAGATCCAACTCAATAGAGGGAAAGAAAACATACATATGGCCTCAGTTTGTGTAGAATTCTAGTTCTGGTTCTGGATTGATCTTTAAATGGGGCTTACTTAATATGAGGATAATAACAATAAAAAAATAAGTATATCATGAAAAAATAGAAAAAATAACTCATTTCCTCGTAAGTCTTTCCTTTGTATCTCGACAACATAAGAAAAGAATTGATTAATGCCTCATCAGCATCATTAAGCAAGAAATTCACACGATTGACCAAAGAATCAATCAGTTGCCAAAACCCACCATAGTAAAATAACAAATACATATTAAATTTCCCAGAAAACCAAATATTCAAAACGGGTAAAGGATAAACTCAAACCTCATTGAAAGATGTCACATGTGAGATTGATTTTTCACCAATAGTAGGCAGAGCAATGACAAAAGAGATAGTCTTAGAAACAAACCAGAACTAAACCAAAGACTGAAGCTTTATACATATCTAACTTATGGGTTTGTTTTGAAAGGATGATACAAAAACAAACCAGAACTGAACCAAAGAGTAAAGCTTTACTCAAATCTAACTTCTGGGGTTTTTCTTAAAGGATGATACAAAAACAAACCAGAACTGAACCAAAGACTGAAGTTTTACTCAAATCTAACTTCTAGGTTTGTTCTTAAAGAATGATATAAAAACAAACCAGAACTGAACCAAATTCTGAAGCTTTACTCATATTTAATTTATGGGTTTGTTTTTAAAGGAAGATATAACAAGAACATAGTGCAAAACATAGAAAGAATCTAACTTGATGGTTTAGGACGGCGAGACGAGGACGACGAGAAGGAAAAATGACTCGAGATTGGGCTGGGGGAGAAGGACGCCAGAGTAAAGTTTGGTTCTCGAGATTGGGTTGGGGATTGGAATTAATATATTAAACATACGATATATATATTACTCAGCATGCGTGCGAGAGCCATGCACGCTGAATGAAATTATTGATTAGAAAATTTTGAAAAAAAAGTGAAAAAAGAAGGAGGGAGAAAAAAAAGAGTGAATATATATATATATATATATATTATAAAAGAAATAAAATAAATTAATAATATAGAAAAAAATTGTAAAGTAATTTTTGTATTTCTTTTAAATGAAGGACATACATTATTTTAATATTAAAAACTTTATTGTTTTAATTATAATCATAGTCATTTAATAATCGTTGCTATATAAATTTGTTTATATATATTTAAATATTTTTTATAATTTAACTTATAGTTACAATTATTGATAAAATCGAGTTTATATGTATAAACTATAACCTCAATTTTTATTAAACCAAAGTCAAAATCCTATAGCGTTAGTTTAGAAAAAAATGAGGCTAGAATCCCGAGACTAAAAACACATATCGTAATAATAGCACCTTACATATGGTCTCACGATGAAGACTTTATGTTTCAATTTGTTTTTTATTCCGCTTACTCCCACGCAAAAGACAATAAGACATTTATAGTTATAAGCCTATCAAATCCAAGTGTATATTTTTGTGATGTGAAAGAAGTTGTAACATCTAAAATTTTATAAAATATTTTAGTAACTTTATTTTATTGAAATATTTTATTTCCTTAATATTGAAAAAAATTGTATTTTAATTATAAAAAATTAAAATTATAAGATTAATGTATTATTTTAAAATTAAAATACACTATTTAATGATTAAAATACACTTTTTTAAAATTATAAAACTAAAATATTTTGATTAAAAGCTACATAATTAATGCATTTATTTATCAAAGGTTATAAGATTATTGGTGCCATTTTTCCTTAATAATTATGGAATTTAAGTTTACATTTTTTTAAAACTAGGGTAATGTTTTTTATGGTTTGAATCCAAAGTTTTGAACAAATCAGTTTCTACAGAAAAATGAGAGCATAAGTTTGTCTCTAAGTCTCCAGGATAGTAATATCACACAAAATACAATATAATATGATATTTTTAAAATTTATAATCATAAAAATAATATTTTTTATAACTAATTTATTTATTTTTACTATTAAATTATTTCAAATTTAATATCGTATATTAAACTTTTGTCACTATTTACACCCCTAACTCCAATTCTCCCGTAGGACAAAAGCCGTTACGATGACTTTATAAGTTGTAAGGTCGTCCAACTTTGCATTTTCCTCGTCAACTTTTCAACTTAAAAGGGTAATTTTGTTATTTATAATTTTCATGTAAGGGCCAAAAAAATGAGTTAAATTGGATGTTTAACAACCTAATTTTGCCAACCAATCTCAACGGCTTCATGGATACTTAAAAATGTTGAATGTTTGTAGTTTAAATTTTGAGATATGATATTATTTTGAGTTATATATATAAAAATATAAGTTAAAGTAGTTTTATAATTATTAAAATGTATAATTTAATTATGTATCATATTTCAATTCTTTAAATAGTTACAAATTACTTCCATTATAAAATAATTTTTTTTTCATGAACAAAATTTTAAAGAGTGATATATGATACATAATATTTATATCACTTTTTAAAATTTATAATCATAAAATAATTTTATATATATTAATTTCATATATTTTTATTAAAAAATCACTAACATCAAAATTTAACATTAAACTATTCAATAATTTTAAGTCATTTAAGTTAAACTCTAAACAATTCAATTAATCTAATGTTAAATTCTAACAAATTAAATTATATTTAGTGTTATTAAATGTTATTTTTATGATTATAATTTTAAATACATTATAATTTTATATAATTAAATCACACAAATCATGGTTTCTGTAATTGTTACAAAGTCCAAACTTAAGTTGTCTTTGTTCAAAAATCTCATTTACTTATATCAATACTTGACACGGATTTAGAAAATGAGTTTTAGTGAAAAATATATTATTTAAAGATTTTTGTATCTAATCAAATTTGTTGTTTGAATTGGCATTAATTGTCTTTATTTCTTACTAAAATGTTACAAGAAGAAAAGAAATGGTCGTGATTAAAGTAGGAATAGTGAAAGAGTGGATTTTTAGTTGGCAAATGTTTATAATAATTTATCCTAAAGAATGAATTCTTTTAACTTATGCAATGACATTTATTGTCCAATAACAACAAACAAAAAGAAAGTAAAAATTAATGATAATGATAATTCTTGTATAGCTCAAAATCTAGAGCATACACCACAATCAATAATAACAGGTGTCAACAATGAACTTTTATTTTTACCTACACTTACTTTGTTATCTCTTGACAATAATTCTTAATTTGTTAAGATTGCGGAAACTAAGCAACCACCCCGTTTTTGTAGTCATTGAAGTAAAGTCAACTAGATGGCCTTATAGTATCCCACCATACCATGCTCCTAACAAAATTATGTAGCCAAATAATCGTACCCACGTAATCACTCCACATTATACTTATGAAAAATAAGAGTATAAATCAAGTCATAATGTTCTTTCTAAAACTGAGTGGATGCACTTGAATTTTATAGTAATTAGACTCTAATGCTTTTTTTATAGTAGTTCTTATTAACTTTATCGACACTTTATCAAATGATTTATAGTCTTTTCCTAATTACAGTTGAAACAAGTTTAATATATTAGTGTTGAAATAATATTACCGATAACTTAGAATAAACTACTTGGGTTGAGTCGTGGACTAGGTCGTTCTCTTTAAGACGTTTCGTGGTTCTACCCAATTTGTACAAACAAACACAACCCCGTCGTCCCCAGGATAAAAGAGGCCAGAATCTGTTGTTTCTGTCTCAGAACTTCACTGCACTGGTGAAGACTGAAATGCTACACCTGAAAAATTTGTTGCTCGGAAAACTAAAAAAAATAACTTAGAATTGCAGAGAATTTTTTTTCGTAATGAGATGAGATAGTAGATTGGTGTATTAAAACTGAGAGCTGAAACCCTCTATTTATAGGTTTCAGAAACCGCGTGACCATTATGATAATAACGGTAATGTTTGGGATGAAGACTATAACAGTCATTTTGAGTAATGAAGAGTAACATTCATTTTTTGAATAAAGACGAGTAACATACATTTTTGTGAGTAAAGACAAATAACAGACATTTTTCTGAATAAAAAAAAGTAACAGATATTTCTGATAAAAGAAAACAATGACCACATTCTGAGTAAAAGGAAATAACAGTTGTTTTTTTAAAGAGAAAATAATATATATATATATATATAACAACCATTTTCTAATTGGAAACGTTTTCGTAAAAAAAATAATTTTCCAAAAAATAAAATGCCACCTCACGCACACGCACACGCACTCGGCTTGGTCGGTCGGTCGGACGGACGGCGGTGGCGGCGGCGCGCGCACGCATATGGTATCACATTTGCCTAGGTCATCTCCCCTTTCAAAAAAGTGGGTACCCCTGGGGGCCCAATCACAATAGCCAATTTTTCACTATTTATACCTATTTTAAATAATGTAAAAAAGCAATGTGGGACAAGGCTTTTCAATTTTTTATTAACTTCATCTTTTCCAACAATCATTTTTTTATAAACTTCATCTTTTCCAACAATCATTTTTTATAAACTTCATCTTTTCCAACAATCCCCACTTGAATTTTATATAAAAATAATTTTCATCGAGCAATCAATCAATTAAAATTATAAGATTGTGCATAAGCAAAAAAGGTGTCTATCGACTTGAACATTTGCATAGTATTGATGCTTTAGAATATACTAGAGTAACTCATAATTTTGAACTCTATCTCTAACAATCATCACACACACAACCTTTCCAATGTGTAGTTCTAAAAGTCCGTGCTTTATGGCCATGCACGTGTATCCTAGTATAGTGAACGCTCTAGTAAATTTTGCCCAAAAAATTTCATAGGAAGCGGCCACACTTCCATATTCACATAGGTGAGTCTATCAAGAGTACTCCTATAGCTATGTAATCCACTCCACATAGAGTATATAACTCATTAAAAGTTTAACAATTAACTCATCCTTTTCTATCGCTACAGGGCTTTATGCTTCTAATAATATAGAATGAGATTTGAAAAATAACATGATACAACTCATATCACTTCATGACTTGTTATTACCCTTTGAACTTATTTCTTGAGATCTCGAGTCTATAAGTTGGGTTACCATCACAAGTGACTCTTCATTCTAAGGGCATTAATCTCATTCCTTTTGAGGTTTTGAAAACCTTTTCTCTCGGTAATCCTTTCGTCAAAGGATCTACCAAATTTTCATCAGAACGTATATGATCCACTCTTATAGCTCCCGTAGAGAGAAATTCTCTAACTGTACTATGCTTATGATGTATCTGTCGTCTCTTACCGTTGTAGTAACGGTTTTGAATCTTTGCAATAGCCGCGGTACTATCGCTGTGGATCAAGATATTTGGTATCGATCTTTCCCATAAAGGGATCTCAGCTAACATACTTCTTAGCCAGCCTGCTTCTTCACTAGTAGTGGCTAGTGCTATCATTTCAGACTCCATTGTAGATTAAGTGAATATTGTCTATTTCTTAGACTTCCAAGAAACAGCTCCACCAACTATGTTAAATATATAGCCACTAGTTTCTTTGGAGTCTTCTGATAAAGTGTTCCAATCTGTATTGTTGTATCCTTCTAAAACAACGTGATACTTTTTATAATGTAACCCAAGGTTCATAGTTCTCTTAAGGTATCTCATAACCCTTTCAATAGCATTCCAATGCTCTACACTAGGTCTACTGGTAAATCTACATAGTAGTCCCACAACATAAACTATGTAGTACATGCAGGTTTACAGTTAAGGTAATTATATTTCTTTAAGATCTTCTCAATGTAATGAGATTGATCTAGAGAAATTCTTTTTTCAGACCTAGTTATCTTTATAACAAGGATTACACTTGCTTCTCTGAGATCTTTCATATCAAAATTAGCATTTAACAAAGTTTTCACATTATTCACAACATAAATATTTGATCCAAAAATAAGCATGTCATCCACATATAAACATATAATAGTACAAATATTATTTTCTAATTTATAATAAATGCATTTGTCACTTTCATTTATTTTGAATCCATGTGAGATAACTAGATTATCAAATTTTTCATGCCATTGCTTAGGTGCTTGTTTTAGACCATAAAGAGATTTATCTAGTTTACAAACTTTATTTTCTTGACCTGGGATAACAAAACCTTTAGGTTGATCCATATAAATTTCTTCTTCTAAATCACCATTTAAGAAAGCAGTTTTAACATCTATTTGATGTACTACTAAATCATGGATAGCAGCAAGAGAAAAAAGTACACATATGGAAGTTATTCGTGTGACTGGTGAAAAGGTATCAAAGAAATCTACATTTTCCCTTTGCCTATACCTTTTAACTATAAGACGAGCTTTGTACTTTTCAATAGTACCATCAGGTTTTAATTTCTTTTTTAGTATCAATTTACATACAATGGTTTTACAACCAGGTGATAAGTCAACTAAATGCCAAGTCTTATTATACTCAAGTGAGTCCATTTCATCATTTATGGCTTCTTCCCATAAATTGGCATCTAAAGAAGATAATGCTTCTTTAAGAGTTTGGGGATCTTCCTTTAAGGTATAAGCATAAAAATAAAACCCAAAAACCTTAAGGATTCGAGCTCATTTACTTCTTCTAATTTCAGTGTTGAATTCTTCATTTTGTTCAGTAGTTCTAGTTATGGGTAAACTACTTGAAGATGAGCCCCCATTATTTTTAAATTTAAAAGAAAACTTATGTTCATAGAAGTCAGCATCATTTGATTCTATAATTACATGATCTTTTAAGTCATAGAATTTATAAACTTTACTATTCACAACATATCCTATGAATACACACTCATATGCTCTACTAGCAAGTTTATTTCTTTTAGGATCAGGAATCCTAACATAGGCTAAACTTTAAAATAAGTTAAATTAGGTTTCTTATTTTTCAAAATTTCATAAGGTGAAATTTTATTTGTAGATTTAGGCACTCTATTTAGCATATAGCAAACAATTAATAAAATTTCTCCCCACCAATGGCAAACAGTACTAGAGTTTAATAAAATTGCAACAACTGATTCAGTAAAAGTTCTATTTTTTCTTTCAGCTTTGCCATTCATTTCAGGAGAATAAGGTATAGTTTTTTCATGAATGATTCCATGAGTTTTATAAAAATTATTAAAGATATTGGAATCATATTGAATGCCTCTATCACTTCGAAACCTTTTTATTTTTCTGTTAAGTTGATTCTCAATCTCAGTTATAAATATTTTAAACATGTCAAACGCTTCACTTTTATTTTTCATTAGATATACATAAGTGTAATCTGAACAATCATCTATAAAAGTTATAAAATAGTGTTTTCCATTTCTTTTTAAATTTCCATCAAGTTCACATATGTCAGAATGTATTAATTCTAAAGGTTCAGATTCTCTAACTATTGATTTATGTGAAGTTTTGGTTATTTTAGCTTGACTACAAAAATCACATTTTTCAAAATCATTCAAAGATAGTTTAGGAACTAGTTCTAAAGTACTCATGTTCTTGATTATACGTTTATTAACATGACAAAGTCTAGCATGCCAACCATTAAAAGAACTCAACATATAAGCAGAAGAAGAGGTTTTATTGATTTCAACATTTAATTTAAACATGCCATCAGTGGCGTACCTTTTCCTAACAAATATATTATTTTTAGTTATGGTATATAAATCAGCCCCTATAGTTTGAGTACACCCATTTTTGTTAAGAAGATAGCCTGAAACTAAGTTCTTTCTCATCTCTGGAGTATGCAGGACATCCTTCAAGATGACAATGTTTCCAGAGGTAATCTTCAATACGACCTCACCAGTAACAGTAACTTTAGTGGAATGGGAGTCGCCTAGCAAAACTTTCTTATCCTCAGAATCATAATAGGACTTGAACATGTCTCGATCATAGCAGATATGGCGAGAAGCACCGGTGTCCACCCACCACCCTTCGGATCCACCAACAAAATTAACTTCATATATCATAGCAATAAGTTGATCTTCGGTAAGGTTCGCCTGTGGGGCATGACGATTCCTGTTCCGGTAGTTCCTAGCCAAGTGTCCAGGTTTGTTACAACTATAACACATGAATGTGTTATTCCTTAAGGGGGGTTGAGGTCCATTCTAGAAAGGGTAGTTTCTATTTCTATTTTGATGGTTACAGTTTTGGTTATTATTACGATTATGAGATTTCATATTTCTACCTTTAGGTTTCAGAATTGTAGATGAGGGTTTCTTATTGGTACTGTTATTTGAGACTATGATTACTTCATCTCTTTGGTCTTGCTTTCAAGCTTCTTCTTCTATTCTTAAATGGGTTATAAGACTTTCTAAAGAAAATTCCTTAGTTTTATGCCTAAGTGTATTCTTAAAATCTTTCCAAACAGGGGTAATTTATCTATTATAACAGCTACTTGAAATTGTTCATCTAAAGTCATACCTTCAGAAGTTATTTCGTGTGTTATCTTCTGTAGTTCGTGTGATTGAGCTTCCAATGATTTGCCATCAATCATTTGAAACTTCATATATCTACTGACAACATACTTCTTAGTTCCAGCTTCCTCAGTGTCGTACTTCTTTTGAAGTGCTTCCCAAATTTCCTTAGCAGACTTATCACAGTTATAATAATCATACAAGTCATCAACTAAACCATTAAGAATATAATTTTTGCATAGAAAATCATTTTTCATCCAGATGTCTGAATCCTTAGTTTCAGCTTCAGTAGGAGGATTGGACTGTATTGGTTTTTCAGTAGTAAGAGCAGAAACGACTTTTTTCATGGTTAAAAAAAATAACATTTTTTGTCTCCATCTTTTAAAGTGTAGTCCCTCAAAACGGAATCGTTTGTTTAGATCAGTAGTTAGCATTTCAGTAGTCATAATAGATATTATCGTTTTAAAATTGTTGAAACCAGTTTAATATATCAGTGTTGAAACAATATTATCGATAACCTAGAATGAACTGCTTGGGTTGAGTCGCGGACTAGATCGCTCTCTTTAAGATGTTTCGTGGCTCTGCCCAATTTGTGCAAGCAAACACAGTCCTGTCGTTCCCAGGATAAAACAGCCTAGAATCTGTTGTTTCTGTCTCAGAACTTCACTGTATTGATGAAGACTGGAATGCTAAATCTGAAAAATTTGTTGCTCGGAAAACTAAAAAAAATAACTTAGAATTGCAGAGATTTTTTTTCCGTAGTGAGATGAGATAGTAGATTGGTGTATTAAAACTGAGAGTTGAGGCCCTCTATTTATAGGTTCAGAAACTATGTAACCATTATGATAATAACGGTAATGTTTGGGATGGAGACCGTAACAATCATTCTGAATAATGAAGAGTAATGGTCATTTTCTGAGTAAAGACGAGTAACAAACATTTTTGTGAGTAAAGACAAATAACATACATTTTTATGAATAAAGAAAAGTAACAGACATTTCTGATAAAAGAAAACAACGACCACATTCTGAGTAAAAGGAAATAACAGTTGTTTTTTTAAAAGAGAAAATAAAAAATATACATAACATCCATTTTCTATTGGAAACGTTTTCGTAAAAAAAATAATTTTTCAAAAAATAAAATGTCACCTCACCTCATGCACACACACTCGACTCGATACGGCACGGTGGGTCGGACGGACGGACGACGGCGGCGGCAACGCACGCGCGTGGTATCACATGAAGCATAAATTAAAAGAAGAATATGTGCCTATTTTTTATAAGAGTGGATCAATGGATTAACCCCTCAACTTGAGACATGTCACATTTAATGTTAATGAATATATATCTCACTTTAAAGAGCTCATGTCACATTCGGGTGTGTTATTTGAGAAGATTCTTGGAACATTACCGGTCAATTCCTTAATAATCTAAAATTGGATATTAAGAAGTTGTTTCTTTACATTTATCATCAAGAAGCCTACCACAAAGCTTTAGAAGCCGAGTCATTAATGACTTAGGCAATTTGGTTTCCTCTTTCTTGTGACCCTAGCATTTAAGCAACTAAGGGTTTTAACTTACCTAATGCGGGGTTCTTCAATCTTAACGGAGTCGATTTTTTCTCTTGGGGCTTAAATTCAGTGTCATAATTACCATGCTAAATATTATATCTTCTCAATGTCCTAAGCACATTTTGAAGATTGCATAGGAAACTAAATCTACACCTGAAAAGTACTCTATTAAAATCGAGGTGAATGATGCTAAAACTGTTATTCATGGTATAATTTTGATGTTCCAAATGATGATGGAGAAAAAATTGTTGGTGATGCATCTCAATTTTCTTTAGTTTTCACTTGTTATAGTCGTTGTCTTCTCATATAGAAGAATCAATGAAAATATAAATAATATTATTTAAATTATTAATATTTATTTAGATATGATTTTATTATTTTTGATGAGATTTACATTTACATTTATTTGAATTTTGATTGTTATTAGTTAAGTTTAAATATTTATCTTATTTAGAATAGAATAAGTGTAAGTATTTCAATGTATTAAAATATTGAATAGAATATATTTTTTTATTTTTTTATTTTTTTTTGTCTAATTCATAATCTTAATTTTGTCTCATTTTTATTTATTTTTCTATTATCTCTATCCGTCCACATCCACAACATGACAATGTATGTGGGTCAATCCTAGCCTCTTTTTTGTGTTTTCTCAGCTTGTCCCAATTATAGTAGGTAGTATCGTTAAAAAAAAATGACGGGTAGCTTAAAAAAATTCACTCAGGAAATAAAAATAAAATCCCAAACTATCCATAATTACTAAGCTCATGTGCTGTGCACATGATTTGTTGTTGAACAAAAAAATATTCATCGAAGCATTTAACAAAAAGAATGTATCAAATAAAGATGTGTATTAAAATGATACTGTTTAATAATAAGAATATGAATGAGTATTAAAAAAATAATATGGATATATATATATTTCCTTTACTGTACCACTTTAGAGATAAAAAATAAATTATGCATTTTAATAAATTATATAACTTGTAGAAACTTTTTAAAAAATTGAAAAAATAATAGTAACAATAATTGTATTCTTTAGGTATAATTTATATATGTTTATTATTTAAAAAATATTTTATTATTTTATATTAAATGTTATTTATTTAAAAGTTATTTAAATTAAATTATGATGTTTTAATTTTAATTAATATTAGTATAATAATATTTTTATTATTACATATTTTAAATGTGATGTTTTAGTAACTTAATAAAACGACTTTTGATTAAACGTCGGTTAACATCGAAACTCAAAAGAGACCAAAGCCTATTTAAAACTATTCTCACGAAATTACTCTTTCCAGTTGTTTTTTAGTCTTGTATTTGGCGGGTACAGGTACACAGTCCTAAAAAGTACTAAAAAAATGAAAATAGAAAATATACAAGAAGACTAAGACTGAGACTGTGAGTGTGATAGAGCAAAGCCAAAAAGCCCAATCCCAGACTGTACGGTCTTGGAGAGAGAGAGATTTTGGGGGAGAAAGTTTTGAACTTAATTCTTGAAATTGTCTCTCTCCTTTTGGTTATATTAACTATTCGATCGAGCTCTCTTATTACTCCAGTGTGGTGTGAATTTTGTAGAAATTTCATTTTTCCGTTTTCCGTCCATAGAATCGCTGTAGGTGTACAGAAAACCCACTTAGAGCTCGTTTACATGGATTTATACGGCCGAATCCCAGCAAGGAATGTGATAAATCCCGGTCATCACTCGGAATGGAGCCCTGAAGGTGGAGGGACTGGGCTCGAAGGTAGTGTTTGATTTATTTGTAAGGTTACTGTTTGCGTACTTGTATCCTAATTTATAATGTGGGCTTTCTAGGGTTTTTCATTTTTTCTGCAATGTGGGATTTTGATTAGGGTTTTATTGTGATTTGGATTTCCTTTTTGGGTGAATTGTAGAATCGATGTGGCAATTGGGTCTGAGGAACAGTGAATCGTATCCCGAGCGTCCGGGGGTTCCTAACTGTGTGTACTATATGCGAACTGGGTTCTGTGGATATGGTGGCCGGTGCCGATTCAACCATCCCCGTGACCGCGATGCGGTAAAGCATTGTTCTTTGGTTCATTGTTTCATTATAATAGATCAACAGTATTTCTATCCAAAATGTGGCTTTTCAATGTGCTTAACTATTTTCTGAAGAACTATATAAAAAAAATATTTTTTGAAGTACTTATTTATTTATTTTTTTTCTTTATGGAGATTCAACAAAATATGTGTTTTGTGCGTTTCCTACCGGTTAATTTGTTTCTGGTACGGATATCTAGGAGCAGATGATTATTTGAGGGACACAAAAGCTTAGTGAAGCTAAAAGCCAATGCATTTGGAATTTATTTCATGTTAAATAACGTCTGGCATTGCGTTCACTTCGGTTTTGCTTAATTTTGTCTAAGAGCGTAAAGTGCAAAACTTGTTTTATTTGAATTTAATGCTGGTCAAAATGATCTTATTACTTAGTCTGCTGTTTAATGCTTGTCTTAGGTTGCAGCAGCTGTGAGGGCTACAGGGGAGTATCCTGAGCGAATGGGAGAACCTGTTTGTCAGGTAAACAATTGTATGATTATTGATCTAATATTGTACCGGTCTTTTGATGAATAGGCTCGACAATGTAGATACTTTGAAGTCTGCTAGTGAGTGTGTAGTTTATTATACTACACCCTAGAACTTCCTTTGAACTTGTTCGATTGTGTGCAGTATTATTTAAAAACTGGGACCTGTAAATTTGGTGCATCCTGCAAGTTTCATCATCCAAAACATGGAGGTGGAACTTTGAGCCAAGTGCCACTAAATATCTATGGATACCCTTTACGACCGGTTTGATTCTTATCTCCGTCTTTTGGTTTCTGTCTCTCCCTTTATCTCTCTACTATGAACACTTAAACAGGAAGCTAAGTTCACAATCATATTTGTTGAAGTAGTTCTTTAAGTACAAATTTGAGATTCCTGTAATTTCATAAACTTTCCTTACAGGGTGAGACAGAGTGCTCCTACTATTTGAAAACGGGGCAGTGCAAATTTGGCTTAACTTGTAAATTCCATCACCCTCAGCCCGCTGGCACATCAGTGCCTGCTTCTGCACCTCAGTTTTATCCACCACTGCAGCCACCTTCAGTTCCCACTCCTGACCAATTTGGGGCGGCATCCACAAACTTGAGGATGCCCAGGCCTGCATTATTACCTGGTTCATATGTGCAAGGTGCTTATGGTCCTGTGCTGTTCCCTCCTGGAGTTGTTCCTTTACCTGGGTGGAATCCTTATTCGGTATGATATGAACATATTTATGTTGGTGTATGCTTAAAAAGAATAAAGATGTACATCACCAATATTATAATTGGGTAACATGATGCAGGCACCTGTAAGCCCAGCGTTGTCACCTGGTGCTCAACCTTCAGTTGGAGCAACTTCCTTGTATGGAATGACACAACTATCTTCTTCAACACCCACACTTCCAAGACCTTATCCATTCTTGCCTTCATCTGTTGGTACTCAAAGTGGTCCTAAGGAACAAGTATATCCAGAGAGGCCTGGTGAACCTGAATGCCAATACTACTTAAAAACAGGGGACTGTAAATTTGGATTATCGTGTCGGTTTCATCATCCTCATGACCGTGTTGTGCCAAGAACAAACAGTCTTCTCAGCCCATCAGGTCTACCGTTGCGTCCGGTATGCAGATAACTCAACTTCTTTTCTGATTTTTTTTAATAGAAAATCAAACCTTCTATTGTGATTGGACTGGTTTTTAATAGACATGTTTTGCATATGTATCTGGTTATATGGTTCAATCAGTTATGCCTAGTTATGTCCAGCTATTGAACCTGTATTTAGTTGCTCCTCATAAAGTGATGAACTTCTGTATTATTTATTTCTCAAAAGTCAAAACTTGCATTACATCATGCCAATTCTTGAAACTTCCAAATATTTTATGAATTATTTTATTCATTATGCTTCAGTCTGCTACCCCATGTCAAGTTTTTCCAATTTAACTGGTCAATAATCTATGGTAGTTCTTTTTTTATATAATAATTTGAAGCCTGTTGGTAGGCTCTTTTCCGTGCATCAGATTTCTTTGATAATGTTGGTTGTGAAACTGTGTTAGGAATATTGCTCAAGATGATTCTAATTCAAGTGGCTGTATTTTATGGATTTTCATTTGGAAGTTTGGAAAAATGGAAAATAAGTCAAACTTACTTGATGAATTTTCTGCCAGGGGTATGAGTTACTGATTGCTAGTTTCATGTTAGGATTATGGCTCGGGTTTTTTTTTTCTTTCAATGAAAATCAGACGGACATTGGTAAAGTCATATTATTAAATATAAATATACAACCTCTGTATCATCTCACATGTTCCACCTTACTCTATTATGATTCATGCTTAAGTTGAGTTGTTTTTTCCGTTTGTAATAGATCTGAATATTGTTAAGTGATACTGTGTATATATCATTCGAGATGAACGTGATTATGCTACAAGTATTGTCGTAGAAAGAATTCTGCTGAAAAAATTGCAATTGCATTTCCTTTTCTTGTATAGTATTGTATATTGAGCATCTTGTGTATTACTTGTTCTTTTAGACAATTCTATTTTCTCAAGTTGATGTTCAATTGAAATTAAAATACAGGCGTTGGGAATTTATTTTTTCAGTTATTTTCTAAAAACAGGGCGTACAACCTTGTAATTTCTACCTGCAACATGGGCATTGCAAGTTTGGATCAACCTGTAAATTTGATCACCCAATGGGGACCATAAGGTACAATGCTTCAGCTTCTTCTCTCATTGACATGCAAGTTGCTCCATATCCTGTTGGTTCTTTGCTTGCCACTCTAGTTCCTTCATCAACTTCATCGGAGCATCGTCCTGAACTAATTTCAGGGTCCAAAAAGGAATCTTATTCAACCAGAATGCCTTCTTCTGGTAACACTTCAAGTAGTTCAGTTGGTCTAATGTTTTCTCAAACTGGGTCTGTTTCACTTTCCGATGTGCAACATTCAAGTCAGAGTTCTGTCCCTTTAAGCAGCAACAGAAGCACAAGACAAAGCGGTTGAATTTTGGTTCTTTTTTGGTGGGGTTGATCCTCTTGAGTCCCCGCGTATTTAATGTACCCAGTAATGGTCTAGCGATCAATTGTTTAAAGGACTCACATCGTATACATTTTCAAGGTCTTGACATAAAAAAAGGTCTGCCAATCAAACCTGTTGAGCCCATACTAGGGTTTACATTATTTATGATTCGTAATATATGCCACTGTAGATACTATGTCAAATAAAGTTAAAACAGAAAGTTCTGTATTTCACTCTATAGTCTATTCTGAGTATTTAAATTATACAAAGTATTGATGTCAGGTTAGCTATGGGTACCAACTCATTTAGCTTTGACACTTTGCACATGTCTATGCCCTCATATTTTCTCTCCTATTCTATGATTTCTTCCAGTGGAAATTCTTGTGGACAAAATCTAATTATGCATTGAGAGTGATTATTGTCTTTTAAAGTGTTTGCTTGTATAGAAGGTATTTTTCGAAGGCTCATGGGCGACCAGCATATAATGTTTTTGTATTCATGCCAGAGAAAGAGAAGTGTGATGCCATGGGGAAAGGCATTGTTGGACCTTGAGGAGCCAAGTAGTTTTCATTTTGTTGAAGATTGTACTGTTGTCGTAACTTGGACATCTATTTGTTAATGGCAAAAATGTGGTACAATAAACATCAAAATTTTCAAGGGTTTGGTGTTATTACATATTCTTTAGATTAAATGGTACTTAGTGTGGTTGAGGAGAGGGGCGAGTCTTAGGACAAAACCACTGGGGTATATTGATTTGCATTGATAATATAACTTATTCATCAGAAAGGAAAAGGGGAAAGAAGACAGCAGGACGTATCATGTATGTACTGGAGATTGTTGTAGTGTATGTATTTCCATATTTGAATACAACATGTGATATTTGTAACTATAAATTAGTTTTGTGTTTAACATATTAATGTGAAAATATCTCTTATTGTTTTAAGTTACACGTTTTGGCCACAAATACGGTTCGATTTTACAAAAGAAAACTTAAAACTAGTTTTGTACGTGTTCGATGTGAATCACGGGTAGAAACTTTGGCTCTTAGTACTTGGTACGAACCATATTCCATGTTTTGCGCCATTTTGTCGGTAGAGAGGGTTAGGATTCATAGATTTGCACCAAAAGAAAGCATAAACTATTTTCTGTCGTTAGTGTCCTCAGAATTATATAACTTGGACTACAAACGTAACGTTTTTTATTTAGTAGAAAATGACATTTGGCTTGTCAAGTCTTACCAAATTATTTGGAATCGTGCCTATAGTTGCTTCTGAATTATGACGTTATTATTAGTTTTAGAAGAGTCACAAAAGTATCATATGACCTCCTCTTTTTCTCCACATTTAAGTTCCTAATTCCAGTACATATACTTTTAAAAATATGACCATTATGCGATTTAAAATACTTTTTAACTCAATTTCATTGAAATAATGAATCAGACTCCGACCACATTGTACATAGAGATATAAACAGACGCCAAGTCAAACGAGCAAAGTTAGTGATGCACTAATTGTTGTTTTAAAACTTATTAATGGCTCAACAACAATAATCCCATTTACCCGCATTGGGATAGCCCAATTGGTATTTCTGTTGGTGTTATATGCACAGGGTTATGGTTTCGAGACTAAGTCTCTTATTCAACATATAAAGGGTACGTAGTCTCATCCATGTTTCCTATTAGTTCAAAATTTGATCTCTCTTATCAAATTTAAAGATATTTTTATTGATAAAAAAAAAAAAAGTCCATTTGAGAAGATAGAAGGTTTGGGGTTAAGGTCATTAAGAGTATATGATATTATGGTTATTTGAAAAAAAAAAACATTATAAATTATTTATTTTCATATTAAGTAAGTCTGATATTTATATAATATATATTGGTGTACTGATTAAAGTTCTTGTTCCTCTATTTTAAGTTTTATAATTGGAACCAATGTTCCGTGCTTTCCTAATCCAGTTAGTAAGGCTGTGATGCTCTTTTTCAAATCCCAATCCTACATCCAAAATGAGATCAAATGGATATTTCCTTAAAAATTCATATTTTAAACCTAATGTAAAATTTAAAGTTTAAAATTAAAATGGAGACTTCATTATTATTACTAATCATTTTTTTTTTCAGTTAACTAACCTGCACTGGAAGAAACAACACAAGGCTCTTAATTATTCTCTTGATGCTTGGTTGTCCAAGATTGCGACTTTGACAAACAAAATTAAGTAAAAATTTTAAAGATCATGAACTTGGATGGGTCTTTATACTCTTTTTTTTTTTTTAAAAAAAAAAGGAAAGAAAGAAAAATCCTTTTCTCATTGTCGTTTTGCTCTGAGCTAAATTGCAATAATTTCAAACATTAACTTAGGACAAGTATGTATATTGGACCACTTGCCAACTGTTTCAGGAAAGAATGGGGCAACTGAAAGCCTGAAGCCCAAATTTTTATTCATGAAAATCATGAAACGCATATGGTAGAATGATCTTAAACAGTGATTCAACGAAACAAAAACTCCCTACTTTTACTTTTCAATTTCTTTTTCTTAATAAGAAAATGGAAATTAATATCATGCTAGCTTTTCCAGTTAAACGTTTGATAAATGATAACTGATCATTCATCCAGCAAATTACAAAAGTTATTAATCGGATCATCATTACCACCTGATCGAAGCAATCATATATTCAACAGTTGTATCACTAATTGCATTTGATGAACGCTAATTATACGAATTATATTCACATTTTGTATTGATATGAATTAGATTGATTAATAAGATAATACAGGTAATGCAGGTAGAATTGGGATTAGGATACAAATAATTCATTCTATTTTTTTAATTAATAATCATAGTTTATTAAGAATAAAATTAGATTTTTTAAATAATAAGTTTTATTATTTAAAAAAAATAATTAAAAAAAAATAAAAACTTTACCCTCTTTTGATTACCAATTTTTTTTTTTAGAAAACAACAAAAATAATATAACTTAAAACTTATAATAACAAAAATAATACCTATAAATTTATATATTTTTATTATTAAAAATTTTAAATCTTTATTTCATATTTAATATCATTTATATTAATTAAATATTAAATTTTATTTATCAAGCTAGTCTAATTTTGTTATTATAAATTTAATGTGTGTTATTTTAAGTTATTTTTTGTACAAGTCAAAAAGGAAAAAAGTAAGAGAAAATTAAAGTTTTTTTATTATAGAATTACGAAGCTATTTAAACCTTAATCCTATTAGGGGTTGAATTTTCCAAAATGTCTTAAAAAATGAAAGTTTTTTGTTTTTTATATTTACTTTAATAGTATTTGGTGGATTCGAAGATAGGAATTGTGACCTGAGAAAAAAAATTGTAAATTTTTTCGACTGAACTCAAGAGAAGATCAAAAGAGAGAAAGAGGAGAAAAAGTGAAACAGGAAGTGACATAGAGAGATGGCCACAGAAACTGAGATCGATAGGGGACAGAGAGGTTCATGTTTATTTTTTTCATTTTTAATTATAAAAAGATAAAAAAAAGTGATCTAATTTTTTTACATTTGAGAAAAATACATTTTTTTGTTAACTTTTACTTGATTGACTCAATTTATATTAAATAACTAAATGTGTAATTGGCAAAATAAATCCAAAATAATATATATGGTTTTGAAAATTAATAAATTATCTTATTAACATCATATTTTAATTTAGATCTCTAATAATTGTTACAATAGTGATGTTTGCTTCCTCTGCATGTATAATTTATGCTTTTTTAGTCTATTATATTAGTAAATTTTATCAATATGGATATTTATATTGTTGTATTTTTAGATTTAAAACTTAATAAAATATTATTAACTAAAAAAACTAAGAAGGAAAAAATATAGGTTTGAACTCATGATTTTTAAGTTATATGACATCACATTTACTTCAAATTACGGCTACTTATTTGTACACAGATAGAACTTTCTAAGTTGTACCAAAGGCCATGCCTCATAATTCAGATATATTTCATTAAGAAAGCAAGAAGCCAATTATAGAATATATAAAGCTAGCTTGCCTGTAACACTAATACTAATGTACATTGGGCTACAATTCTCCACAAATTACATAAATTGCTTTAAATGCATGTATTATAGTTGATCTCATCATCACATGTTATAGCTTAATGCTTCTAGCTTCCCACTTTATTGAGCTTTACACATAATATGGAGTTAATTTAAGATTATCTTTTTAAGTGGGTCGCTTTTACTACCTAAGAATTATGATGACATCCCCAAAAGCACTTTCAACCCTTCAGATTCCTCCAATTTTTCCCAACAATAACCGTGCAAAAAAAAAAAAAAAACCACTCCTCCCCTAATTAGTTTTTATCATTAAGTGTAAAAACAGGACAAAAATAACAGTTTTTTTAATTTTTTTTTCATTCCAAAAATAACACAAATTTTCTAAATAAAATGCATTCATCCATATGAATTTGAAGAGACATTTTCGTGTCAAACAGCAAATGAACGGTAAACAAATATTGAAACTCGATTATAATTGGAAAGAGAAAATAGATTTTATATTTAAATTCGTGGTATTATTGAAAAAATAAAACTTTTTAAATACTAAAATATCTTAATTTTTTTTAAAAATACACTTCAAACAACTTTTGTGTTAATTTTGTATTTAAATACTCTAATAAAGACCCACCTTACACTAGTTCTATTGACTTTTGATATAAATTAAACAGGGGTTTAACTAGTCATTAAAACTAATTTCTTTTCCGTCTCTAATTCAAATTACTTCACGTAACATTTTATCTATACAAATGAAATAAAAAATTAAACCCATTTTCATTAGCAGTTATTAAAGTATATTTAAAAGTAAACGCAACCCTTTAATATATAATCCTGCGTTGGTTCATGTGACTTTCTCCTTAATCCTTACTCTACCTAGCTTTATCTTTCAAAACACAAAAAAGAAAGCAAAAAAGCTGTGAGCAAAATAATGAAACCCAGTTTGGCACCTAGGTGAGGTTCCTAATTAAAACATTAAAATTATTGATAACAGGTTAGCAAGTGCTAGTGGGTGACACTTGGGTTCTGGTGCTTTGAGAGTTCCTAGCAGAAATTGCAGGCAGAATTGCCAGGCTTTTGGGGAGTTATGGGTGCTGTTACTGTTGGTGATCAATTCAAATCAAGTATTTCAGGAAAGAGGTCGTTTCGACCAAGTTCTAGTATTAGTCATGCCACTGATTGGTAAATGGCCTAGCTCCTTTGGTTCTTTTTAACTATTTTTGTACTTCTCTGTTTGGTTTTATGCTAAAGAATTATTTTTTGGACAAAACTTCTTAATTGCCTAGTTGAATTGCACTATTAGTTGTACTTTTACCACAATTTAAGAGTTCAAAAATTTCATTTATCTCTTATTAAAGCTAGTCTTACCAGAAAATTTATTTATAGAAAATCGAGAAAAATAGGCATGTCCAAGACACAAGACCATGTAACGTCGGTTACCCAATGTTTTGGGGCTTCAAATTAGGCTCAATAGAGTCCCCTCCACATTTAAGCCAGAAAAGCAACAACTAATGATAAACAACTTTGCATGACACATAAAAGCTTTGACCTTGACTATATAAGCAAAGAGAATAGATTAGTTAATCTTCTTATTGTATGCTGATTATCTATCAAAATTTACAGGACCCTTGTTGTGTTCTTTTTTTTTTTTTTTTATCTACCCAGATCAGTAAACTTAGCCATTACTTTGATTTCTGAAGTAGAATTACTAGTTTTACAATCTTCAAAACCATAACTCTGCCCAATCTAGTGTAGATAGTCAATCAACTTCATATGAAGAGAAGCTTTTGATCAGTCAAGTTCTGTTTCTTGCAGGCCAATCTCTAAAGTTTCTAGCGATCTTACTGCTGAAGTTGGTACTTTAAATTTTGCACTTCATAAGGTTTGAAAATTATGGTTTTATTTTATCTTTTCTGTTGCATATGTTATAGTTTTAAAAATAGCCATTACAAGTTTTTCAAGATGCACTAATTGTTTGAAGATTTGCATATTCATGACTCAGCTGTTAGCTGTTATAACATACAAGGACAGCATTGATGTTAATCAGTTAATAACCCTTTTTCCTCCAGTGGAGCTTTGGGTTTTCTTGTTAATGCTTTTAAGATTCTCTTAAACCGCTTTTGAATCAGGTGGATGAAAATTATAACAAGTACTTTAAGGACTCATAAAGAAACACAAGTTGCATGATTCTTAAAACACTTTTTTCTGAAACCATTTTCTTACTGCAACCACTTTCGAAAAAAATACAAGCAAACATGATATCACAAGTGGAAAAAAGAAAAGTTTTTGAATATAACATAATATTACAGGATATAAAACAGATGAAATGTGGTGTTGATTACAAAAGAAACATTCAATTTGAAAGCTGAAAATATAATAAATCATAAGTCACCGGGTGGTATTGTTTATTTGTTTCTTTTGTAGTTTCCTCTTGTTTCTCGAAGTGGAAGAATCCGAAAACTATTGGTAGAAGCAAAAGATTCCAAAGTTTCAAGCATAAATCTTTCAGCTATTCCTGGTGGATCAGAGGCTTTTGAGTTAGCTGCAAAGTTCTGTTATGGAGTAAATTTTGAGATAACACATTCAAATGTTGCTATGCTTCTTTGTGCAGCTCATTTCCTAGAAATGACAGAGGAGTTTTCAGAAAAGAACCTAGAAACCCAAGTTGAAGCTTATTTAAAGGACAATGTTCTCTCAAATATATCATCATCAATATCTGTTCTTTACTGTTGTGAAACCCTCTTGCCAATAGCTGAGCAGATCAACCTAGTTAACAAGCTTATCAGTGCAATTGCAAATAACGCTTGTAAAGAGCAGCTCAAATCTGGGTTACTAAAACTTGATCATAATTTGATTGATTTCCCTTCTAAATCTGTCTCACATTTTGAACCAGAAACACCTTTAGATTGGTGGGGAAAATCTCTCTCTGTTCTCAATTTTGACTTGTTCCAAAGAGTGTTGTCCTCTTTAAAAACAAAGGGCTTAAATCAGGATATGATCAGCAAAATCTTGATACATTATGCTCATAACTCTCTTCAAGGTTTGATTTTTAGAGATACCCAATTAGTCAAAGGAAGTGTTTTGGACTTAGAACTGCAAAAGAAGCAAAGGGCTATTGTTGAAGCTATAGTTAGTTTGTTACCAACTCAATCAAAGAAGAGTTGTGTTCCAATGGCTTTTCTTTCAAGTTTGTTGAAAACTTCAATTTCAGCATCAGCTTCTATTTCTTGTAGATCTGATTTAGAGAGGAGGATTGGTCTTCAATTGGACCAAGCAATTCTTGAAGACATCTTAATTCCTATAAATTCACATGGAAATAATCAAAACACTCTTTATGATATAGAGACTGTTATAAGGATTTTTTCTATGTTTTTGAACTTGGATGAGGATGATGATCATGAAGATGATAATGGCTTAAGAAATGAAAGTGAAATGTTACTTTATGATTTTGATTGTCCTGAATCTCCTAATCAAAGTTCAATACTTAAGGTTTCAAAGTTGCTAGACAATTATCTAGCAGAAGTTGCACTTGATTCAAACTTGACACCATCAAAGTTCATACAATTAGCAGAATTGCTTCCTGACCATGCTCGAATTGTGAGTGATGGATTATATAGAGCTGTGGATATCTTCCTAAAAGTAAGCGGCTCTCTCTCTCTATTCTCTCTATGCTAGTTACTATCAACTTGGATTATGAATTATCAATCAAATATATGTATGCTTGTGGGGCATCTATCTTCAATTTGTAAAGAATTCTATTTTTAAGTTTGTTTCATTGTGTTTGAAGTTAGTTTTATGTTTTCTAATTTATTTGTCAAAAGGAAACCAAAACTTGTTTGGTAATAAGTAATTTGTTTTTTGTATTTTTGTGAAAACAAAATACAGAAAACTTATTTGTTAAAACTTTATTTTATACTCAGTTTTAATTCTATTTTATTGAGAAAGAAGATAGATAAGAAATATAATCACGGTTTTTCTGAAAATGTCTGATAATAGAATTTGACATTTAATGGAGTAAGGTTTACATTTTAAAAGTAGAAAACAAGTTTTTGGAAGTTTTGTTTTGTTCAGTTCCAAAATTAGACTATAAAAAAAAAATTACACTTATTTTCTTTTACAAATAGATCACTTTATTCATTTTATTTGAATTACTCATCCCAATTCATTTTCCTTTTTAAAAATGATTAAATTTATTTCAATTTATATTATTATATTTAAATTAGAGAAAAATATTCACATGATAAAAAATATAGTTGAAAATCATCGGATCTATTTTATCTTCTACCTTTTTCTAGAAAAAAATATTATTTTTAACACAACAATTTAATGTTCATAAATAATTCATATTATATGAAAGTTTTTTTTAACAAAAAAACAAACTTCATAAAATTACATGTATTTGTGTAAAAAAAAATGATAGAAAATGAAAAGATTTAGTTGATTTTTAACTGGATTATGAATATTTTTCTTCGATTTAAATTTAATAATATAAATTAAAATAGATTTATTTATTTTTAAAAATAAATTAATTTGGGGCGTTGTGACACTAACAAAAGTTACTAGTTAGCAAACAAAAACATTAATTTCAAAAACTTGATTTTGATTTAGAAAACATTAAAAAACGAAGTCTATCCATCCCTAAATTAAAATTTTTATTTTTTCAGGTACATTCAAACATTAAGGACACAGAACGCAACCGTCTAAGCAAAACCATAAATAGTCAGAAACTATCCCAAGAAGGCTGCAGTCACGCGGCACAGAACGAAAGGTTACCGGTACAAATGGTAGTACAAGTGCTCTACTTTGAGCAAATGAGGATTAGAAATGCTATGAATGGAGGTCAGAATCAGTTGTTTTTTGGTGTAATGAATGGTAATTTTCCTCAACGTTCAGGAAGTGGAGCTATTTCTCCTAAAGATAACTATGCATCAGTTAGAAGAGAGAACAGAGAGCTAAAATTAGAAGTTGCAAGAATGAGAATGAGGCTTACTGACTTGGAAAAAGACCATGTTTCTATGAAACAAGAGCTTGTTATAAAGTCACATCCTGCTAATAAGCTCTTTAAATCATTCACCAAAAAATTTAGTAAACTCAATACCATTTTCAGGATTAGTGGTATTAAACCAAAGCTAGGAGGAGGCAAGGCAAGCTCGGAATCCAGATTCCCATTTCAAAAACGAAGGTGTCACTCTATTTCGTGATCATGTAAAAGTGTGAATATAAGTGTTTCTATTAATGTCGGGTTAGTTTTTCTGATTGTTGGTTTTGGTTGTTATCTATGTTCATAGGATCACACACTTGAACTTTTTATTTTTTTTTTCCTTTTTCGAACATGTATGATCAAACTTGAATTTTAGTCTCAAGTTTTCTACAAATGGGTGAAAATGAGATCATATCTTCGTAAACTATGTTAAATAAGATAAGTTGTGTGATCCGTAGCGATATGGCTGATATGATTTATTCTTACATTTTGGCATCTTATTTTGTAAAAATTTAAGAGTTTTTATTATTGTTTTATTTTTCAAAATTAACTCTAATTAATTAGATATTATTACAAGTTTAAAAACGTGTTAACTAAAATCAAAGATGTATTTTATTATGTTTTTTATGTACATATAATTATATAGCGTAAAATATTTGTAGTATAAGAAACAAAATAATTTGAATAGTTAAATTGAGTTTTTTTAGAGCACTTCTTTATGATATAAGTTACGGGCGATTGATGACCCCGTTTAAATTGAGAAATTTGATGCGATCTGATCTATGGATTGATAAATTTTATAATCGAATTAGATTCGAAATAAAAAATATACAATCTGTTCGAATTTAGATTAGATTCAAATTGACAGATTTTATAATCTGTTGTATCCGATCACGATTGAATTACTATTAAATTATAAATAAATACATATTTTATTTTATAATATATTATATTTAAGTATTCTATATACCATAGTTAAATTAGATTATTATTTTAATTTAAAAAATAAATAAAAATGTTTATAATAATTATAAAAACATACTTTTTATTATTTTGATTTTCTTAGTTGTCACTACAAATAATAAATTTTATTACAAATACACTAATTTAAAATTAAAATATTATGTATGTCGTGTTTTATATACGAAAATAATTCATAAATAAATTTTAATATAAATTACCTTATATGATCCAAAAAATTCAATCTGTTAGAATTCATATTGGTTCGAATTGATTATATCATTTGATCGAATTCAGATGATAAATATTCAAATTCGATTATGATTGGATTAGAATTAAATTCGGATTGATTAAAAATAAACAGTTTTGATCAACTTTTCACCCCTAAAATAGATAATCAAAATTTGAACAAAAATGAGTTCTCAATTCATTGTGTGTTCATTTCTGATTAAATGAGTTTATTACTTTATATGACTATTTATGAAAAACAAAATCTCATATTTTTTTTACATGTTCTTTTTATTTATTCACTATTTAATTTATTTTATAGTTAAGAAGTCTTAGAACTTAGGGGGAGTTTAATCCACCTTGTACTTTTGCATTGATATGTTTTTCCATTGCATGCATTTTTCCAAGCTGTTCTTAAGTTTGAAATTTTTCCAATACTTTGTATGTTAAAAAGTAGGGAGAGTGATTCACACTTTAATCACTATCATGTATCATGTTGTTACTTAATTTATGTGAATACATACACTATATGATTTCTCTCAACAAGTTGCTTATTTTTATATAAAATGAACTAATATATAGTGAGGCTTTTAAGCCAGTTTCGTATGCTTTATTTATGTGGTTTTATTTACATACAAGTTTGTCGAGTTGTACGGATGGATTAACAAGATCATAGGATAATTTTACTATGAAATCTAAGAGATCAATGTAATTTTATTTTACTCTTATAAGTGTCATAGAGTGAGAAATATGTTTTTTCATATGAAAATGTCAAAGTGGGAGTTTGTAAGGTTTGAGTGTTCGCTATTTTCATGGATAAAATGTTTTCCTATAAATATGTTTCTAAGAACATTATCAAGTCAAATAATTGTATTTTAAGTATATTTTTTATAATTTTTACACTTAGTATTGTAATATTGCATTCAAAAGCATTAGTTTATAATATTTAGAATTATTTTTGGTACTGAAATATTTATTTAAACTCAAGTCAATTTATAAAATTATCATTTGGTCTTTTCTTTAATGTATTTCAATATTTTTAAAATGTGACGTAAAAATAAAATTTTATTTTAATGAATTTAAATAGTTAAACTAAAAAAAATTAACCATAGGTTATTAGTGTTACTTATATATATACACATTAATTTTTCAGTCTTGAAAGATAAGCCCAAAAACTAGGAAATTGAAATCTATCGGCACATTGGAGCATAAGGGATCTAAAGAAGGTAGGGTGCTATTAATTTATGCCATCAGTGGCCATTCGACAAGAGCATCCAAAGGGATCAAAGCATATACCAGAGTAGGAAAATTATTTAACTCGGAATAGTATGAAGGCTATTCGACAATAACTCATATGAGCAAAATGTATGAATTAAAGATAGGGATAATTGGTTGTCATCAATTTGTGATCAGATTATCACACATATGTATATCAACTAATTAATCAACACAGAACAGAAGATGTAATATTAATTAATTTGTAATGATAAGACTTTTGGCAAATTATTTATTATTTATTATGATAATATAGTTTTCCCTCTCTAGGATTCTTTCTAACTTGTTTTAATTTATCAAATGAATGGTTTTGATTTATTAAATTAATTGTTAAAATTTAAAGAAATTATCTTCATTGATTTTGATATACATTTTTTTGTTCTAAAATTACAATAGATTTTCATCTATCAAAATATTTGTTGAATATATTAACTCAAGGTTTATTTATTATTCAAATTCATTTAGAATACATATAGACATTTATATTTTTTGTATTAACTCTGTTTGTAGATTGATCCGTAAATGTGTCTTATTGGTGAGAATCTAATTAGAATGTTGATCTAGATATCGAATTTGTACTTGTATATTTGATTTTCATAGTTGAAAGTTTAAGTAGTTTGTGAGATCGATAGTTTTTATCTTAAATCATAGTTGTGACATAGGTTATTTTTACTTAAAAATCTCGTGTATCCTTTACATATTTCTGCATTTACTTTTGATACGCGATTACTTGTATGGTCGTTGTGATTAGGTTACGAAAATATAATTTGATAAAATTAAAAATAATCTATTCACTCCATCTAAGTTTATTTAGTTATATTTTAAACTTTCGATTGAATTCACACTATACATATTTGGTAGTCGGATATCCCTTTTAAGATGTTGAATTTGTTGTACTTGATGTTTTGTCTCTAGTAGTACCATTATTTTTAAGGAATAAAATTGTACAAATTTCTTAAGTTCTCAAATTTTCATGTAGTTTTCCACATCTTGTCAATTATAAACTAGCATTAGAATCATTTTTATCTTTAACAATAAATTGAATAGCTTCCTTAAGCACTATACTATGCGTTATTTCTTGCAAACTACTTTTCCTTCTGCTAGACTTATTATGTGTCATTTTCTGAACTTGGTAAGATATAATCGCTCCAAATATATGCGTTCGGGATTGATATAGATATTATTTATATTCAAGAGCAAAATTGACAAAAATAAGAGGTGAATAATTAGAAGATATATTTTAAACAAGAAGAAAAATATTGACTTACCAATAATACCTCTTAATTGGTCACTAAATCCTAAATCCTAAATCTTAAATTCTAAATTCTAAACTCTAAAGTCTAAATCATAAACTTTAAACCTTAAATCCTAAATTCTAAACTCTAAATCCTAAACCCTAAATTGATTAGAGTTAGGGTTATTTTAGTCTTTTAAACTATGCATTTTAATTATTAAAAATGCTACTTTTGTGATTTTTTTTATTTGGTGTAAATACTCATTATATTGTATCTTTTATTCCAAATCCATGCTATGTATAAATAATATAAATAAAAAATAAATAAGAATTTGACACACGATATTTAAGGTGGAAACAATCTAGGCTACAACAATGACCTAAGAGAAAAACCACTAGTCCACCAGAACACCTAACTATCAACTATGAAAATATATGTTCAATTATAATGTCAGGTCTTATTTTACCTTCTAAGATAAATCTCTCAAAGTAGTCTACTTATAAGTTGCTACTTCTTTCGTAGTCTCCACAAGATAAACATACAGATTTGGACTAATGTTCTGATAACTCGAGTCACATGAGCAATTAAACCTGTTTAACTAGTATCTGAAAAGTGAACATAATAATAAAAGTATAATGTGTCTTAGAGTAGGTTAAATAATGAAAAACCTAGCTAGAAGATTCAAGAATAAGTGAGTTAATTTAAATTATCTACAACCCTAGAATATAATTTGAAACACAAGTTCAATAAAGATAGATTCTTTAAATTTAAATAATCAAATCAAACAATTATGATCACACACAAAATTATTTTATCCAAACATTGAAGAACCTAATCAAGAAGAAGCTTTATAAACATGTAATCGCAATATCATAAATTAAATAGGCTTATTAATAAATCAAACACAATCATACAATGTTTGATAGATTAATTAAAGAAAGAAGCCAACATAAAATTTGATTTAGTTTTTGCAAAACAATTTGAGAGAGAGGCGCAAAAATAATTAGAAAAAGAGAATGAATATGGTTGATTGAAATATGGAGTATTAGGTTGTTTATATAGGAAATGAAACCCTAATGCTAGGTTAAGGATCAATTACCAATATGGTAAAACAACAATTTGGTTTGAGTATAAAAATACATTATACGTTGAAACCCTAGCTGCTCGATTGATCTAGTCCAGGTTTGATCAATTGAAACTTTTTTTGATTGATCCAACAATGATTAAAATAAACCCAAGACTAGGTAAATCGAACATGATCCATTCTCGATCAAAATAGTCCCTCGATCGATTGAACAAAGCTCGGTCGATCTATACCAATTTGAAAATCACCCTGAGAGGAAATATATTTTTCAAGATCGATCAACCCAATATACAATCAATCACTCAATGTATATACCAAATGTTCCTAAGTGTATAACATGTATTCTAACATGCATAAGTATGAGTATATACCTGAAATATATTGATTTGAAGTGTGAAAGTTTGTGCTACTTGAATGGCAGATATGAAAATGTTCTTAGACTCTAGTTTACATTAAATGTTTTTTTACGAATATCATCAATACTCATATACCATAGAATCTTTTTCTTTGGAATATTTGTGTGACAAAACCTCTATCTCGCTGCATGAAACTCATATAAAAAACAAATTTTTACATAGTAGTACTATCCTACGATCCAATGAAGTCATCTTTGCTTGGATTTTGATAGCTCATATGTACACTAAAAATCAAAACAACAAATAGGCACACAAATTGTCTTGAAAAACTCATTGTTTATTAGTTCAGTGTATATAATAATAGTAAAGTGAAGAAGTAAACATAAATAATGAGTAGTAATAATTAGAACATTTTGATATTATAATTATTCTCCCTCTGTGGCATATCAAAGTGAACACTTGATGATCAGGAGTTCCCCCACTATGTGCAATAACAAATAACAAATAGAACACTAAATCAATTTATTCTCTCCTTACGTGCAATATTTCTCCCATTAATAATCACTCTACTTTGTTTTATACGAAAATATAATTTAATTATGAAACTTAAATTCAATTTGACCATGAATGAAATGTATGCAATGAATGAACTCCCACTAATTTTTATAACTTCCCAAAATAAAGTAGAATATAAATTTATAAAATTCGATATATATAAATGAGGGTAATAGACTTATTTAAACATGACTTTAACAAAACACTTAATTGAGAAATTACTCTTGTTTAAATTTAGACTATCCATTATATGCATATGTATTTTTACAAGACACATAAATATACTAACACATATAGTGATATGTCGACAATATTGAAAATAAGTACATGTTTGAACTTCAAAAATATGTAATTTAATTTATTTATGATCAATCATTGAAAATTTCAAGGAAAAAGTATCACTTATCATAAAAAAAAATTAATTGAATCCTTAATTTTACCAATATATATATATATATATATATATATATATATATAGGGATCAACTCATGATTCTTTCTTTTTGTGTATGTTATTTTCTATTTTATTTCTTTTTTTAAAGTAATTATGCACGAGTTAGAAACCTAGTATGATGACTTTCACACTAGTTGTGAGATATTATTCTCCACTTACTACGGTAGCTATACACATCATAGTAGGTAACACTCTCAAAATTAGGTGTCTCTCTATAGTAAACTTTTTAAAAGTGAAAAAAAAGCTCACGTACAATTTTGCAATCAAGGTTAGCTTAAGTCTTGAAATCTCACAAAATTAATTATAAACTTTAAGCATGATATACATATGAATTTAGTGAGCTAGTATAGGAGTAAATTCTTGTCAACATCAATAATTAGATGTGAAAAAGTGTGTAAATGCACAAGTCAAAATACTCAACTACACAATGAAAAGTTAGACCTAAGAAGTCAATTTTTTATAAATGAAAGTAGTATGTGAAGTCCATTTTATTATTAAAACAAATATACACCCTTTATTTTTAATTTTGTTTTATTAAAACTAAATAAACATCAATAAAAATAAAATAAACAAACAAACTAAAGATGTTCATCTATGCTTAATTAAGCAGTCAAACCTAGATAGAAACAAGGATGATCATGTGGCTGAAAAGATACAATTTTTCTTAACCTAAACTTTCTTGAAATTTTATTTCTTTATATATTTGGGTTGGAAATCAAATACCTAAGTTGTCATTGGCATGTTCTTGGACTTACCTTTAGATTTCACATTCATCCTAAATGAAGATGCAACATGCATGATAGGATGATGATAATTAGTGCAATAACTAAAAACATAGAAAAAATTATTAAATTTAGGAGCATTCATCAAATTCCATATCTTGGTCTTATATGACATTTCCTATCATAATAATGATAGAGAGGCACAAACTTAACAATATTTTCTACCATAGATTCAATGATTCTTTGTAAGGTAGTAATAGTAGAAGTATAGTTAGAAGTCTTTACAAATGTGGTTTTTGATGTTAAAGGTGAGTAACTCTCATCCTTATAACCAAGGCCACGTGTATCATATGAAGAAAAAGGGTTATAAGGTTTTAAAAATTGAGTTGTATTTGAGGATGATGACTTAGAGTGTTCATCAATCTAGCCCTCTCTTGTCTCCAAAAAGTTTTTCATAGTCAATAACTTTATTTAGATTTACAACTCCAATTGATATATTCTTTATGTCTTCCTTTGATTGTTCAAGTTCTTACACAATATTCTTGTTTTCCTATTTAAGATATGCAAGACTTGAATTCAAACCATTTGCAAGTTCAGACAACTCAATTTTTTCTTTTTCTAAGATAGAGGATTTAATTACATAATATTTGAGTTTATCATTTAATTTGGTTACTTCTACTAATAACCTATCCTTTTGTCTCTTAAAACCTACTAAATTTATAAATAGTTCATAAAGACTATTAGCATTAAATTTATTTGTTAGGAATTCATAATCAATTTTCTCATAATCTGAATCAATGTCAGACTTACTAGAATGTCTACCAGTAGTTGTAGTAAATTCTAAATAGTTGGTGCCATAACTTTTTGATTCAAGATTGTCGTTGTCACTTTTTGAGTCGATAAAGGTAGCATTGAAAGCCTTTTTAGTTCTCTTCATTTTTTAGTACACTCAGTTGTAATATGACCAATCCCATTACATTCAAAATATTTAGGTACATTTGGTTTAGTTTTCTTACATTTGGAACTTATAGGTTTGAGTTATCTTGGATTTTGATCCCTTGAACGACTTGATTGCCAATTACTCTATGAATTATTCTGGTTGAAGATTTTCTTGAGCCTTTTAGAGAAAATTTCAATTCTTCATCATCCTTATCAATGTTATGATCACCATAATCAGTCATGGTAGTTATGAAAGTGATACCTTTGTTCTTTGGAGGTTTTCAAATACTCATCTCAAAAGTTTGAAGTAAGCCAATAAGTTCCTTAATTTTGATTGTATCTACATCCTTGCTTTCATCAATAGCAGTGATATTTGTGTGTAATTAATCTGGTAATAAGGAAAGGATCTTTTGAGTCAACATGAATTCCTCAATTTTCTCTCCAAGATTTAAAAAGGTGTTAGCAATATCACATAATTTAACATAAAAATTCGAAAGAGGTTTTGTCTTCTTCCTTCCTACGTTTTTCAAACCTAGTGCCTACCATACAAAGCTTGTTTCTTTTAACTTGGGTGGTGCTCTCATAGGAAATCTCTAAAATATTACAAGCACACTTTGCAATATCAATATCAAAGATACGATGAAACTCATCAGCAGACACAACACTAAAGATAACATTAATTCTTTTTTAGTTCTAGTTACTACTAGTTTTATCTTTAGTGGTTCATTCATTCTTAGGTTTAATCATGACAATATTATATTTGGTAACAATAGGTAGTTTCTAACCATATATAATATAATTTCACACACTCTCATATAGAGAACATAGAAAAACTCTTACACGAACTTTCCAGTATGTGTCGTTAGACCCATCAAAGAAAGAAACACGAGTTGTAGATGAACCTTCTTTTAAATGATCTATGATATGATCCTAGGAAAACACTAATTATATCTAGTGACCACTCTGATACCAATTGAAAATTTGTAATTTACATATCTAATTAATCAGAGAGAGATAAATAGGTAATTTTTTAAATTATGAGTAACTAAAAAATCACAAGCGACTAGGAATGTAATCTTGTGTAAATAATATAAAGAGAAAATAAATAAGAAATTGATACACAATATTTTAGGTGAAAACAACTTAGGCTACAACAATGACCTAATAGGAAAAACACCTATTTACAGGACCATCTAACTATCTACTAGGAAAATCAATGTTCAATTACAATACTATGTCTTAAATTACCCTCCAAGATAAAGCCCTCAAAGTAATCTATTTACAAGTCATTTCTTCTTTAGAAGTATCCATAAGATAGGTATACAGATTCAGACCAACATTTTGATAACTTGAGTCACATGAGCAATCGAATCTGTTCAATTAGCATATGAAAAGTTAGCACAATAACACAAGTGTAAAGTGTGTTCTAGAGTAGATTCAATAATAAAAAATCATAGCTAGAATATTTAAGAATAAGTCAGTTAATTTAAATCATCTAACAACCCTAGAAGATAAGTTGAAGCATAAGTTTAATAAATATAGCTTCTTTAAAGTTAAATAATCAAATATAATAATTATGATCACACATAAAATTATTTTATCCAAACATTGAAGAACCTAATCAAGAATAAGCTATATAAACATGTAATCACAATATCATAAATTAAATATGCTTACTAATCAATCAAACATAACCACACATGTTTGATAGATTAATTAAAGAAAAAAGGTTAAATAAAATATGATTTAGCTTTTGCAAAATAATTTGAGAGAGAGCACAAAAACAATTAGAAGAATAGAATGAATGTGGTTAATTGAAATATGGGGTATTACGTTATTTATATAAGAAATATAAAACTCTAATGCTAAGTTAAGGACCAATTACCATTATGTCCATACATAATTCATAGGGTAATAATTAATAGGGACAATATGGTAAAAGAATAGTTTGGCTCAAGTAAATAAATATGCTATAAGTTGAAATCCTTAGTTGATCGATCGATTTAGTCTAGGCTCAATCGATCGAATTTATAAGGTTAATTGATTGAAACTCTTTTTGATCAATTTAGTAATGATTAAAATAAAAAAAAGACCAAGTAGGTCAAATATGATTGATTCTCGATCGATTCAGTCCCTCGATTGATCAAACCCAACTCAATCAATCTATCTCAATTTGAAAATTAACCTGACATGACATAAATTGTACAAGATCAATCCTCAATCTATCTAACCCATTCAACTGATCAACCCTATACTCGATCGATCGACGATGAGTGCTCAAAAAGCACTAAAATTACCATGATTTTATGCACATTAATTGATTAAAAATATATATATTTATATGTTTTATCATATATTTATATAAATTTATTTTTTTCGGAATCACGGGTATTTTTATTGTTTTTCATGTATTTTGGCTTAAAAACGTAACTTAAAGACTCAAAGAGGAATACTTGAAGCAATACATCACAAATATTTTAATAAATAAATGGGGAAAGGTCAACAAATATGGAAAAATTGGACAAAAAGGGTAAAAAAGGAGAAAAATGTGCCTCCGCGCCGCCCAGTCGCCGCGCCCCAGCGCCCAACCGCACGCAGCACGCCCAGACCCACGAACGCAGTAGCCCCAATCCCGCGCCAAGCTGCGTGCGCCTTGCCCCAGACCCGTGCACGCCATTACTGTTCATGCGCGCACCCCTGCGCGCACCGACGTCCATTTCTCCCCATTTTTGCGCGCAACCGCCCCCATGACATCATGCTGACGTCATCAATGATCTCAGCAATTGCACTCCACGTTTTTGCAATTTTTTAACATTTTTTCACTGACTTTTTCTCTCCATCCTCACCTATAAATACCCCTTTCTCTTCACTTCTAAAAACACCTCAAAACCATTCTTCTCTTTCTTTCTCTCATTTCTTAGTTTTTAAGCTTTTCTTAGTTTCTTTCTTAGTTGTTAAGCTTTTCTTAGTTTCTTGCTTAGTTTTTAGTTAAATTCTCTTAGTTTTAGAGTTCTTCTCTTTTTGAGAAGAACTAGTTATGTTTTTGTAATTTATTAGTTTTTTGATTCAATAAATGGGAGTGCAAATTCCGCTTGGAGGTTTTCCAATAACGGGAATAACATCGAAGTTCTGTAAGGATTTTATTTTCTTTAGAGTTATTTTTTATGCTTTATTCTTACATGTTATATTTAATTTGTCTGTGATTAAATTAAATTCTGCTGGCTGTTTGTAAACATGATATAATAATAACGTTGTTATGCTTGCGAAATATTAAATAGGTAAAAATTTCTAAAATGAATTGATTTTATTTTTATTTAAGATTTTATATTAAGAATGTTACAGAGAAATATATTATTTTTCATTACAAACTTTAATCTGAAAATTAGATTTTAAGGTTTACTTATCCGGTCTAATTTAGAGTAGTGCTCTTTTATTTGTTGGTACAATCGCCCGGTAGTTAGAGTGAAACTCTATTTCAAAAGTTTTTATAAGAATTATTATGTGAAAATGTATTGAAAACATGTTTTCAGTAGTGGTTTTAAAACTTGAAAGTTAGTACTCGGATAATTAAATTCTTATGATTAATTTGGACACCTTGAATAAAGTTTAAACTGTCTAATCCCACCAAAGGTGGCATTTAAATAGTTCATTTTCAATCTCTTAGAAAAAGGAATTAATTTAATTAACCAAATTAGTTATCAACCCCACCCATAGGTGTTAATTGATTTGTTTAGTTAACAAAGAATATCTAACCCCACCAAAGGTGATATTCATATAAAAAAGAGAGAATCAATAAAATATCAATTTATATCTTTAATAACCTAGATAATATGAGCAAGCATAATTAATTTAGTTATTATATCCATAAATACTCCACTATTATAAATGATAAAATTTTCATAAATATTTATTGAATCTGTATCTGTATCTATGTTTATTTTTATGTTATTAGATTATATTTATTGAATCTGTATATGTATCTATGTTTATTTTTATGTTATTAGATTAGAAACACAAAAATCAAACTATCGTGATAAGATGTTTAGGATTTAATTTCGTTTTTAAAAGTTTGAATAATAAATTAAAAACCACATACATTCCTTCCTTAGATCGACCTTGAGAGTATACTTATCATTTTCTTCGAAATGATTCGTGCACTTGCGAGAGTTTTATAAATATTAAAACCAAAGTATTGGCAAGAATCGGCGATGCCGGTTTTCGTTCATCAATCGACTATATACCAAATGTTTGTAAGTGTATAACATGTATTCTAACATGCATAAAGATAAGTATATACTTGAAACATATTGATTTAAAGTGTAAACATTTCTTCAGCTTGAAAATGTGCCTAGAAACTAGTTTATATTTAAATATTTTGTTCATAAATATTGCTAACACTAATATACCTTACAACATTTTTATCAAGTGAATTGTTGAGAATTACACTTCTTGACCTATATTAATTGCTAGCCTAGGTATATTGGAATCAAGCTTATAAAATTTGAGCTATTTTTCATGCACCTTTCCCATTCTTATGTCCCTAATTACCTCCCTAATTGGTATATGTGAGTCATGTCTACCACTTGGATATATCTCCTCATGTAGTGTATCACTTAATTGAGGCATTTTACCATTTGTGGCTTCGGAAGGTAAGTTCAACTATTGTATAGTACGATTGCTCCCTTTCCTTTTCCAATGTCTATCCTCATTCATTGCACCATTGTTGGTTGGCTGCATATGAAGTCAAGCCTTATGCAAAAGACTACCCATATGAGCATTGCATCTTTGTTGTACTCTATTTGAGCATAAACAAATCATGACCAATAATTCCACATAAATGGAAAAAAAGAGTGGCAAGAATTCATACTGAAAATTAACCCAATTTTTATTGCGAGCATCCATTTGTAAAACAGAAGCCTAAGGATTGGTTAGTTAACATTCATCCACACCTTTAATTTCATGAACCTCTCTTGTTCTTATCCTTCTTCAAAAGCATCATCACCATGCTTGGTAAACTCACCGATCTCATTCCCAAATATTTTGCAACGAATCTCTTTTAATTATTATATAAATCTCAATTCTAAAGGATTCTTTCATAGTTGATTGATTACTTGAGAATTGCACAAATAATTATTTAAAAAAAAATAATAAACTTGTTATTTTATTATTTTTAATTCTCATATGCATTCTATTTTATATTTTTTAAATATTTTAAAAAAAGATTAATGGTATAACTCTTTATAAAATAAAGTATTAATTGTGTACTCTTATATAATTTTAATACTGATCTATAATTTTCTAAAAAAATAAATTATTATATAAAATTTTTATTCTAAATTGTTAGAAATAAAATAAAATAAAATTAGTACGAGAAGGAATTAAAACTTTAATTAAATTTGAATATGTAAGAATTAATATCATTCACCAATTTTAAGGTTGGCATGCAAAGTATCTCAAGAAGAGACACTGAAGAGACATCATGGTAAGGTTGGCATGCAAAGGATCTCATGAAGAGACATTGAAGGGACACCCTGGTTTAATCAGAGGCAAAAGATAGTAATTTCGGGTGGCTAAACAACCCAGGTGTTAAATCTATAAAACTGTATCACACTGATTTTTATGTGAAACGAGATAATTAACTTGTGACAGTCAAAGCATGGAAAAGAAAATAATTATTTATATCGTCTTTATCTTATTTAATTTTTTTCTTTAATTTTTGTATAATCTAATATGAATTCATTCTTAACTTTTCTAAAATATATATATATTTTTATATTATTAAAAAATATTATATTTTTAAATATTTCAAAAAATATTTTTTTACATTATATAAAAAATGTGCCTAATGTAAAATGTTTAAAAATAAATCTGTAATTATAAATAAAGATTATGTAATGTAATTAAACTTTTTATTTTTCTAATTTTATTTAAAAGTGAAAAACTTCCTTAGTCTCCAAATTATGCATCTATTTATATAAAGTTCTCAAAACAAAAAAAATATTAACACTAAACTTTTAAAGTTCATACATTTAAATCTTATTTTATTTTTTATATTTATCAAGTTAGTATTTTAATATTAAAATCCAAAGTGTTCATACCTTTAAATCTTATTTTATTTTTTACATTTATCAAGTTAGTATTTTAATGTTAGAATCCAACGTGCAACTAAATAGACATTAATTTAACTTTGATTACGGTTCAACCTATTTAAAATAACTATCTACATTCATTGCTAATGTTGAAATTGATCTAATTTATAAAGAAAGAAACTAAAAGGAAGTCAGATAATGGTGTGAGAATGTATGACTTTTTTATGAGATTCATGTATATATAAAGTATTACATTTACACGTGTTGATTACATAAGGTATACACATCACATTGTGTTAGAAGGGTATAAAAGTAAAAGAAAACACATTTGTAGCTTGAGGTCGACCACCCCATAGCTCAAGCTGGTGGTCAACCTTCCAACACCTAAGCTCGCATGTATAGGTGGGTCTCTCTTACGAGTTTGGTTGTGGGCATGGGCACAAGGTCAATCTATATCTCCAAACATCTAGCCTTTTACTTTTTTAGCTCAGTTCTTCAATAGGAGTGGAAGAGTAGCAACCGGGCAACAAATTTGAAACATTCGTCTTGCCTTAATAAATGCTTGTCAGTTGATTGGAGAGAGAAAACATCCACCTCTATATAAGGAGGAGATGAGGCCTCTCATCATTTCCTCATTTCCTACATATAAGACAAAAATTCATAAAAGAAAATGTTCTATCATCTTAGTTCGAGCATAGAAATTTTTAGCTATGTGGTAAGAAATCAACTTAACACCTAGCTTACTTGCTTAGGTTTTAGGAAAAAGCTTCTCGAGCGAAATTTTTTATACTTTCTTTTCAGATAGGTTTAAAGAATCATTACCCTTTTATTTCAAACTCGACCCCAGGTGCTTTATACTTCTTATGCCTTACCATTTTCATGTTTCGTGTTATTTTGTAGATAGAGACCATGCATAGAGAAAACACCTCAGGCTCGGCTTCCTAGGAGAGCCCACAATATCCCATTTTTTCGGGCCAACTAGAAAGTGACGACACAAGGTCCTCTAATAAGACAAGCACCTCGAACGAGTAGGATCTATCTCAATCTCGAGGTCATACCAAAGGTTAGGCAGCCAAGGTCAAGACTAGTGGATTGTCACCTTAGGACGAGGAGAGGATAAGGAGAACATAAAACATTCCCTTATCGGTTCAAACAATGATTCCTATGTCGGGGGCTAGTGACAACAACCCACCTCTAACTGGGTGGACAATCTTTCACAAGAAGGCTTTATGGTTGGGGGTTAAATTTCTCTGTATCTCTTTATAAGAATGTTTTTTTGGCTAAGACTCAGCTCACATCGGGTCAGTTGATGCCTAATGGATGAAGGTACCTACTTTTCTACATATTGATATGCAAATAGCTTAAGGTGGATTTGGAGATGCCTGAGTTTAATAAGGTATATATGTTGAAGCAGACCCGAAGATGGTCTATATGTTAGTAAAGCAGAATCGGGGCATAAACATGGTCTTTCCCAAGAGTGAGAATAATTTTAAGGAATATTCTTTCTATGCCTCGGGTCGGTGGGAAACTCTATATAGTGACGTGAGGGTAATAAGGAGCACATGGGCTGATACCAAAGTCATGATAAGAAATATGGGCTTCTTCATCACTATCTTGAGTGAAGAGATGAAGCAACAATTGCCTGATATCCAGAATTATCTACTCGAGAAAAATCTATGGAGGTAATTATTAAACTTCTCGTGCTTTATTACATGTGGGTTGATGAGGTAGAGCTTAGTGGATCCCTCTCATAGGATAATCTGTAAACTCTGGGAATCCTCTAAGCACTAGACCCACATTACAGACTATGGTAGAAGGTTCGAAGTGGTCCCTGATGCTGGTGAACTAGCCTTGAGACTTAACACACTTTTTTTTTACTTAACCCCTTAAAACTAACACCTCTTTGCCCTTATCTTTGAAAATACCATGGAGTTCAATTATGATGATATATTGGTATGACTTAGGAGTAAGGTCTCTCTTTAGGAGGCAATCTCCAAAATATATACACCTTCCTTACAAGGGATGGGCTCTTCAAAGGGGGAAGAAGAGGAGCAATTCCTCAGGACATGAGGGCTTCCTAACCTTATCTAAAAGGAAAAGAAAGGTGACCATTGATGAACCCGTTCTTAGGCTAAAAACTTTGAATGTCATTGTGACCTCACCAACATCCCCAGATCGATACACCTTGCCACCTTACTTCGGATCCATAAGTTCTTGCTCTTCCTGTTAGGGATTAGAGGAAGGGGAAATGTGTGATTAATGACCTCACCATAGACGTTGATGAGGTGGCTCTATACTGGGATATGACACTAGAAAAGTTAGACCATTATATGTACCACCTTTCCTTCATGACACATGAGAGGTAGCTCGATACCATATGCGAAGATGTGGGCTTTGAGGTCTTGATCAGTCGCCCTTTGTACCAAGTGTGCCAGTCCAACTTTTTTTTCTTTTCGTTTTATTTTAACTCGTGACATTTGGCTTATTTTCAAGTGTAGCTCATTTATGAACTAAGCAGGGCTCAAAGTGTATAGAGTTTAAAGAATGAGCTCATACTGGAAAAAGAGAGTCATGCTTCAACTTGGGCCAAATACGCAGCGCTATTGGCAAAGGCTAACAAGTGGGAGGGAAAGACTATTGAAAAAGAGGAGAAGTTGTTAAAGGCCATCAGTAAGTTGAATGATAACTCATGGCTCTTTGTGTAGCTCAAGGAAACCCAGAGAAAGGTCAAGGTTGAGGTAGAAGTCTATAGCTACAGGCTAGCCGAAATAGAAGGAAAGACAAAGCTTGAGCTTGATATGATGACCAAACAACTCACCTCAAGCATTGTGATTGGATATGGGCTGGCCATAGATTCTTTTAAGAAAGAGGTCAAGAAGAGAGACATGGGGGAGTACTACTATTGGATCTTGGATATCCTAATCACTCCCCAATATTTGCCTACTCAAACCCAAGATGGGGGCGAAGGAGAGAGCTTGAACTCTGGTATGACTAGTGATGGGCCTGAGGTAGCAAATGAAAAAGGTGGGACTAGAGACCTTTGATATTGGCACTGGCCCGAGCCTTTTAATCAAGTAGACATGGAACCCTATATGTCTCTTCCACATCCTTTGAGCCTGATGCCACTCCTAATTGTGTGGTCGCGGGCTCACCTTTGTAACCTTCTATTATCAATGAAGCTTTAAGAACAACATGTATTGTGTGTATAATTGTGTATTTATATCATATACAGTATTTATTTATGATGTTGACCTACCTCTATACTTTTGGGACATGTGTCACTAAACTTTCCTTAATATCATTCCTTATAAAAAGAGGTGTGAGACACTTTTAAAATTAAGAAATCCTCATTTGTTTGAAATAGTTTCCAACTCTTTCTCCATCTTTCTTGTTCAAACCTTATGAATTCTGACTGGGTAAACAGACATTCAACTTGAGCTTTAAAACTAGAGAATAGTAGGCTTAAGACCGAGGTAGGGAAATTAAAAATCAAGCTATATGGGCTCGAGGATAAGCTCTCCCTATATGAAGAGACCGAGGGTGAGCTTGCCTCTTGCAAGGAGTAGCTATCCAAAACTCTAGCTTAAGAGAAAATGACCTTCTACATGAAACAGTCTGAGAGGGTCTTCCTTAAGGTGATAGGTGTTGCTGAGGACTTAGAATGTTTTATGCTCAAGTCGAGTTTGACCTCTACTAAAATAGTGGCCAGTGTCCATAAGAAAATTATCAAGATTCAGGTCGAGTTGTTGCCCTTAGTAGAGGAGACATATGACCTAGACACTAATCGTGTGTCTAAGCATAATTTTTAGGCAAAGATGTACGATTCTTTTGTATATGATCCATAATTAATGAACTTATTGAGTAATATGAAATTTAATTGACATGAGAGTGTGATTAGGTTAATTACTATATGATGTGTAGTTTACTTGAGAGATGAATACATGTTAGATTAATTTAATTGATTATGTAATTAATTGATAATTATATTGAGGGAATTTTACTGATTTACATGTTTAGAAAATTGGGAGACTAAGTATTCCTAGATATTTTCTTATATATATTCTTAGTTACCAAATATGATTTAATTAATTATTTTTATTTATTTTTAGTTCTTTTAATTTTACTTTCTTAAAATATAAAAACACAAAAAAATTAATTTTTTTTGTTTTAAAAATTTGTTTATAATAACATAATCTCTGTGGGAACGATATTTTCTTATCATTATATTACTTTTTTCCATACGTATACTTACGTATTCATTGAACACAATTCATATATGATCAATTACATAAGATTTATACATCACAACGTGTTAAATAGGTATAACAGTAAAAGAAAATACATTTACAGCTTGAGGCGACCACCCCATAGCTCGGGCTAGTGGTCAACCTTCCAACACCAAAGCTTGCATGCATAAATGAGTCTCTCATACGAGTGTGGTTGTGGGCACGGGCACATGCAAGTCCTTTATGACAGCTCAGGTTGTTAGTTGGATCGGGCTTAGGGTCAATCTATATGTCCAAATAGCTAACATTAAATTAAACCCAAAAAAGCTTAAATTTCTAAAATTGTTGAAACTGGGTAACCTTAATTTGGGTTCAACGAACGTCCCGATGAGTGTGTTATTGACCCAACAAACAAAAAAGATAAAATGGGACTTAAGTATTAACTTATAAAATTTAAGGATGAAAGTGTCAACTTTTTAATTTGGGAACATTTTTGTTAATGACAGTATAGTCTCTGGAGGAATGAAATCCTTCATTCTTTATTTAATTTTTATTTAAAAAAAAGTATAAGAAAAAATTACAATTTTACAAAATTACAAGGTTATGTAGAAAGGACGAGGAGAGTTAACATAAGGCTTTTTTCACCTTCATATTTTTAAAACCTTAGTCGTATTTATGATATATTGACAAATCATAAGGATGTTATTGATATTAAGTTAAACTACACTATTAGTCCCAAGCTTTTGTCATATAGACACTTTACTACTAAAAACCGAGGTTATAATGTATACATATAGCTTCGGTTTTATCAATAATGATGGTTATAAGTTAAAGTATAAAAGTTATTTAAATATAGACAAACTTATATAGTCACGATTATTAAATGTCAGTAATCTAATTAAAATAATAAAGTTTCCAATATTTTTAAAACCAAAATCAAATAATATATTATGTGTTTTATTCATTTTAAAAATACAAAAAATACTTCTCTATTAATTTAATTTCATATATTTGATCTCTTTTACACCACATATCAAATTTTTGTATTAATTTTTTTTCTCTCTCCCAATTTTTTCTTTTTTCCTCTTTTTTTTTTAGTTTCCTTTGCTGGTTTCCATTTCATGACCTTGATCTTTCTTCTTTTTCCCCTGTCGTGCACCTCCCTTCGTTGGTCGTTTGTTTTCATTATCACTCACGATCCAACTCCAAATATGTGTGATATCTTATCTTTTTTACCATATCATTTCATGTATGTGTTATTATTATTTAAATTTGATCTGTGAGCAAAAACCTTTTTGTGGAGTTATATCTTTCTTTGTTCTAGTACCATTTTTTCTCTACTCGTGGGTCCTGTGGTTGTTATTTGAAATGAGATAATGGGTTTCCATGATTTGTTTGTGTTTTCTCCTATACTTTAATGTTTGATACGTTTTGAAAATAATAGCTAGATATTAATCTCTTTGCTAAGTTTTACTGTTGAACTGTGAAGACTTGGGAAGACATAGTTTTCCCGTTTTGTTTGAATATTTGTTTAGAAAATTAATCTCTTCGTCAACCGTTTTGAAATTTGTTTTTTTCCCCTTTTCTTTGCCAAATGTTTTTAGTTGAATTGTGAAGAATTGAGAAGACACAATTTTCCCTTTTCTTTGAAATATTGTTTTGAAAATTAATCTATTTTTTTTCCTACGATTTAGGGCCATGAGTTGGGAAGTAAATAGAAATGCCATGTTGATGTAGTGGTTGATGAATCACCCAAATATTCTTGGAAATGAACTCTACATTGGTGATGACTTTTCAGGAATCATTGTTCCTATACTTGTTAAAAATATATTAAAAGGTAATTAATTAATTCTATTATTAGTATTATTTCCATTTGCAATTGATATATATATATTTATCAGAAAATTAACTAGTTTCGTTGCAGTTTGGAATTAGGACTCACACCAAAGATGGAACTTCAAGTACATAATTACATAACCCAATTAAAAAACTTGTTAAACTTATATTTTCTTCCTTTTTTCTTTTCTATTTTGTGCTTAATAGCAATAATTGAACTTAAAATATTTTGTTTTTGATAAGATTATATGATTTAATATGAAACAGGGATACTAATATGCTTGGGAACCCAGTTAAAGATGTTGGAGATTATTATAAAGCTCCTTAATTTAAGGAGCAAATTAAGGAGCAAAACATGGAGCTTAATTCAAGGAGCAATTCAAGGAACCATTAATTTAAGGAGTAATTCATGGAGTGAATTTTCCTATAAATAGATGTGTAATTGTAATGAATTAATCATCCAAAGTGTTCATTCCAATTGCGAGAAAAGCTTAGAGAGATAAGCTTTTGTGAGAGAAAATTGAGAGTAATTTTCTTAGGTGCAATTGGGTTGTGAGTTGTAAGTGTTGTAAACACCTTGTGTAATTTCTCATATTTCAGTAAAAAGATCTGCAGCAGGTCCGGAGACGTAAGCAAGATTGGCCGAACTCTGTTATTAAATTTGTGTGTTACTTTTATTCTTTCTTTCTCATAAATCTAACTTATCGGGAATTGGCGTAATTTTCCAACAATTGGTATCAAAGCTATTGGTGGTGATTTCTGTCAATTTTCTACAAGATTACTATTTACGTAATAGTGAATTACGTGAATAGTGAAATTTTGTCGACAATATTTGTTCATTGACGGAGGTGTTCTAATACATGATGGTTTACAGAAATAGTCAGAAACAATCCGGAGGAAGTCGGATATGAGTAGGAGCAATGGCCGTAGATGAAGGAAAGGTGAAACTTGAGAAATTCGATGGCACAGATTTTGGATTTTGGAAAATGTAGATAGAGGATTATCTGTATCAAAGAAATCTGTATCAACCTTTCTCAGGGAAGAAGCCAGATGCTATGAAGGAAGAAGATTGGAATCTTCTAGACAGACAAGCCCTCGGAGTTATTCGATTGACATTATCCCATAATGTTGCTTTCAACATAGCAAAGGAAAAGACCACGGTGGGTCTTATGGAAGCTCTCTCCAATATGTATGAGAAGCCATCAGCCTCAAACATAGTGCACTTGATGACGGAAGGTGCATCAGTAGCTCAACATCTCAAGGAAAAGACACAATTTTCCCCACGTGTGCCGAGCTGCGCACTTCAGGGATTCTGGCCCAATCGCTTTTGTTGCGTCTGGATCTCACGCTCTAAATCTTGACCGTTGATGGAATGATCGAGCGATGTGTGTTGGGCGTTGTGAATGTCGCGAGTGGCTCTTCTCCTTCGCAGAAATTCAACTTTTTATTAATTGAATTTTGAACCACAAATTTAATCCAAATTAAATTTTAAACTTTCTTTAATTACAGTTAAGCCCTCTTCTAATTTAAATTAACTTTTTAAACTTTTAATAATTAAAATTAAGCATGATTTTAATTTAAATTATATTTTCGACTTTTATAAATTGCAATTAAGAACTCTATTATTTGAAATTATATTTGTGGACATAAAATTGCAATTAGGTACGGTTTCGATTCAAATTATGTAATTTTATTACAAATGTATTTCTTAACACATAAAAGGTATATATTAATTTATTTAACTAAAATTAACCAAAAATGTCAAGAAAATAGCAATTATAATTAATAAAATAGATGAAAATAACGATATAAACTACAATTAACAATTGATATATGAATGTTTTAGTTATAGATCTAATTAACCTAAAGGGATGAATTGGTAATTAAATGAATTATTTCAAATATAAAATTCACAAGCACCCATACATGATATCATATGTAAATAAAATAATATGAAGATAAATTAAACTTGATACACGATATTTTAGGTGAAAACAACCTAAGTCATAACAATGACCTTAGAGAAAAACTACAAATTTACTAGACTACCCAACTATCTATTATGAAAATTAATGTTTAATTACAAGATTAGGACATAAACTACCCGTCATAGATAATGCTTCAAAATAATCTACTTACAAGTCATCGCTTCTTTCATAGTCTCCAAGAAATAGGTGTACGGATTCGAACCAACGTTCCGATAAGTAATACTCTAGCTAGAAGATTCAAGAATAAATCACTTAATTTGAATTATGTAGCAACTTTAGAATAAAATTTAAAGTACAAGTTTAATAAATATAACTTCTTTAAAGTCAAATAATGAAATCAAATAATTACTATTAAACACACAATTATTTAATCTAAGCATTCAAGAACATAATAAAAAAGAAGCTATATAAAAATGTAATCATAATATCATAAAATAAATAGGTTTATTAATAAATCAAACATAACCACATAATGTTTGATAGATTAATTAAAGAAAAAAGCCTAAAAACATGATTTTCATGAAAGTGAATAGGCATAAGAATTAATCAAATATAACCATGAAATGTTTGATAGATAAAATTAAGAATATTCCCAAATAAATATGATTCATTTAAAAGCCTTTTGAAAGAGAAGGCACAAGAGATGAATAGAATATGTGTGGTAATTTGAAATAATGTGTAATGAGTTTTATTTATATGAAAAATTAGAAACCTAATCCTATATAATTGATAAATATGTTTTCTATTACACATAGGATTAGTAATACTCATTAATAAAAAAGACTCCTATTTAAATAAGAATTTTTGAAGTAATTTTAATTGAAATTTAGGCTATCATTTAGCTTATATCTTATCCTATATTTTAGCCTATAATTTATGCTATATCTTATTCAATATTTTAGCCTAAAATTTAGGCTATATCTAAGCCTATATTTTAGGACATATTTTAAATAAACATTTTAAGTTGAAGCCCTAGTTGCACTACTACAAAAAGGAGCATTAAAGTCGGTTAAAAACCGACTTTAAACTAATTTAAAGTCTGTTCGCTGAACCGACTTTAAATTAAATGACTTAAAGTGTAAAGTCGGTTCAAGGTGTGAACCGACTTTACGTTTAAAGTCAGTTCACGGGATGAACCGACTTTACGTTTAAAGTCGGTTCACGGGATGAACCGACTTTACGTTTAAAGTCGGTTCACGCGATGAACCGACTTTACGTTTAAAGTCGGTTCACGCGGTGAACCGACTTTAACTTCTTTTTTTTAAAATTTATTAATTTTCAACCTGTATTCGAGCAGAAAAAAAAACCAAAATCAGTTTAGCAAACAGTTCAAATAATACAAATATTTGAAAAATAAAATATTAATTAATAACAGAAAAATTACCATGGTTTTGTTCTATTTTATTCAAGATCGTCATATTCTTCTCCTTATGTTATAATAGAAACCTACATATATAATACAACAATCTATACACATAAATAATAACACATAATAACAGAAAAAAATATGAATAATAGGGGATCTAAAAGATTAGTTAGAGAGGAAGAAAACTCACTAACCGATGTTGGAAATGGTAGTTGTAGGTGGCCGGAAAATGAGAAAGAGTGGAGGAGAAGTGGAGGAGGAGGTTTTCGATTTTTTAGAGTTCTGCAACGCTGAAAATAGTTTCTGTCTGGGAAGAAAGAAGAGAAAATATTTATCCACGTGTGTAGCGTCGGTTGACGTGTCGAACCGACACTATGTTACGTGGATATCGTCGGTTCCAGGTGTCAACCGACGCTATGCTACGTGGATAGCGTCGGTTCTAGGTGTTAACCAACGCTACGCTACGTGGATAGCATCGGTTAACACCTAGAACCGACGCTATGTCCACGCATAACGTCAGTTTGACACATCAACCGACGCTACGTCCTACGTGGATAGCGTCGGTTCTATATTGAACCGACTTTAAACCAATTTAAAGTCAGTTTTTGGAAAAAACCGACTTTACGTATCGACTTAAATACCCATTTTTGTAGTAGTGTTGCTTAATTGATCCAGTCTAGACTCAATTGATCGAACCTATATGGTCAATCAATCAAAACCCTTTTTGATCAATCCAGTAATGATTAAAATAAAACCAAGATTAGGTAGATCGAACACAATTGATTCATGATTAATCTAGTCCCTCGATTGATCAAACCCAACTTCGTTCGATCTACACTAATTTGAAAAGTAACCCGAGAAGACATAAGTTATACACGATCAATCCTCAATCAATCTAACCCATCTAATCAATCGACCTAATACTTGAATGGCCGATTAATGTGTATACAAACTGTTCCTAAGTGTATAATATATATTCTAATGTGCACAAGGATGAGTATATACCTGAAGCATATTGACTTGAAGTTCAAAAGTTTCTACGACTTTGAATAGCAGACATGAATATGCGCTTAGAAAGTAGTTTACATATAAATATTTTGTTCACAAATATCGTTCATACTCATATACCTTACAATCTCTCCCTTTGGCATATTTGTGTGACAAAACCTTTAAATTTTGTAAGGTTTATAAGTGTTGGAAATATTCATGAACTTTAAATATAATTTAGTTCCTAGTTGACTTTCAAGAACACTTTTCAAGCCGAAGAAACTGTCGAGCTCCAAATGAACACTTTTGATGTATATCTCTATCCTTATGCACATTAGGTTTCATATTAGACACATAGGAATATTTTTCACTTAGGTTACTTGATTAATCATGACATGTCTAGATCGATCAATGTGAGTAGATCGATTGAGAATTGATCTACCTTGTTTAAAAAATCCTTGATTTAATTCTCAAATTAGGATAGATAGATCGAGTAGTAGATCGATGCAGAATCGATCTATCTATCTCAAGATTTATTTTTTAATACCTTAGATCGATTGATCTTTTTGACTCGATCGATCGAGCTTAACCAAGATCAATTGAGTGGCCATGATTTCAACTTTAACCTAATTTTTACATGAGCCAAATTATTCTATTACTATTTTATCCATACTTTTTAAAGATCTTTTAAATGATTCTTAGGAAGAATTGTAATTGGATTTTAACCTAGCATTACGACTTCAATTTTTTCTATATAAAGAACCTAATGCTTCATATTTTAATTAAGCACAAGTGCATCAATATTTTCATCTTAAGCTCTATCTCTCTTAAGTTTATTTGCAAAAACAAGATTATAGTTCTTTAGGTTTCTTCTTTTTTAATTAATCTATTTAGTATTGACAGTTGTGTTTGATTGATTAATAAGCCTAATTAGTTTATGATATTTTGATAAAATATTCATATATCCTCTTTTTTACTTTGTTCTTGAATTATTGGATCAAATAATTATATGTGTAATATAATAATTACTTGGTTTGATTATTTATCTTTAAAGAAGCTCTATTTATTGAACTTGTTCTTAATCATAGGGTTGCTAGATTATTGAAACTATCCTCTTAAATCCTGGTACATCTGTGGTTTTTCTCTTAGATTACTATTGTAGCCTATGTTGTTTTCATCTAGAAATCTCATATCTTAATTTATTTTTCTAAATTACTTTATTTATACGTGATTGCATAGCTAATTGTTTGCAAAAAATTTAATTTTAATTTTTACATAATGGTGCTATCCTATGATCCGGTGAAGCCATCTTCGCTTGAATCTTGACAGATCATATGTACATTGAAAATCAAAATGACAAATAGACACTGAACTTGTCTCGAAAGACTCATTGTACATTAGTTCAATGTATATAATATTAGTAATGTAAAGAAGTAAGCATAAGCGATTAGTAATAATATACACCATTTGAATATTAAAATTACTCCCTCTATGTAATATATCAATAAATATTTATTACACTTTAATCGATATGTTCTTCTCTTAGTGCAATAGATCTCCTATTAATAATCACTATTTTCCTTTTTGTAATTAAAAAAGATCATTTATTTTTTGACAATAAATTCATTATGAACATATGAATGTGATGCATTTCATGTATGAACTCCCTAAAATTAAAAATTTAACAAACTGAGATATACAATTTTTTTTAATTGACAGTAATAGACTTACTTAAACATGATTAGAACAAAACATTCGATTGAAAAAATAATCTTGTTCAAATTTTGACTATCCATTGAAAGAATAAGTATATGGGCAACACATACAAACATAGTAACACATATAGTGATATATTGAAAATCACTCTAAATAAGATACATATTTGAATTGCAATAGTATGTCAATTTATTCACTTATAATCAATCAATAAAGATCTAAAGGAAAGAATATCATCTATCATGAAAAAATGCAATCGAATTCTAAATTTAAAAAAATAAAAAATATTTTCTAAGAGAGAACTTAAAAAAGTATTTTTATGCCCATTTTTATATATACGTGTTAGGACTATGAGTGTTAGCTATTTTTGTGGACAAAATATTATCAAGAAAAACCATACTTTAGGTATATCTTTTATAACTATGACACATAGAATTATATTCATGCATTTAATAACACATGTTCATAAATCTGACATTATTTTTTATGCTAAAATATTTATTTAAACTCAAAACAATTTATATAATTATTAATTTAATGTTTTCAAGATATGTTTTAATAAATGATTTTTTTATAAAAAAAAGAGAAGAAAATTTACAGGAAAAAAATCATCATAGCTAAAAGAAAGAAAAGAAAGAACGAAAGAAAAAGAAAAAGCAAAGCTATCGAAAAAAAGAAAGAAAGAATTGTCAAACACAAAAACAACAAACAATTATTATGTCTCCAACGGCTAGCAAGTAATATCTATATATATATATATATATATATATATATATATATATATATATATATATATATATATATCGATCATAAAATAAAATAAAAAGCTTGTAGAAGGAAAAGAAGAAAATAGTTTTCCTTTAAACTTAGATAAACTAGCACAAATTGGAGAAGAAGAAAACTGGATGATATATATATATAATATATGTTTGATATGTTTAATTTTATATAGCTTCTTCTTTATCAATTATTAAAATATTTAAATTAAATAATTTTATGAGCAACTATAATTATTTGATTTAATTATTAAATCTTAAAGAAACTATTTTTAGTAAACTTGTAGAATCTTTTTCTCTAGAATTTTTTAGTTGATTTGATTTAAGTGACATTTATTTTTAATTATCTAGTTAGAATTTATTCATTGTTAAATTCGTTCTAGAACATACACACACTTTTTTTTATTAACTAACCATTTTTGCAACTGATTTGTGAACGTATCTGATTGGCGGGAAACTTATTAGAACGTTGGTCTATAAATTGCTCACGCAAATTCAAAAATTATGAAAACAGAGCAAGAGCTTGTAAGTAAAGTAAATTGGGGAAATATCCTAGAAAGGGTAGCATAAGACCGAGTTTGTACTTGATCATTTGATTTTCATAATAGAAAGTTAGGTGGTCCAGTAGACCGATGGTTTTCTTCTTAGGTCTTGGTTGTGGCCTAAGTTGTTTCCACCTAAAATTATTGTGTGTTATTCTTTTATTCCCGCACTATATTATTACACGCAATTGTATGACTGATCATTCTGTTTAGGTTATTAAATTATAATATGATAAAACTTAAAAATAACCTATCCATCCCCCCTCTAGGTTAATTACGTCTATATCTTATAAAATTTCAATATGTATTGATTATTTATTTATTTATATTCTTTTTATATAATTGACTCTTTCTTTTTATAAAACCAACTATTGACTCTTTCTTTTTATGTAACCAACTATTGACTCTTTTCTTTTTGTGCATGCAAATGCTTCTTATTTTTCTTTTCTTTTCCTAGATTTTTTTATTTTTTATTAAGGAAATATGCACGAGTTAGAAACCTAATATGATATACATATAAGGTTAGTGAATGTGTGAGTAAATTCTTATCAACATCAATAACCAGATGTGAAAAAGTATGTAAATACACACGTCAAATTACTCATTTTCACAATAAAGAGTCAATCCAAATAAGAGAATTTTTGAAGTAGAATGTAAAGTCTATTTCATTGTTAAGAAAAATCTACACCCTTCTCATTTTATTAAATTAAAACTAAAGAAACATCAATAAACAATTAAAAAGGAAATAAACCTATTAAAGATTATCACCTAGGATTTTTTAAGTACTCAAATAAAAGTAACTAGGTGAACAAAAAAGAATGGTAAGGTGAAGAGAAAGTCTTTCCTAACCTAAATTTTCTTAAATCTTAGTTTCATGATTTCTTTCGGTTGGACTCAAACACTTAAGTTGTCATTGGCATGTCCTTGGGGTTACCTTTTGATGTCGTATTCATCCTAAATGAAGATGTAACATATATGGTAAGATGATGATAATTAGTCCTATAATTAAATGTATTGAATTTCACTTGACTCTTTGAACCAACAACTTCATAATTTCTAGTAGAATTATTGGACATAATATTCATAGATGGATGATAATTATGAGTCATATAGCTAGAAGCATGGAAAGGATTAATAACATGGGTAGCATCTTAAAAAAATCTACACTTGGACTTAATGTGATCTTTTCTACCACAATGATGACATACAGGCCCAAACTTTACAATTTTTTCAATTATAGGTGCAATTGTTCTTTGTGCATAATTAGTAGTAGTAGAAGTATAGTTAGAAGGCCTTGTAAATGTAGTTTTTGATGTTAAATGTATGAATATTTCATCCTTATAACAAAGGCCATGTGTATCATGTGAAGAAGGTTTAAAAGATTTTACAAACTAAGTTGTATTTGAAGATGATAGAGTAGAGTGCTCATCTACATATTCTATCCCTTTCTTATCACCAAAGTCTTTCATTGTCAATAACTTTGTTTAGATTTTTAGCTCCAATTGTTAGACTATTCATGGCTTCCTTTGATTGTCCAAGTTCTTACATAAGATTCTTATTTTTCAGTTTGAGATCTGCAAGACTTGAATTCAAAACATTAGTAAGTTAAAACAATTCAATTTTTTTATTTTTCTATAATGGAAGAATTAATTTCATAGGATTTAAGTTTATTATTTAATTTGGTTATTTCTACAAGAATCATATCCTTTTGTCTCTTGGAACTAACTAAATCTATAAACAATTCATTAAGAATATTTGCATCAAACTTATTTAGTCGGAGTTTAGAATCATTTTCCCCAAAATCTGAATTAATGTCATACTTACTAAAGTATCCACCAGTAGTTGCAGTAAGTACCAAATATAAAGTGCCACAATATTTTGAGTCATTAGGATTATCATTGTCACTTTTTAAGTCGCTAAGGGTAGTATTGAAAACCCGTCTAGTTCTCTTCTTTCTGTTAGCACACTTAACTACTATATGAATAATCCCATTGCATTCAAAACACTTAGGTTAAATGAGTTTAGCTTTCTGACCTTTACATTTCATAGGTTTGAGTTCGCTTAGATTTTGATCCCTTGAACAGCTTAGTTGCCAGTTACTTTGTAAATTGTTCTGGTTGAATATTTTATTGAGTATTTTGGATAAGAGTTTTAACTCTTCATCATCCTCATCATTGTCATTATCACCATCATCAATCATGGTAGTTTTGAAAGAGATACCATTGTTCTTCATAGGTGTTCAAAAACTCATCTCAAAATTTTGAAGTGAGCCAATGAGTTCCTCAATTTTGATTGTGTCTACATCCTTGCATTCATCAATGGAAGTGACCTTTACATGGGAACAATCTGGTAATGAGTAAATAATCTTCCAAACCAATCATAATTTCTTAATTTTTTTCTCTAAGATTTAAAGATGTGTTAGAAATATCACATAATTTAGCATAAAATTCAGAGAAGGTTTTAGTTTCTTTCATCTTAAGATTTTCAAACTTAGTGCCTAGCATGCAAAGTTAGGTTCTTTTAACTTAGATGCTGCCCTCATAGGCAATTTGTAAAATATCCCAAGCATGCTTAGCAATATCAACATTAGATGGGACTCATCAGTAGACACAACAATAAAGATAACATTAATTTCTTTTTGGTTATAGATACTACTAGTTTTATCTTCAATGCTCCATTTGTTTCTAGATTTAAGTGTGAAAATGTTATTTTTTGTAATCGTATGTGGTTTCAGACCATATATAATAGAGTTCTCACACTCTCATCTAGAGAACGTACAAAGACTCTCATACAAGCCTTCAAATATGGGTAGTTACCCCCATCAAATAAAGGTTCACAGGTGGTAGAATAATTCTCTCTCAAATGATTCGTAACAAGGTCCTAGGCAAAAATAAGTATATCTAGTGACCCATACTGATAGCAATTGAAAGTTTTTAGTTTCAAATTTTATTAACCTAGATGGGTGGATTGATAATTAATCGAAGTATGAAAAATATAAAATTCACCAGCACCCATTTATGCAATCATATATAAATAGAATAATACAAATATAAATAAAAATTGACACAATATTTTAGGTAGAAACAACCTAAGTCACAATAATAACCTAAAAGAAAAATCAGCATTCTACCAAACCACCTAGCTATCCACTATAAAAATTAATGTTCAATTACAAGGTTAGGACATAAACTACCTATCATAGATAATACCCCTAAGTAATCTACTTACAAGCCGTCGGTTCTTTTATAATCTCCATAAGATATGTGTACGGATCTGGACCAATATTCTGATAAGCTCGAGTCACACGAGCAGTCGAACCCATTCAACTAACACCTGAAAAGTTAGCATAATAACACAAGTGAAAATGTCTTAGAGCAGAATCAATAATAAAAAATCCTAACTAAAAGATTCTAGATAAATAGTTAAAGCACAATTTTAATAAAGATAACTTTTTTAAAGTTAAATAATGAAATCAAATAATTACATTCGTACTCACAATTATTTGATCCAAGTATTCAAGAAACTAATAAAGAAGAAGCTATATAAACATGTAATCACAATATCATAAAATAAATAGGCTTATTAATAAATCAAACATAACCACACAATGTTTGATAGACTAATTAAAGAAGGAAGCCTAAACAAAACATGATTTTCATGAAAGAAAATAGGTATAAGAATCAATCAGACATAACCACACAATGTTTGTTAATTATATTAAAAGTATGCCAAAATAAATATGATTCAGTTAAAAACCATTTTAAGAGAGAAGGCACAAGAGATGGATAGAATATTCAAGGTGATTTCAAACAATGACTAATGAGTTTTATTTATATGAAAAATTAAAAAATCTAATTCTTTGTAATTGATAAATACATTTTCTATTATAAATAGGATTAGTAATACTCATTAATCAAGAAAACTCATATTTAAATAAGATATTTTTAAAGTAGTTTTATTGAAAATGTAATCTATCTCTTGAGCTATAATTTGGGCTATATCTTATCCAATATTTTAGCCTAAAATTTAGACTATATCTTAGCCTATATTTTAGGACATATTTTAAAAACATGGAAGCATAATAAAGAAAAGGAACAAATCGTAATTTCATAAATTAACTCGAATTTAAATCAATATTTTAAGTTGAATCTCTAATTGCTTAATCAATCTAGTCTAGGCTCGATCAATTGAATCTATATGGACGATTGATCAAGACCCTTTTCGATCAATTTAGTAACGATGAAAATAAACCCGAGACAAAATGGATTGAACACAATCAATTATCGATCGATCTAGTCACCCTATAAATTGAACCCAATTTTGATCGATCTACACTAATATGAAATTCAACCCGAGAGGATATAGATCGTACAAGATCATTTCTCTATCGATCTAACCCATTTAATTGATTGACCCAATACTTGATTGATCGACCAATGTATATACCAAATATTTCTAAGTATATAACATGTATTCTAATGTGCACACGGATGAGTATGTTCCTTAAATATATTGACTTAAAACTCGAAAGTTTCTTCGGCTTTGAATAACGGATATGAAAACTCGCCTACAAACTAGTTTATATTTTAACGTTTTGCTTACGAATATAGCCAATACACGTATACCTTACACTATCTAAGTCTTTCCAAAATAAACTTCCTTGATTCCGTAATGGATTTCCATGCCAAAATGCATTTTTTCCAATTTAGCTTTCAAAATGGAGCTTTTTCTACTGTACTTGTGCATCATAATTTGAGTCAACAAGTAAGATTTTTAAGTCAATATCCACCAACCCTGTTTTGCTACCATGGAAATGTTGAAATGTCTCAAGTTTTTAAACCCCATGCAACTCTTAGATTTTAACATTTGAAGCTCTTTACAACCTTTCCAATTAACTTTATTTTTGATATCTAAACATAACCATCAATGACAATATATTAAGGGCCCAATTTCATTACATAGAGCCTTAGAAAGAAGGAAAACTTCCATTGTAAAGTTAGGAATCACAATTGAAATTTATTTGAAAAGTATCTCCCTTTCTACAGGTGATTAAAGCTGTTTCGACCACTCTTGACACTGCTTTGCACTTTGTCATGAATATACTTAAAGGTATGTATTTTAGGTTTATTAGTTAGGGATGACAAACCTGAATACTTATCCATGCCTCCAGCAGAGTAAATTCCAAAAGTGCTTTGTAAAGTTTTCACCCATTCACTTAGAGGCTTTGTAATAAAAAAATTGATGACTTTTGATTGTTCACTCCAAACTCAATGCCTTTTCATAAAACTTCAAAATTTATTTCACCTTGTTAACTTCTGCTTCAGAAGCTTTGCAAAAACCAAGAGAGTCATCTACAAGAAATAGATGTGATATGGATGGTGGACCAGACTTACTTATTTTTAGTCCTTTTATTAACTTTGTTTCTTTAGCTTAGTAAAGAAATGCTAACAAAGCTTCAACACACAAAATAAATAAACAAATAAGAGGACAATGGTGTTAAAATTATGGCCTAAAACAACTTTCATCCCAAAACACAATATCTATTCAACCTTTGCCTTCTTTTTCTTATATATATATACACATTTTTCTTGTTAGATGAGGTGGATCTCAAAGCCAAAACCAAAACTGAGAAGAAGAACAGCTACGTTGGATAAGAAAATAGAGAATAGAGAGCTACCATACTCCATTTTTAGCCAAGGAATCTCCCATTTTTCTTCTCAAATTTTGCAGTGCAAATTAGAAGAAAGGCCATATTCAGTAAGCTTATTTGTATGGTAATATTTGATTAAATAAAAAGTTTGTTAATTTATCTTACTGTCTATTATCAGTAAATTAGGAGTTATTTTGTAGGTATATTTGAATTTTGGTATATTTTGTGAAGCTCTTTGAATATTGGTGTTTGTATCTCTATTTGATTATTAGTAGATTTTCCTTAGTGTTGTCGTCAGTGGAGTAGACTTTTCACATTGAAAAGTTGAACCACTTAAATTATTGTGTGTGATTTATTTTTCTCAGCTTATTATTTTGATATTACCCATAATTATATATTTTTGCAACCAAATTAGATCCAAATTTTGCTTCCACTAGCGCTAATTTATAACAAATTGGTGTCAAAGCATTGGGTTATTCTATTGGAACTAATCAAGTTTGCTCTTTTGTATTTATTTTAAGCTTCTAGTTATCTGATTGGCATGGTTTCATATTTTTTGGCTTAAACTTTTATTTATTTTATATTGGTTTTTTTGTCATGGCGACAAAATATGAAATTGAGAAATTCAATGGTATGAATGATTTTAGTCTCTAGAAAATGAAGATGGCAAATGAAGAAAAAGATAAATTGATGGAAAATGCTCTCAATTCAATTCAGTTACCTTATTTGATGAGGTACTATGTGAGGTTGGTGATGAGAAATCGCTCGTTGGGTTATGGCTTAAATTGGAGAATTTGTATATAATAAAGTCTTTGAAAAGTCGGTTATATTTGAAGAAATGTTTGTATACATTTAGAATGTCAGAAGGTACACCTTTACACGATCACCTTGATGAATTTACTAAAATTATTCATGATCTATAAAATGGTGGTGTTAAAATTGATGATGAAGATCGTGCTTTAGTTCTCTTATGTTCTTAACTCATTCATTTGAACATTTTTTTGATACCATGTTATATGGATGAGATACTATTTCTTTATAGGATTTCAAAGTAGATATGAATTCCAAAGAGTTGAAGAAAAAGGTGTCTACAAGAAACAATGATAATGTAGTAGTTTATTTATCAGAGGTAGAAATCAAGAAAAAGGCACAAGCGATAATATAGGCAATTCTAGATCCAAATCTAGAAAACTTAAAGATAAATGCAACTATTATCGTTAGAAAGGGCACTGGGAAGTAAAATTTCTAAAACTCAAAGATAAAGGAAAATCTGCCACAACTTCGTCTGGTACTAATGATGTTTCTAGTGTTGTAGATAGTTCTAGTTTTGAAGATGAAAATGTTCTATCAGTATCTATTGGCTCTCCTGGAGATGTTTGGATTCTTGATTCAGGTTGTATTTACCATATGTGTCCCAGTATAGACCGATTTGCATCTTATCAGACTATTGATGTGGGTGTTATCTTTATGGGAAACAATATGTCCTACAATATTGTTGGTATTGGTACTATCCAAATTAAGATGCATGATGGTATTGTTAGGACTTTGAAAGATGTTCACCATGTTCCAGATTTGAAAAAGAACTTGATATCTTTGGGTACTCTTGATTCACAAGGCTACAAGTATGTAGATAAAGGTGGATTTTTTAGTAAGGATATTCTCGTAGTTATAAAAAGGAAATTGATGTGTGGCCTCTATGTGCTTCAGGGTAGCATTGTTATTGGTAGTGTTTCAGTTTCATCCTCATAAGATCAAGATTCTGATACTACTTAATTATGGAATATATGGTTAGGGCATATGAGTGAGGTAAGAATGTTTATTTTTAGTAAATGAGATTTGCTTGGTAGTTAGAAAATTGGAAAGCTTGATTTTTGTGAGCACTGTGTCTATGGAAAGAATCACAAGGTCAAGTTTAGTACAACCATCCATAAAATGAAAGGTATTGTTGATTATATTCATTCAGATATTTGGGGTCCTTCTCGTGTTATGTCTAAGGGTTATGCCCAATATATGTTGACTTTTATTGATGACTTATCTTGTCATATTTGGGTGTATTTTATGAAGAACAAGAATGATGTGTTCTTAAAGTTTGTAAAATTTAAGGCTTGTATATAAAATCAAATAGGCAAGAAAATCAAGAATCTGAGGACTGACAATGTTTTGGAATTTTGTGAAAGTTAGTTTAATGAGTTATATGAAAAAAATGGCATAGTAAGACACCACATTATGCGTTATACACCATAGAAAAATGGAGTAGCCAAATGTATGAATAGTACTCTCTTAGAAAGAGCTCATTGTATACTTTCAAGCTAACTTGGATAAATATTTTTAGGCTGAAGCTTGTGACCATGTCTTCTATTTGGTGAATCAGTTTCCATAAACTACAATTGAGTTGAAAACTCTGTTTAAGGTATTATCTGGTACTCCTGCTAATTATTTTGATTTGAAATTTTTTGGTTGTCCTACATATGCTCATGTTAGTAATGGTAAACTTGAGCCTAGGGAATTGAAATGAAAATTTTTGGGGTATCCTTTTGGGGTGAAGGGTTATAGATTATGGTGTGCTGAATCCAAGTCACTTACATTTTTTTTATTAGTAGAGATGTTAAGTTTGATGAGTTTTCCATGTTAGAAAAGAAAAAAGAGTCTACTGTTACAAGTAAAGACCACGGTGTTAGTGAGCAAGATGAGCTTAAGAGTGGAGCTCCTAGTTAAGTGAAAAAGGGCACTTCAGATCAGCCATATGTGGATGAGATAGATGATTCTTCTCATGTTTTAGTAGAAGAGAAACATGAGCAACCATATAGTATCGTTAAGGGTAAAGGAATAAGAGGGATTTGACACCTTCAGAGGTATACCAATGTAGACTTAGTTTCTTTTGCATTGCCTATGGTAGAGTCTATTGAGGTGCATGAACCTTCTAGTTATCATGTAGATGTCACTTGTGATGAGTTTTTTCAGTGGAAGGTTGCTAAAAACGAAGCGATTGAATCACTTTATAAGAATCATACTTGGGAATTGGTGAAACTGCCTAAGGGCCAGAAAATTGTTGGAAAAAAATGGGTTTTTAAGAAAAAGGAAGGTATACCTGAGGTTGCAATAGTTAGGTTCAAGGCACGTGTTATTGCAAAGATTTATTGTCAAAAGAAGGGTATTGACTTCAATGATGTATTTTCACCAATTGTGAAACATAGCTCTATTTGTGTGTTGCTTGCTATGGTTGTATTGTTTGACATGGAATTAGAACAACTTGATGTCAAGATAATCTTCTTATGCATCAACCAGAGGGATTTTTTGTTCCAGCTAAAAATTTACACCATCATTCCACAATGTTTCTAAATCATCTATCAGAAGCTGCAAATATACATCAATATCAACTCGGGGTTGTTTCGATCTTGAGATCAATAATTTTAATATCATGAATTTTATTTTCATACACAACCAGGGAGGAAGGTTATATGTTACCCTAACTACTGGCTAACAACTATATCTACTACTAAGAGAACTATGTGCATTAATTCCATCAGTAGCAATGGTAAGATGAAGATTGCATAAATCAGATGCAAATTAAAGGGATAAATTATCTACTACTTTCCAATTTAGAGAATCACAAGGATGGCATACCATCACATCATCAGACCGATTATTTGAATATCAAGTCAACATCTTTCATGTCTCTTTACTTTTGAACAACCTTTGAAAGTAAGGAATCGGAGGAAAGTATCAAAGAACCTTTACGGGCATGCCTTTTATAGGTGTTGTCTCATTTGTAGCATGCTTCCATCTCGATTCTTTACATATCGGACAATTATCTAATGTCTTATATTCTTTTCTATAAAGAATGCAATCATTTGGATAAGCATGAATTTTATGATATTTCATGCCAAATTGACTAAGAGATTTCTTGACTTCATACATTGAAGATGGAAAATCAATACTCTCAAGAAACATATCTATTAGTACATTTAGTAATTTTGTGAATCCCTTGTCAAAAAAACCATGTTTTGCCTTCACATTGTACAAATGAACCAATCCCGACATTTTAGTGTATTTCTTGCACTCATGTAGTTCACATTCTTACTTATCTCTTGTTCGTGTGTATTATCAATACTTTATCCATGATAATACAAACATTTATAACTCAAAAGAATACCACTACGGATAAGGTGATACTTAACCTTGTCAACATCATGAAATTTCTCATTTTTACATTTAACACATGTGTATCGAATCATATTAATTTCATTATTATTATTTCTACGAGCAAATTCCAAGAACATTTCAACTCTAGAAATGTAGTCCTACTTAATTCTACACTTTGACATCCAAGATTTATCCATTTTCTATTAATGACATTAAACATATTAAATATGTATCCAACCAATATATTTAAGATATTATTATATATGAATTCCCTAATTATTAGAATTTTTATCAAAACATCATATAAAAATAAATACGTAAAAATCAAACAATTAATAATAAACTCATAATAACATTAACAAATATATATATATATATATATATATATATGCATGTAATTAATAATAATAAATATTAATAAACCCATTATACATTATATACATATAAAAATATATTTTATATTATATATATATTTCATGTACATGTAAATAATTTTCAAAAAAATTATCTTTAAAATAAATTAATATATATCAAAAATCTAAATACATAAGATTATTAAAATAAATAAATGAATAAAAAATACTTTATTTTCTTCTAAGCTTGAATAAAAATACACAACCTATGTAACACAAAATATTATACACATAAACAAATAACACATAATATACAAAAAATAAAAAAATATGAATATTAAGTGTAAAATAATTCATAGAAATACTTAAAATTAACGCACTAAATTGCGCCGGAATCCGTGGTCGAAGGTGGCCAAAAAATGAGAAATAGTAGAAGGAGGACGGTCAGTTTTTGGGTAGTAGCTAGGACCGAGCACCATTCTATAGTGTCAGTTAACACGTAGAACCAACGCTACATCCTACGTGTAGCATCGGTTGACAAGTAGGAATGGTGATATTTTTTTAATTTTTTATGTCAGTTTTTCAACGTACTAACTTAAAATTCATTATAAGTCGATTTTCCTCAAAAAATAAAATTTAAATCTCGACTTAAATACTTATTTTTGTAACAGTGATGGTTCACTCTACTACATCTATCTATTTATTCTTTCTTTCATGTAAGACTAGCATGTGATGCATCATCAATATAACTGATATCATGTCGGAACAGCATAATTTTGGTCATAATTGCTTCTACTATGGTACTCTCTAGTACATCTATCAGTTTATTCCTCAATTGATGTAAGACTAGCCTGTGATACAACTTATCAATATAATTGATATCATGTCTGAAAATATACCTGTAACAAAGTCTTGAGAACCCAGTCCAAGTTCATCTAAAACATAGAGAATTAAATCTTCATCAACCATTGGTTCACTAATCATTGCCATGTGATTAGAAATATGCTTAACTTGTAGCATATACTCATCAATATTCAAGTTTCTTTGGTTCAAATTTTGCAACTAAGATCTTAGATCGAGTAAATCTTGAAAAAGAAGGTGTAACATATTTCTTAGAGAATAGATCCAACATTTTAGTTGCAGTATTCTTCCTTACCAATAAAAGTCTTAGCCCATTAGAAACAAAACCTCTTATTCAACTTTATAATATAATATTGTATTTGTTCCATTGTTGATGCTCAGGGTTAAGAACCTGAACATTTGTGCCATTTGTTTCTCGAGTCATAATTTGTTGAGGAGATACTTTGAATCCATACAGATACTTCTTAAGACCATACACAATCACTAAACTCTCTATCTATTTTTTCCAAACCAGATAATTGGTGTTGTCCAACTTTACAGAGAAGCATAAATTAATAGGTAGGTACCCCTTACCTATGAAATTTTTAGAGAAGTAGAATGGTGCACATGAGTAACCAAGTTAATGTCCAACTTCAGATTTATCAAAATAATTGATTGGTGTTGAATCTTCCATTATTGAAAATTATTGGCGTGTGTTAGTAGTGTGGCAGACAATAATGCAACAAGTGTGGCAGACAAGAATGTGAGTGGCAGATAACAATGTTTAGTTTTTTTCTCTTTCTGTTTCTTAGTATACAAATATTGATACTCCTATACAGGAAAAAATAGATCAGAAAAATATATTTTGACATGGTATCAGAGTAGATTATGGCTGGCTGAAAGAAATAAAAACGCTATGTTGCTACCTGTTACACTACTTTCTATTCTACTCGACATTGGTTTGATCTGGTGTATTGATGTGGCTGCTGGGATACAAATCTTTCCCATTCTATTGTGAATGGAGACCCTAGACTTTGAGTTTCCAATTTGGATTATTGTGGTCTGAATCTAAAACAAAGACCGTTTCTGTTTAACCTAGAGATCAGATTAATAATCAATTCAAAATTATTCAGTGATGAAATGCAGCTGTTGTATACAGATAATCAGTATGAACGTGTGGTGATATCACCTGGTTTGGCTGGATGGTGCTTGTTGCCATAGGCATTGCAGCCATACTGATCTAGCTGCTCGTTGGAACCATTGCAGCTTCCCTGCATTTCAGGTCTATCTGCTCGTTGAAGCTGTCATAGTTTCCCAACTTTGCTTGCTCATTGGGGTCGTTGTAGTCTCTTTGTGTACCAGTCTAGCTGCCTTCGTAGGCAGCCATGGAGAAACTTGGAACACAGTAGAAGAAGAGCGCCACTCCACAGGAGGGCTGCGCGAATAAAAAAATAAATAAATTAGGGTTATAGTTCTGAGTTTTATATATATATTGGCTAGTGTAAAAAAAAGGAAAAAAATGAAAAAAAAATAGAAGTGATAGATTCATGGAAAAATCTAGAGATTTAACCACCAACTCTATATTGAATGAGTTGACTACAAAAATGATGAAAGTTCTAAATAGAGTTGAGACCACCTCACAACCTTCACTAACTGAAGCATCGACTACTCCCATTAGTATCAAGTTGGGAGGATCCAACTATGCCTTGTGGTCCCAGGTGGTGGAGATGTATATCTCTAACAAAGACAAACTGGGATATATTAATGAGGATTTTCCTCAACCTGCTGAAACTGACCCCTCATTCAGGAGATGGCGCACTGAAAATGTCATTGTCAAAGGATGGTTGATCAATTAGATGGACCTCTCATTGATTGCAAATTTTATCTGATTCTCAACTACGAAACATGTTTGGGATTCTGCTGCTACCACCTACTATGATGGGACAGACACGTCTCAAGTGTATGATCTCCGCCATCGAGTTACTCATATGAAGCAAACAGGTGGATCCATTGAAAAATACTACAATGACCTTCAAAGGTTGTAGCAAGAAATTGATTTCCGTCATCCTAATCCAATGGAGTGTGCAACTGACATACAAAAATACAACTCCATCATATAGGAATATCGAGTGTATACCTTCCTCGATGGACTTGATAATAGACTAGATAAAACTCAAAGTGATGTGCTTCAAATCAAATCATTCCCTACGGTGGAATAAGCCTATGGATTCATCCGTAGGAAAGAATTCAGGCAGACTGTGATGATCACGGGTGTAGATACAACATCCAGAGTAGTTATGGCTTTCAAAGGGATCAAGGGACACCATAATTCGATGCCACCAAAACTAGGAACTTTTTTGGGTAGCAAGAAATCCACGGGAAATCTACCGTCTATTGACATGAAATGTGGCCATTACAGAAACTCCAAACACACCCGTAAAAACTACTTCAAACTACATGGGTATCCAAAATGGTGGAATGATCTTCAAGCACAGAAGAAACAGGAAACCACTGGGAGAGACGTTGTGGCTACCAATAATGCATCACTATCCCTTATTCCTCAGGTCGAATCTTCCTAGGATCCAGGTATTTCAAGTAAAGCATTTCACATATCTACTCATAGTGATAATGAGGATTGGATTCTAGACTCTGGAGCTATAGATAATATGGCATTTGACCCAAAAGATCTCTCTAATACAACCCAACCGAGGCGGAGCCGTGTTGCCAATGCCAATGGGGTCACTTATCCAATTACAGGGGCTAGAATAGTGACTTTATATCCTTAATTATCATTATCTAATACATTACTTGTACCCTCTCTTTCAAACAGACTAATGTCCGTAAGTTAAGTCACGTCAGATCTTAACTGTGTAATATTGATGTATTCTACCTTTTGTCTTCTACAAGATATTCTCACCAAGGAGATCATTAGGTATGGTACTAAGAGATGAGGGTTATATTATGTGGATGACCTCAGTTCAGGAAGAGCCAATCACATGCAACACACCATTAGTAACAAGGAACGATAGATTTGGTTATGTCATCGTCGATTTGGGCATCCATCATTTGGGTATTTAAGGCATTTACTACCTACTTTATTTTCAAATGTTACACACTCAGATTTCAAATGTGATACATGTATCTTAGCAAAAATTCATAGGGAATCTTATCCTATGAGCATGCATAAAAGTATGATTCCTTTTGGTCTAGTACATTCTGATGTTTGGGGACCTTCCCTGGTCACTACATCGTTGGGTCTTCGTTGGTTTGTAATTTTTGTTGATGATTGTACACGAATGACATGGTTTTACCTTCTCAAACATAAATATGAAGTATTTTCTACATTTCACTTGTTTCATACTATGATTCAAACACAATTTTCTAAAAAAATTAAAATCCTTAGGTCTAATAATGGGGAGGAGTATGTTAATCAAAAATTTCGAACATACTTGGAAAACCATGTTATTCTCCATGAAACCTCGTGTTCACAAACCCCACAACAAAATGGGACTACAGAGAGGAAGAATATACATATTTTAGAAACTGTGCGGGCCTTACTAATTAGTGCACATATGCCTAGTAGATACTGGAGTGATGTTATTACTATAACTGTGTATCTACTGAATCGCATGCCCATAAAGACCTTACAATTTCAGACTCTATTATAGGTATTATTCGATCATGTTCCCCTGCCTACTATTTTGATGCTTCTACCCTGAATTTTTGGATGTGTTGTTTTTGTCCACTTCCACAAATGGATCCATGTGCTGTCCGATGTGTATTCTTAGGATATGGCATACAAAAAAGGGCTACCGATGCTACGATCCGATTACTAAATGAACCTATATTACTATGGATGTCACTTTCCTAGAATCTGAATGTTTTTTCCCATCACCAGTATCCAATTACACTCTTCAGGGGGAGTGTTATAGTGAAGAACGAAATTGGCTTGATGTTTAAATATTAGACACTAGTAACAATCCAGCATACTCAGATCATGCCAACAATATGGAGGAACCAGTACCTAGACCCGAACTTGAACTTCCAAGAACTAAAACTGAAGTAGTAGCTGAATCTCCAAAAGATGAAGTGGTTGATGCACCCCTTCACTCTCTAGTACCCAATAATCCTTATGTTGAGAATACTCCTGAGGCAAGCTATCATATCACACCTTTATAAACTAATTCTATAGATACATCTGTTGGTTATGTTCTACCTTTTAGACACAATCGAGGCAAACCTCTAAATCGATACTCCCCAGAAAGAGAAGAACGAAAATCCAAGTATCTAATAGCCAATTATGTATCTACTCAAGGGTTATCAGAACCTATCAGGGCGTTTGTACAAACACTCTCCTCATGTCAAATTCCAAGTAGTGTTGAAGAAGCCTTATTTGATCCAAAATGGGCTCAAGCTATAAAAGAAGAATTTGAGGCATTGTAGAAGAATAACACATGGGTGTTAAGAAAGTTGCCTCAAGAGAGGAAGATGGTAGGATGCAAGTGGATTTTCTCCATTAAGTATAAAGTAGATGGGTTAGTTGATCGATACAAGGTGAGGCTAGTAGCAAAAGGGTATACACAGAAACATGGGATAGATTATCAGGAAACCTTCTCACATGTGGCTAACCTAAAAACTGTTAGAGTCTTGTTATCTCTTGCAACAAATTTAGATTGGCCAATGCACCAACTTGACATAAAAAATGAATTCCTTCATGGTGATCTTGAAGAAGAGATTTACTGGATATCCCATCAGGATATACTGTTACATCAGGATATACTATTACATCAGGATATACTATTACATCAGGAAAAGAAACTATATGTAGATTACAACAAGTATTGTATGGACTAAAACAATCACCTCGAGCATGGTTGGGTAGGTTAAGTTCAGCAATGAGGAAATATGGGTTTCAACAAAGCAACTCTAACCACACTTTATTCCTAAAACATTGACGGGGAAAAATAACAACCCTTATAGTCTATGTAGATGACATGATCATTACAGGGGATGATAAAGAAGAAATCTCTAGGCTTCAAGAACGACTGTCAAATGAGTTTGAAATGAATAACTTAGGAGGGCTCAAATACTTTTTAGGCATTGAGGTAACAAGATCAAAACATGGCATATTTCTTTCCCAAAGTAAATATACTCTAAACCTACTAATAGAGGCAGGATTACTTGATTGTAAATCTGTTGATATTCCAATGGTCCAAAATCATAAACTTGGAGAATATGTGGACTAAGTACCAGCAGATAAACAGAGATATCAACGGTTAGTAGGTAAACTCATATATTTATCTCATACTCGACCTGATATTACTTATGTTGTGAGTGTCGTGAGTCAGTTCATGCACTGCCCCAGTAAAGACCATATGGATTTTGTCATGCGAATACTTCGTTATTTAAAATCTTCACCTGGGAAATGACTTATGTTTTCAAAGAATGGTCAATTGGAAGTCGTTGGATATATAGATTCGGACTGGGTAGGGAATATAAAGGATAGGAAATCTATTGCTGGGTACTTTACTTTTATGGGGAACAATCTTGTTACATGGAGGAGCAAGAAATAGAAGGTAGTTGCCTTGTCTAGTACTGAAGCTGAATTTCGAGGAATGGTCAAGGGAATATGTGAGCTCCTTTGGTTGAAAAAACTTCTAACTAATATTGGTGTTGCTCCTAACTTTAAAATGAACTTATTTTGTGATAACAAAGTAGCCATTGCCATCTCCCACAATCCAGTCCAACATGATTGCACAAAGTATGTTGAAGTGAATCAGAACTTCATCAAACAGAATCTTAAAGAAAAAATTATTCAACTTCCATTTATTACATTAGAAGATCAATTGGTTGATATACTTACCAAATCTGTGTCGGCAAAGAACTTCTATAACTCACTTGACAAGTTGGGTATAAGAGACATATATGCACCACCTTAAGAGTGAGTGTTCGCGTGTGTTAGTAGTGTGGTAGACAACAATGCAACAAGTATGGTAGACAAGAATGTTAGTGGTAGATAACAATGTTTTAGTTTTTTTCTCTTTCCGTTTTTTGGTATACAAATACTGATACTCATGTACAGGAAAAAACAAAATAGAAAAATATATTTTGACAAAAACTACATACCTTATAGAGCAGGGCTCTAAACGAAAAAGGAATATTCTAATAGTAAAGCTATGCAAGAAAGCGTGGTAAGGCAGAATACCAATTCTTTTATACCATTTCTATATATATACAACTAAGCTACTAACGAGCTATTTACTGATGTAGGATGCAAATAAGGAACAGAAATATGTAAGCAAAGTTTATATTATAAATCAAATATACGAAAATTATTATCTAGATAAGTATCTTCAAAAATTTAAAATAGGATAAATTTAATATTATTCTTTAACTAAATGTGTACTCTAATAATTTTAAAGTGAAAATAACTTAATTATATTATTTATCTTTAGACGAATAATCTAATAATTTTAGAGTATAATTAATATAAAAATATTTTTTTATATTATGAATAAGGTGATTTCAACTTCTAAACAAAAAAAAACTTCTTTAATGTTTAGATGGTGATTATTTTCTAAAATACAAGTAAATGATTTATACAAAAAAACAATGTGAGGCATATAAGATACATAGAGAACCAAACTTTAACTTCTATGGCCTATTTTGTTTTATTAAATATAAATATTTTATTTAATTAATTTTATACGCATCAATTACAAGTTTCATAAGTAATGAATAAAGAATTAAAACTATTCCCGTATGTATTCACTTATGTATACTTATACATCTATATAGGATAGGACTTTGATACCATATAGAAAAAAGAATATGCTAAAGTATGCTATGGTAGAATGCCAATTCTAATTTACCATTTCTGTTTATATTCAAGTAAGCTACAAATGAGCTAATTAGTATTGTCATGAGTAAATAATAAAAGAATTAAAACTAATCCGATATGTATTCACTTATTTATATTGTTATAAATTAACACTAACGGAATCAAAATTTGAATCTAATTTGATTGCATAAAAATATAATTATGAGTAACAGTAAAATAATAAGTAATGAGAAAAATAAATGACACACAATGATTTAAGTGATTTAATTTTTCAATGTAAAAAGTCTAATTCATTAACGATGCACACCGAGAAAAATCACTAATAATCAAATGAAGATACAAACGTTAATATTTAGAAAGTTTCACAAAATATATCAAAATTTAAAAAATATCAAAAAAATAATTCTCTCTAATTTACTAGTGATATGGAGCAAGATAATCTAATAAACTTATAATTAATCAAATATTATCATACAATTAAACTTATTGCATATGATATTTTTTTATATTTGGATAAAAATTAGAAGAAAAAATAGCATATTTTTTTAATGAAAATAGAATTTTATAGCTTAAGTTTTGGACTAATATTTACTTTACAAGTATTTTTTTATAATTAGAAATCAATGTCTAAGTCCAAACCTGTCCTGCTGAATTTTAATTATGTTTGTTCATCTTAAATTTTGATCAAGTATTATTTAAAATTGAATAAAGTACCGCAAAAATTTAATAGGTCGTGATTTGAGAATGCTCTTCTAAATTTTGTATTTAGCAAAATACCCTTTAGCATCGAATTATTTTTAAACACGGGCTTTAGTCCATAGTTCTCTTATGTCCGATCTAAGCTTAAAAAAAAAGTGGAAAATTTGAATTTTTTAGCAGGTATTTATTTAAATATTCTTTATCGTTTAGGGTTGCGAAAGACGTATTTGACCTTTACCCATCTCAAGAATATTTCAATGACATTCCTTTTGCTTTGTGTTTCTTGGAAGGAAAAAAAATAAAAAATAAAATAAGAAACAAGCATAAACCATTGGAATTTACAGTAAAATATGAGTACCTCTATTATCATAACTGTTTTTGCTATTGTCAGAACAAAATTTTAATTTTAAAAACATCTAATATTAGTCTTTTTTACTCTGAAAATATCAATTCACTAAAAGATTTTTAGAATTAGAGCCATTAATTCATTCGATACATATGCAATTTATGTATATATGCACTCAGCTGTGCACCTTTATCGACAAACATGTTTAAGAGGTTACAGAAGGCACTGAAAAGTTAAGCTCCTTAACATAATAGGGTAAAATGCAAAATAAGTAACATACCAATCCATAATAATTTATTTAGCTATGACAATGGTAATACAGTCATGGTGAATTAATATTGTTTCTCAAACCCATATAGCCTGGGCCCTTATGAGCAAAGGGACAAGCTGGTTCCTGACTTGTAGGCTGAAGACTCTTTCAGCTCCACCAATGAACTGTTGCCCTATATAAACAGTTGGTACACTTGGTTGGCATCCTAGTTGTCTTAATTCTCCTTCAATTTGATACCCATTTGGTATTTCATCAAGCTCATAGACCACAGGGTTTGCTCCAAAGCTAGTTATAAGTGATTTGATAGAATGGCTCATGCCACAAGTGCTTTTACTGAATATCACTAGTGGCTTTCCATATACCAAATCATTTACCGTACTCATAATTCCTATAGCTATAAAAAGAGTCACAAGTCTTAGCCTGACTGTGAACAAGTAGCTAGAAGTTGTTTTGAGTAGAATGAGCTGACAAATGTGTCTTTATATACCATTTACTTTAGTGTAGAATAATCACATAAACGATTATGATGTTCCAAATAGAAAAGATGATAAGGGATGAGATTCTCAAACTTCCCTTTTCAGTACTACTTGATGTAGACTTTAGTTTTTTGTATGGAAGTGTTCTGTTATGAATACACGAGTCTGATAGATCATAAGAACTTAGCTAGTTTACTAATTTTCATTCTTCTTTTATAATTTTTTTTTTCTTTTTTGATCCTCTCTTGTAAATGCTGTGATGAAATCTGATTTATCAACATTTTACGAGCATCGTAAGTAAAAGATATATATGCATGTAGTAAACTACTACTTGATGAGAAAACCAAGAGTAACTGGAAGGATAAGAGCAGGAGATATCGGTTAAGATGCGTAGTTAATCTATGAATGATTTACCCAGCTAGTAATGAATTTTAAGTTAAATTTTATTTTTTATTAAAATCGCTCAAAAGTTAAGTTTATTATTATTGTGATAAGATATTATCTTATCAAAATATGCATGATACTTATGCATTTATATGATATTATTGTGATAAGATATTATCTAACTTACATTTACATATTAAACATTATATGATATTAGATATTAGTAATAAATCTTTATATATTAAACTAATATCTTATTACGAATTCTATATTTTTTACTAAAATCATTCCGTGATAAAGTGACTTACTATTGGTGTGATAAAATCGTAGTTAACTATATCTGTAAAAATTAAAAATTACTCAAAATCGACCATTGTAATCATTTTTTTCTGCTGATGCTATACTAATGACATAACCCACGTGAAGGACGTGTGAGGAATAATCTAACAGATATGTAAATATGACCCACTTAGATATCATACACTTTATATTTTTTTTAATTATTATTATTTAAGATTTCAACTTCTTGACATTGCATAACTATGAATAAATGCTGCAAACATATTCTCTATAACTCGGAATTAGTATATTAAAAATATTTTAATGTCAATTTTTGTTAATGTTATATAAAATGTTTCTTTTGGAACCTATATAAGAAAATTAATTGGACATACGTGTTATGTGTTTCCAAAAACACTCATATATTTTTTGTGATTATTGTTTGATATTTGATACAAGATCCTGTGTGAAGTGAACATTGGTAAATATATATAGGGATATGAAATAACTTGATGTGTATCTTTTACGTATTTAGATATAATTCGTGTAGTATCAAAATTATCTTTCTTAAATTATTTTTTTCGAATAATTATGAAATATTTACAAATAATTTATCTTTTAATATAGTTTATCTGATAAATATATTCCGTTGATTACTCAATTCTTATAAGACTAATTTAAAAATATATTATGATGATTAATATCTTTCGTAAATTAATAATATCTAATCAATTAATTAAATTTTTTTCGATTGTTATCTTTATGATTCCCCGTTGTGATGTGATTTTTCATTCTATTTTATTATTTAATTTTATATATTAAATTTTTGGTGTAAAGTAAGTAGCCCAATTTCATCGATTTTTTTTTTGTAAGGCACTAAAATCCAAAGTTTAGAGAATCAATTCATATGCATTTGTATTTAAAAAAAATTACTATGCAAACTCTAAAAATTAGTTTAATTGAAAATTGCAGGAAAATAAGTCAGGTTTGATTTTCTCTCTTCTTTTTTTCTTTGCTCCCCCGAGGAGTTCATAGAAAAAGACATTTGGAAATAAATTTTAAAAAAAATATCATCTTTGAACGTAATAATTTTGTTTAAGTTGCCACTGCTTTCCCATATCAAGTTACGATATTCTTTCATTTCATTTTAGTTTAAGTTCAAAGCAATTTCTCGAGTCATGATGTACGTAGAGCAATAAGCTTAGAATATAAGAAAATCTTTAATTAATTATACAACTTTTTTATTTATTTTTTATTATTTTATTCTTTTTTTACTTTGCCATTTTAGATTTTGTAGTATAGTTGATATCTAATAGAGTTGGTTGTCATCAAACATTTTATAATTCTTAACATATTTTTTAGATAAATTCGGTTTACCCTACTTTTAAATAAAAATTGGGTTAAGTAGCTTAGGAACTAATTTATTTTTATTTTAAAAAAATTAATTAAAATAATAAAAATATTTATAATTTTTTTTAGAAATAATAAGTATAAATATTATTTTTTTTATTATATTTTTGTAAAAATAAAAAAAATACAATATTTTTTAGATGCGTTTTTTTATAATAATATTATGGTAATTATCTTTTGATAATATATTTTTAAATAAATTTACCAGTTTTATTCATTAATTAGTTTTTTAAGCTCAAGAATTAAGTGAGTTAACTTTTTTTTTTCTCATTAATTTAATAGATAATTTTAAATGAATTGAACTGTTTATATGATACCACTGATATATACACACACGATGCCAAGCACAATATGTACACACAAGTCAAATTGGCCTAAAAATATTTCAAGTACAGGAACCTTCCTACGGTGGAAAAGCCAGATGAGATTAAGAAAATTACTATCAGGTCATATGAGGAATAAAAATCATATTATATATTCTCTTTATGACTGGAGACAGAAGATATGTATCATTTATTGAAGAAACTCAATCAATATATAACTTTTCAGTTTCAAGTCTCCATCACCAGATCGAATCTTAAAGGATATTGCTTTTACTTTGCTTATAGTTTTGGAGATAACACACAAATTCTACTTTGTAATGTACGTACAGGGAAAAACTCATGATCTGAAAAGTGATATGGCAAAACTAGCACATGAAAAATGGCAAGGGTCATCAATATCTGTCACTTTGACACCCTATATTTTTTAAAAACACGTTAAAGCAATTAGGCAATTAATGTTAATTTTGGTGGCTGATATTCTCTGATCGCATTAGAATATGTTGTGATTACATGAAGGTTCATGGCATCATATAACTGAATTTTCTTGACTTTCTTCATGCTCTCATGTATAGTTTATACTTTATAGTATAGCCAAATTTTATTCTCCCTAAATTTTATACCAACCTTTAATTTGAATGATTTAATTTCTTAATTGTTTTCAAATCAGATCAATTATGTTATTTGAAATTTGAAATGATACTACTTTATTAGTTAAATTTGAAAACAATTAATGCATATATATATATATATTACACAATATAAAATATGTTAATTATAACTGTATAACATATTAGATCGAAATATCTCATAATATTATTAATAAATATAATTAAATTGTAATATAAATATATTTAATCAGACTTTTCATAACATGTAACAAACTTACCACCACCAAATGAGTCTAATTAAAAGCTAGAGGGTGGAATTGGTTAATTAATAAAGTTAGAGAAAAATTGAGCGGTTGTAGAATTGCGTTACTTTAAATGTCATAGTTATTTAATTTAATTTTATAATTATTATGTTAACTATTAAATGTTTCAAATATTTTGACAATATTATAATAGTTTTATTTTTATGTGTAAATTTTATAATTTTTAAACTAAATATTTATAGTTTTGTTATTTATAAAAATTAGATACTATGATATCAAAATTATAGGACTATGAGTTCATAATTTTAATACTTATGATGGATTAAAAATATTAATTTTAATAATTATAAGATTAAAAATACATTTTTTTTATAATAATAGTATTTAATTTATAAATTATGAGATAAATAATTATTTTAAAATATAATATATCTAATTTAATAATTATGAGATTAATATATTTATTTGATAAAAATTAAAGTAGATTCCGACTGCCCTATCCTAATATATACGTATCTCGAATCCATAGGTATAGATTTTGGGGAAGATTATACTAGATGGGGCAATTGTTTTAAAAGAATGATGTACTGTTTGTTAAAAAAAATTCATAAACAAAATAAAATACCAGATAGCTAATGGGAATGAAAAAAAAATTATTTATCATAAATTTGTAATAAATTATAAATAATATCTCATAATATTATTAATAAATATAATTAAATTTATATAATTATATTTAATAAAAATTATCCTCTCATAATGTTTACATGAAAATATGCCTTCATATTCTTTAAATCTCGCATTAAGATCGAGTCCTCAACCATATGGAAAATGAAAAATCTGTAAAGGCAATAATTGCATATGTAATTCTCATCTCACATATATTATGTAGGACTATTATTTTAGAATGGATTACCTATAATTATCGGGAGAAATACGTTGATAATTATTGGGTGAAGGACGTTGACTTGCTTTTAGCAATTTAACAATTTAGTTTTTTAGTTTCTAAATGTATTATCTTAATTTAAATATATAAGTTTTATTATTTCTACGTTGATATTTATATATATATATAATATAATGTCTGTATTTTATTTAATATTTTTGTCTCTCTTTTATAACATTGGTTATTGATAACTCATCATTTAAAACATAGTTTCATGTTTACTTATTATAAAGGTGTTATATTAGATTTTATATAGTTTATACTATTGAGTGTTTATTGTTGTGTTCTATTCTCGAGGATTTTGTTTGTTGTTAGTGTTCCAGAGAATTTGTTTATTAGTTGTGTTGTCTCATTAGGAATTAAGTGTTTCTTCATGTCAAAAATGTTTCACATCGTGGTTTTTTACAAACGAGCTTACTTGCTAGCAGATGGTTTTGTTGTTGTCTCGTTATTGTCTCGTCGGGATGCTCGTCACTTCCTCGTTACCATGGGCAACGAGTGTGTAATGGCTAGTTGTCTTGTTGTGGGTTTGTTACCGTGGTTGATAAGGTGGTCGGTTAAGAAGGCTTTTAGGGTTTGAGAGCTTGGAATTTTTTTATAAATTTTTCTCTCATTTTTTTTATTTTCTTGGTCATAATTGGGGAAAAGCTTTGCTCGTTTCGCATCAGGTTTCTCCGGTCCATTCATGGTCCATTTTTGTTTTGAATATCGAGTCTGAAAAATATTGTAGCAGTTGTGTGATGTAGGATGTCAAAGATGAATCTCTTTCATATTTCTCAAATAGTGGGTTGAGTGTAAAAAATGTGAGATAAAATTAAGATTTGTTAAGAGTTCAAATGCATAATTGACTAGTGAAAAGTCTCATGATTTTGAGATGTTTCTTTCAATGTTAAACTATCATATGTTGATCGGTAATTACAAGATTGCAACATTCCTCATAAGAGATGAGCCTATCTGGTTATATGACATGTGTCGATTGGATATTACAAAGTCGTAATGTTGAGAATAGGTGGAGTGACTATGTGTTGATGTGTCGTATGTTGGGTAGAGTTGCAACATGTATGCATGTATTTATTATTATTAAAATAATTTATATGATAAAAAAGAGTTTTACTTTTTAATTGTCTCAACATACAAACAATAACATAGCATAAATCGAGTATCTTATGTTGAAAATCAATACCAACTCAATAAATGAAATGATTGAAGAATGTAGAAAAATAAATTGAGTGGTTAATAATGTAGAAAAGAGAAGTGTAGAATGTGATAATATTTGTGTAGCTAGAACTATTTTTTAATTTTATATTTGTGTGGTGTAGATTGCATGGTAATGACTATAAATAGCCTACCTTGCATTCAGTTTTATTATCCCATCAAAAACAAATAAGTCTTTGTATTCTTAGTTTGAGTGTTTGTATTTCTCTTCAATTTGTGAGTTTCCTTTGAAAGGTATTATAATATCTTTTATTATGGGTATAATACAAATAATTTATTTACTTGTTTGGATCCAATATTAGTAAATTTAGAGTTATGTATTCTAAATTTTACTCAATAGTTGGTATCAGAACGGGACGATCAATGATCGTTCTTAGTGGGGCTATCTTGAGTTGTGAGGAGTTTGATACTCTGCAAGTTTCTTAGTTAAGCTTGTTCGGTATAGTCAAAATCTAGCCAACATGATGGGTAACCTTTAAGTAGTTAGAGGAATTAAGAAGCTCAACAACAAAAACTATAACACATAGGAAACATGTATGGAGAGAACCTATAAGTTCAAGACTTGTGAAAGGTTGTTGGTGGTGACGAAGTTACATAACCAACAACAGAAGATGCAAATGACATCTTACGGAAGTGGAAAATTAAAGCAGGCAAAGCGATATCTGCTTTAAATACCACAATTGATGAAGAAATATTAGAGCATATTCGGGATGCCAAAACATCGAAGAAAGCATGAGACACTTTTGTTACACTTTTTTTAAAGAAGAATGATACAAGATTGCAACTTATCGAGAATGAGTTTCAATTGATGGCACAATATGACATGATAATTTTCTAGTACTTTTACAAGGTGAAGTCGTTATGCCGCAAAATTTCAAAGTTAGATCTGAAAAGCTCCTATTAGAGAAACCAGGATAAAGAGAATAATTATCCATGGTTTGAGACTTGAATATTGAGGGTTTTTTACTACTATACAAGGATGGATGACACAACCTTCTATTGTTGAGTTTGAGAATTTGCTGGCCGGTCAAGAAGCTATTGCTAAGAAAATGGGAAGAGTCTCACTGAAGGGTGAGGAAAAAGTGTTCTACACTAGCAAAAGCATAGGCCCTTTCAAATAGTACAATGGAAGTGGATCTAAAAATTATGGCAACCAATTCCTTGAGGAAATGAAAGCTTTTGTCTAGGGGGAGCTTGGAAGAATAACAGTATCAGTAGAAAATTTGATGGTAAATGTTACAATTGTTGGAATATGCGTCACAAGGCAAAAGATAGTTAGAGTAAGGAAAAGCCTGTTGAAAGTAATATAGCTACTTTAAGTTTTAAGGAGCATAGTGAAGATGGTTGGGATGTTGAATCATTATTTGCTATAGAAGAAGAAGAATTAGCTTTCATGGTTACAACTGTGAAAAAGGATGGCAACATTACTCCTAAAAAAGTGCAGATCATGATCTGCTTGTTGAATGGGATAAAAAGACAACTACCAGTGGTTTAACCAACAATCAAAAGGAAGAGATAGATACATCTTCTTGGGGGAAGCAAGATACATCTTCTTGGGGGAAGAAAGACTAAAGATGCTTCAAGATTTGACAATCCTATTCCGTTTTCACCACAGTGGCTTCTGCCAAAGCCAAGGGATATTAAGTTGGCAAAGACAACTATGTGAAACCTTCTCAACTCAAACCCTTCCTTTGGAAATCGCTTAGAAATCGCAAAGTTATCAGGAAATATTGAGGAGGTTCATTATATCTAGAAAAAAAAAAGATGTGTTCAGGCCATCCTTACTAGATATGGAAACTGGTAATCATAATTGATGAAGTGATGAGAAAAGAGACACCAATTCCTCTTCATGTAAAGATCATTGGAGAGATAGAGAAAAAGAGCTTGGTGACAACTGTATGATGGATCGTTGGACAGAAAATTCAAACACAAAGTACTTTGGAAAAAGGTGTCATGTTCTATCTGATCGGTGGATAGACACGAGTAACAAGGATTCCAACTATGAACAAGGCACCTCTTTTACAAAGTCTGATTGTGATAGAAAAATAGATATATCAATAGGGAGATCAAGTTATGATAGCATAATATCTAATATTGAAATGGATGATGTTACTGATTATGAGATACCATGGGAGGAAAACGATGAGATCTAGTCGCATTCTTCTTCGGAGAGTAGACCTTCAAAGTCATCTTTGAGGTCGAACGGTATGATAATGGTGACGATGGTATCAATGACACCTTCAAAACAACAAATGAGTTAGAATAACCTAACCCTAGCCTTGTCAATCCCGCAAAATCAATAAATGAGGAATGGCAGTGGAGGAGGTGAAAGAGAGGATTGTTGGAGTGAAGGTGCTACGACAATGTTGATCATTGCTTGGGGTGAAAGATTAGTGGAATTGAGTAGAGGGAATCTCAAGCAAAAGAATTGGAAAGAGGTTGCTGATATTGTGAATAATAGAGAGGACTATACAAAGAATCCTAAGATTGATATTCAATGTAAGAATCAAATTAATACTGTGAAGAAGAAGTATAAGAGTGATAAGGCTAAAATTATTATAGATGGAGGACTTAGCAAGTGGTGTTTCTCTAAACTACTTGATGATTTGATTAGTCATTTGGATCCAAACGTCAACGATGATGTGATAAAACAAGTATTTAGCCAATTTGGTGAGTTAATTCATAATAAAATACCAGTTGGGAAAGCATGTAGTTTCATACAGTTTGTTAATAGGAAAAATGTTGAGGATGCAATTGAGAGTCTGAATATAACGATAATTGGTAAGAAAATCATTCATCTTTCATGGGGTTGCACCTTAGAAAACAAGTAGTGGAGAATGGGTTAAAATGACTAATGGAATTAGAAGACACACTTAATAGTTGGAGGGAATCAGATGCAAAGTGACAGATGAATGTGAAGAACACTTTTCTTCATGGAGATTTGGTGTTGAGGGGAAGTGTTGAAAATCAACACCAACTCAATAAATGGAATGGTTGAAGGATGTAGAAAAATAAATGGAATGGTTGAAGGATGTAGAAAAGAAAAGTGTATAGAATGTGATAATATTTGTGTGACTAGAATTATTTCTTAGTTTTGTATTTTTATGATGTAGATTGCATGGTGAGGACTATAAATAGCCTACCTTGCATTTGGTTTTATTATCCCATCAAAAACAAATAAGTCTTTGTATTCTTAGTTTGAGTGTGAGTTGAGAGTTTTCTTTTTGAGTGTTTGTATTTCTCTTTAATTTGTGAGGTATCTTTGAAATGTGTTATAGTGTCTTTTATTATGAATATAATACAAATAATTTATTTACTTGTTTGGATCTAATATTAATAAATTTAAAATTATGTATCCTAAATTTTACTCAACATCTTAACACGAAATGAATCCATGACTCACGACACAAAAATAAAATGACATAATTCACTTTAATTAACATAATTGTTAGATGAGCTAATTAAACTAACACTAAGACATGAATCAATTTTTTTTTTTTGATAAATTATCATAATATTAATAATTAATTTCAACTGAGTTAATATTACAAATAATATAAAAAATATCAAATAAATTAAAACGTCCTATATTTTCATGCAAGGCTCACACTACTATATTATCTACAAAATATTTACAAATTAAAAATCAATATAACTTATAATAAATTTATTAATTACAATATCAAAAATAATATTATATTAAAATTATAATTATAATTACATTTGAGAGTTTATTATACATTAAAACATAATAAAATCTTACTTTTATAGACTTTTTACTATTAATTACAAAATGCACTTAACAAAAGAAAGAGTACAACATGCATGTGCACTAATAAAATGACAGTTCAAAAATAGAAACAATGTATTCAAAACCATAAATTGTTCACATCTTACCTTCACCAAACTTTTCAGTTTTCCCCCAAATATATCACTTAGTTAAGATGGAACAAAACTTTGTGTTCTTGTTACTGCAGATTTATTTTTTCAACCAACTATTTCCCATTCATCATCTTTAGAAGAAACCAGAGATGATCTACCCTCACCAAAGCTTGGGGAGCCTCCTTGAAGTTTAAGTAATTCATTATGTATTTGATCCATAATAAAGCTTAGAAATTCTCGAGCACCCTCTTGTTCTGAAGATGCCAAGGAATATTAGAAGGAAATTTGAAAAGTAATCACACGTTAAAATATATGTAGAGGATGAAAATAGTTACAAATGCAAGTCCCAAAAGACATAAACTAAGACTTCTTGGCATATAAGAAACAATGTCAAACACAAATTTTATCTGAAAAATATTTAGATGAAATTATGCATAAGATATAAAGTATGTATGCTTAGATCTTATAAAATAAAATCCAGAGAAAATATTCAAACCTATGCCACAAATATAGGGCAATAATTATCATGTCTAGTTCCCCGTTTCTAGCTACCAACAAAAGCTAAGAAGAGATCAATTAGGTAGTTATGGTATAGACAAATAGTAGAATTAATGTACACAACTCACAAACCTTGGTCTGCTTGATATGCTACTTGAAATATCTTAAGTGAACTTTTTCAAAACTTCTTTAAACATGGTAAGGAAGGTTGGCATGTTTCTTTATCATGTTTGAACTACTAGGCATGTCAAGTTCAGATATAAACTCTAAAAATGCAATCAGTGTTGGATACCTAACCTGAAATCCCAAAAGCCACCAAGTTAACAAAGAGTTAATGGAAAGAATAAAAGAAAATTAAGTTGTTCAGGTAATTTACGTACTATTGAAGGGCTTATACACTTAGACATGTTATTGGGTTAAAATAAATAAATGTAGAAAACGGCCCTAAATACGTCAAAAATACACACCTTAGGAATATTACGAGTTCTTATTTCTTGTAGAAGTTGAACAAAATGAGAACAAGACAATAGAACCTGCAGAGTTGCATTCAGAAAGCATAAATTCCCCAAATTTATCAAACCACGAGTTAGTAAGTTCAAAGAAATCACAGCTGGCCCATTCAATACATTATTGGGTTATTCCTTTGATTTTACAACTGGTTCATTTGTTTCCTTTTTGTGGTCTTCCTTGGATACAAATTCTATTTCTAATAGACAAATTCTAATCGAAAACATTTGAGATAACAACAATTAAGTAATTTTATTTCTAATAGGTAAACACCAACATTTGAGATGCAAAATTTACAATTTAGCTTACTTAAAGCTTTTGTGTAGCATTTCATATCAAATTTGGAAGAAAAATCCAGATTGCACAGAGTACCAAACTTCAATTTATAGAACCAATATTAATATTAGGGTTTCTCTGATCTCAAGTAACTAGAATTTTATTATAATAATTAATCGAACAAATAAGGAAGACGATAAACCAGAATAAAAACTGAAAGGATCTTGAATACGAAAGAACTTTTATAGAAATTAAAATTTATCAACAAAAATCCAAGTAAACAAAGGCACTCTCATATCTCTTTCGTTCTTCTCGCATTCACAAATCGCTCTCACCAAACCCTAAATCTATCACGCTCGCTAGAAGGGATGATGGAGTGCTCGCTGGAGGGGATGAGGGTTGGGGATGTGGTTGGGAAAAATATAAGAGAAGAGAAGAGAAAGGGAAAAAGAGGAAGAGAAAAAAAAGAATAGGAAAAAAATAAAAAATTGATAAAAAATTTAGTGTTTAATGTAAAAGAGAGTGAATTGATAGGATATGTCTACGGTCTAGGTTTTAAAATAACTGAGATCATATGACATGTCTATAGCCTCAGTTTTTAAATAACCGAAGCTATATGGTATGTCTATAGCCTCAATTTTAAAAAAATCAAGACTAAAACTCTATAACTTCGGTTTTTTAAAAAATCAAAATTAAATTTCTAAGACAAAAAACGTATTATAATAGTATAAAGTTTGTTCCATAAGATATTATGTAACAACCTTACAATCTCCTTCCACTATTACTCCTATTTTCAAAGCAAATCCAATAACCAATAGCAACAACTCTTATTTCAGCTTCTTCTACATTCACAGCTTGTAAATTTTTACACCATATATCCATCACATTACCATAATTAACAATCCCTGCTAACTAATGTCACTGTTGATTAATTACCATTGATATAAGCAACTTCAAAATTATATTTAATATATCCAGAAAGTGGCTTAGTCCAATGTGGAATGCATTTTGTATGGACAAAAAGATTAGGCTGTTCCAATAAATTACCATTTTGCATTCTTAAATTAAACTCATGAAAAACTCCAACTAGCTGATAATGAGCTCCCTTTTTAAAATTTGGATTAATGTCCGTGAACTTTTTTTTAATTCCTCAAATTAATATATTATTATTTTATTAATTAATTTGATAGATTTTAACATGAGAATAAGTTAATGAATTTACGAATAAATTATAAAAATTGACCTCATTAAAAAGGGGAAAAAAATCTTCCTCACAATATTCATTTTTATTAACGACATTTTTATAATAAAAAGATTTATTTCCCTCAAATTTTCTTCAATAAATCAAACATACAAAATTTTCAACTTTTCTACCACTTATTTTTTTCACTCATATTTTTTCTCATATTTTTCTTACTCTTACTATATTGATTCCAAACACATGGCATATTTCAACTAGAGAGGTCGGTAAGCTTATGGTTAATTAATTAGAACATATTCTTCCCAAAAAAAAAAATTGAACATTATATTTCAATAACATTTTTACTTAAAATTCCTTATGTGTAATTGTAAAATACGGCACATGATATATTTTTGTTCATTTTTTTGGTTAACAATTAAATTTCGATAAAAATGATATTTAATTTAAAAGAGTAAGATTTTGTTATTTTGATATTAGTAGAAATATAATATCAATTTTATTAAATACTTAAGTTTGTGAAAGATTGATTTAATAATTACTTATACTATTTAATTTAAATTAAATGTAGGCAAAACTTAGGTGACTGCAAGTATACTTCACGCGCTATAACTATTATACTTTAAAGTATTATTCAGTACTAGCAAGAAACTCACTTCTAGAGGCATCTTTACTTTTGTAGTATTGCAACGTGAGAAACTCGATAAAGTAAGGAATCTTTTTATTTATTATTTTATATAAATATATTTATTTTTGTATAAAAGATTTATTATAATATAAAAATTAATAAAACCTACTTCAAATTATATACCTGATTCATTAAAAAAAAAAAAAAATTCTCTGTTACTATTGTTGACGATCTGTTGTTCACTACTTCTATTGATTCACGTGGCTAACTATTCCATTTAGGTTGTTTTAAGCACAATATCACATGAGCAGCAAAGCTATCTGAATTATTAGGGTTTTAATAATTTATTAAAGGGTAAGAGTGATGGATATTTTTTTCTTCTCTTTTTTACATTTTATGAATGATTTAGTTAATTTATTTAAAAATTACATTTTAAAATTTTTCTATTTGAAAAAAGATACTAAATAATGATAAAATTAATTTTTTATTTAATTTTTCGTTACGAAATAATATATATTACACATATATATTTTTATTTATATATATATATAATAAAATAATTTTTAATTAAATATTAAACAAATTTTTTGATCAAATTTAAATTAAATTTTTATTATCTAATGTTTAATTTTAAATATTAGATAATAAAAATTTTATTTAAGATTTATTTAAATATTAATTTTTTTACTCGTATATCTATAAAAAAAATATAAATATACATATGATATATATATTATTTTGTTATATTAAATAAAAAATGAGATAAAAAATTAAATTTATTATTTTTTATACTTTTTTACAAACCAATTAATTTTAATAACATATTTTACACTAATAAAATGATTCAAAAGTAGTTTTACTAAACAAAAAAGTGAATAAATAACGTATTAAATATAAATAAAGTGAATATTTAGATAAGTCATTCTTTATTAAATTATCAGACAATCCACCACAGTGTACGGTGGTATTTTCAAAATTTCGTTACTTATTTAATGGTTAAATTTTTTTAAAAATTATTGTAATTTTTACAAAATAAATATATTAATATTGTAATTATTAAATTTTAGAATTCTTAATTTTTCTATTTTAATAATATAATTCTTGAGTTAGTTATAAAAAATGTAATTATTTTTAATTATATAATTTTTTAAAATAAATAATTTTTATCCATCAAAAATATTAAAGTAAATATTTATTGTAGATAAATTTTATAAATAACATATTTAATTAAAAAAAGATGACTATAATTTTATTATTTCTTTATAATAACAAAACTACTTTAATATTGTTTTAAAAATATTTATAATTTTTTTAATAATTAACTAAATAAATAATTATGAGAACTCTCTTACGTAACTTCCCTTATTTAATTGAAGTAGGCATATGTATGTGATCACTACTTGTATTTTTGTAATAAGATGAATCGAAAAATTCTCTATTTCATTTATGAATTTATCTCATAAAAAATAGATTGTTACACAGACACAAGTTGTATAAAACTGTACATATTTATTTAAATCAAAATCAAATTATAACTTATATCCCAACGAATGACTAGCTTAATTTATAAAATCGGAAGTCCAGTTATACATATGTGTGCATTGACAGCACGAGATTTTTTTTTTAATTCCCTAATTTATTTATTTAAGTTGAAGCCATGAGTGTTCCATAGTACACGCTGCAATTGGTGGCTACATTTGACAGCTTGGTAAAGAATTATTATTATTATTTTTTTACTTAATAGTTTTATGTTTCTAGTCTCTCTTTCTTTTTATTTCTTTCTATTTTCTTTTAATATTTGTTCCTACAAAAGTTATGATAAAGAAAAATAAAAAAATAAATTCATAAATCTAATCTAAAAAGCTTTATAAAAGTATAGTTATGAAAAGATAATTCTCTTCCATCCAGTACTGTAAGTCATCGATCTAAAGCGTACGAATCTCGTCTACGCTAGTAGATTGAACGGGCTGATATTGAGGGATTTGTTGAAGAGGTTGAGGAGGTGGTGGGTTGACCTGAGCCTTGAGCATTCCACATCGACGATGCTTGGGCCGTCGGAGGCTGCGACTACATCATCATATATAGATGTTGGGGTTATTGAGAGTGTTTTTGGGCCTGTTGGCCCATTGACTGTGGAGCCACACCAGCATTAGGTTGCATCATCTTGAGATTGAGAACCCGAGAAGAGAGAGGGGGACCGAGAGGGTGGAGTAGAGAGAGAAACCCTAGCTCTAAACTCTAAAGGATAGGAAGGTCCCAAAAGAAAGACTGAAGGTGGCGAAAGAGTGATTATCTATGTATGTGTGTTGACGATTGGGAAGGGTCAGATTTCTGATAACTGCCACATAATCTGCACGCGTGGCTTCTTCTTTTTCGGATATCGCTTTAGATCCATTAGATTATTTGACTTGTGAATAACGCTAGCTTGACTAACAGACCACCCTTTTGAGATCATAAATCACGGTTGGAAGGCGAGGCTAGAGGTAATTTGGGTCGTCACTTGCCCCGTGGAGTAAGCCCACTTCATATATATCTATATTAAATGTTAATTTTTAAAAACTAATAATAACTTTTTAAAAGAGTTAGTTAACAAATAACCTAAACTATCTTTATTTCATAAATTTAATAAAATAAAATTAAAATAAAACTCTAACTTTTCTAAATACTATAGAGGGTGATCTCATCAAAAGTTCCAATAGAATTGTCCACAACTTTATTAACAATATATAACATGTTACATTTAACGACAAAGATCACGTAATATGTTATATCCAATGATAACGTAACATATTATATCTAAATATAGAAAATAAAATAAATATCATAAGTTATTTATAATTGTTCACATGTAAATATTTGATAACAATTATTGATAAATTAAATTTTAAAAAAAAATTATTTTTCAATAGTTTTAACAATTACCTTCAACCCTTGAACAAAGTAAAACATATATGATTTAAAAAATTGCTTAAAATAAATAAAAATCATCGTGAAATTGACAAACTCTTAGAAAAATCCAAGCAATTAAAAAGGCTTGATTCGCATTGAAGTGCACGTACCACAATACATATGAAGTGCAAGTTAAAAAAACAGGCTCTAAAAATAAAACTTAAAATGTAGCAATTCTCACCAACACTAATTAAGTACAAACCTCGTTTTAATTAACCCTCTAATCAACTTGTATTATTCCAAATAAAGATAGCACCAGCTCTAAGAAGCATTGAGGCAAGCCTGTTTTGGACGTTGAGACTGAAGACTTGAGGAGCACCTCCTATAAATTGTTGCCCTATAAACACCGCTGGCACGCTTGGTTCACAACCAAGTTCCAACAAAACCCTCTCAATTTGACACCCGTTCGGCATTTCATCCAGCTCGTACACTGTTGGGTTTGTTCCAAAGCTTTGTATAAGTAACTTGATGGAATGGCTCATTGCGCAAGTGTTCTTGCTGAATATCACAACTCGCTTGTTATCAACTAAACTTGCTATTACACTAGCCATTTTAATTTAATTCACAACTAATTATTATTATTAAGTTTTTAATTTGCTTGAGGAATTCATCAAAAGTCTTAAGCTTTATTTATACTAATTAGTCTGGTATGGATAGAAAATGAACTTTTAGCTAAGGGAATAAATTGTTAAGTTGATTCCCCAGATTACCCTTTTATGATCATATATATTTGATACTCCTGATCAGTTTCTTTTTTCTACATGCACAAGACGCAATACAAGTTGTGTGTACGTGCCAGCATATTAATTGGAAATTGATGATATGATGTTCATGGAATAAAAAATAAAATAAATTATCAATGTTTATATTGCTTTCAGATTTTGGGAATAAATTTAATTAGTACGTTCTTAAGTGCCACATTTATCCTTCACTATCTAGTTTAATTATGACTTTCCTTATAATTAATATATATAATTCTTCATTGGTATATATTAATTTCTTCAAATTTCAATCAGATACTTAAAAACTAAAGCCTAATTCTGAACTCAAAAGTAGCTTGTGAGTTAAAGGATTATCCAGACTTATAAGCAGCACTGTTGCCTTACTCTTAACCAATGTGAGACTTAACATTCTCATTCCACATCAGCTAGAGACCGGATTTACGAAACGAGAGCTGATGAGAGTACGAAGAAGCCAAGAGTCTAGCTCTGAGACCAACTTAGAAACTCACGTCTAACTCTGAACCCAAAAACCAGCTTGTGAGTTAAAGAATTATCCAGACTTATAAACAGCGTTGTTGTTTTACTCTTAACCAATGTTAAACTTAACACAGATAATATCTATTCTGTTGTATATATATATATATATAATAATGCATGCCGATCACAATGGATTCTATATATAACTGGGATGTAGATTCGGGTGGCTGCCAACCAAGGCCAAAGCTTTGGGTTTGGGTAGAGCTCGAATCCGATCATAAAGTTAATCAGGTAAGATCAAACCAGAATTTTTCATGCTTAATCGAGCAGTTAGCTAGATAAAAAATAGTTGGTATTCGATCTTTGATTATTAGGCTATTTTTTTAAATAAAATTTTATTAAATAAAGATACAATCTATGTAAGAAATAATTCATTTACATATATCAATAATCAAAATTATTAAACTAAAATTAATTTTTTTTTAAATATACGGAAAAAATCTTAAGTTTTTATTTTTTTTAACATTATTTGTAAGATTATTTAATCAAATATTTAACTACTCTTACTTATATATTAATCATTCTTTAAAAAAAATATTATATTGTAATCTTTCTGATTTTAATACTATTAATTTAAATAAAAATTTAGATTAACAATAAAACATAAATTTTAAGTGTATAAATATAATATAGATCATTATTCGTGAATATTTAAATAAGAAAAAATTATCATAGATCTAGATTTATCTAAAAAAAACAACATAAATATATTATTTTATTTAAGTAACTAACAAGAAAAAATACAAAAAAATAAACCTACCGACTAGAAAGGCTCCTAATACTTCTTAGACATAAACCAAATTAACTTTTTAAATGCTTCAAAAATAAAATAACAAAGAAAGAAAGAACAAACTGTGATTTCGCTATATATTAGTGCATTTTTCTAATATCCAAATGTCACCTATATGCAGCATAATGGAAACGAAAAACGAATAAAAGGTCACCATTGACATTATTTATTTTATTTTATATCAAATTGGATACCCAACTAATAAAAGTGATTAAACAGGCCAGGTAAAGTAGTAGAGCATTTTCCAAGATATGTTGTGTGATTTTGATTTAAACAAATTGTAGAAAAGTTTGAAGGGTACAAAAAGTAGAAGGATAAAGTAATTATTGAGAAATGTCAAGTTCCTGTAGATAAGCAAGAAAAAAGAAAGTGGAATATATTAAGAGGGCATGAACGGCTCCTAGCATCACAAACCATGGTTAGATATATAATATTCCTGGTTTATTTTTATGGCTTTTGTAGCTGTCCGTAAGTTGATAATTTAAATTTAATAAGAATAAATTAGTACTAATAGTAAAATAAAATAATAATAATTATTGCTCTAAAAATTATTATTTAATAAAAAATAAAAAAGTAGCATTTAAACAAAAAAAAATAATGTTTTTTTTATTATAACTAGATAAAAAGTTGATATGATGTTATATTTTTTACAAAATTAACTTGTAAGAATATTCTTAAAATAAATATTTAATAATAAATAAATATATAATAGTAATTATTTTAAGAGTAATATAATTTAAACAAGATATAAATATGAGTAATTTGACACGTTATTGATCAAATTTATATAATTTTATTTAATAAATAATTAAATATAATATACAAATATATATGATTTTTTTAATTAATATTTTTATTAAATTTATATAATTTTATTTAATAAATAATTAAATATAATATACAAATATATATGATTTTTTTAATTAATATTTTTATTGTTATCTATAAATTTAATTCTACTAATTAATATAAATACAACTTGATGAAACTTAATAAATCTTTTTATAAATATTTTTAAAACACCGTTGATCATAACAAAACATTCTCGCTTAATAATGATAACGAATTGCATCTTCGTATTTTTCTTGAAGTAACATTGTCTAATTTATACGGGAAAAAAATTACAAACTGAAGAAAGAATAAAAATATAAAGCATATTTCTCTAAAGCTCGGTGAAAAATATGAAGAGAAGAATATAAATTAACATTGTCTAATTTATGGTTAAGATAGAGAAATATTATTAGATTAATTATATTCTACATTTATTAGAATATTTGTCTAAAGATAGATAACATAACTAGGTTTGTTTATTAGAAATTGATCCAATTTTTAGAGAAAAAATTTAAAGAAAAATAAAAAATAATTGGATGAATGTATAGATTCTTTAATAGGTCAATCTATTTATAAAACAATATTCATACATGTGTTGATTATATGAGATGTACACATAAATGGGATGTCAGAGGGGTACAAATGATATAAAGTGATACATTTTATGGTCCGAGGTCGACTATAGCTCGAGCTAGTGGTTGATATTATAGTTAGGGAGGGTCTCCCTTATGTTGGTTGGTTGCGGGTGCGGGATTGGGTAGTTCATTTAGGATAACTCGTCTTGCGGCTTGAGCTATTGATTAGACTCGAGTTGTTAACTAAACTCGGACTGTTAGATGGGTCGAGCTTCTAGTCGATCCATATGTCCAAACACCCGGTCCCCTTATTCTCTCGAGCAGTGGATACAAATCGTTCAACTCCTTTAATAAATGCATGTCATTTGATTGGAGAAAGAAACCATGGGTCTCTATATAAGGAAACGCCTAGGTAGAGCCATTTCATTATTCCATGTGTATCAGATAAAAAGTTAGTTAGAAAATGCTTTGTCACCTCAGTTCGGTGGTAAGAAATCAACTCAACACATAGTTTATTTTCTCGAGTTTTAAGAGTGTAATACTCCAAGTCTAACACTTTTATGCTTTCTTTTCAAGTTGGTTTTAAAGAATCATTTTCCTTTCTTTCCAAACTCGACCATATGTAATCTCTTATTCTTATGTCTTACTCCCTCTTTTATGTTTTGTGATATTTTGTAGCAATTATGTATAGAGAAGAGACATGGGGCTCTGGCTCCTAGGAGAGCCCTCAATGCCCCAATGCAAGTGATGACGATGGGTCCTCTATTAAGACAAATTCTTTAAGTGATAAGGAGAAATCTTAACCTCATCCTTCTACCTCTGCCCCTCTTCAAGTTGTGCCAACAATTAGGTTAAATGTTCCCTAGACACAAATCTCAGATCAATGGTTTCTCACCACTAGATGAGGAAAGGTTAAGGAAAACATATAACATCCCCTCCTCAGTGGAAATAATGATTCTAGTGGCAGGGGCCTGTGACAGTGACTCTTCCCCAAATGGGTGGATGGTCTTTCATGAGAAGACTTATGGTTGAGGGTCAGGTTTCCCATGTACCCTTTTATAAGGGGATATTTGGCAAGGACTTAGCTTACACCAGCTCAACTGATGCCCAATGGCTGAAGGTATATGCTCTACCTCACAGTAATATTCCAAGAGCTTGGTATGGATTTGGAAATGCTCGAATTTAATGAATCCTACATCCTAAAATAGAACCCAACACACCTGATGAGGGTGTATATGTCTGTGAAATAAGATAGAGGTATAAATATGGCCCTTCTTGAGAATGAGAAGAACTGGAAGGAATATTTCTTCTATGTCTCAAGTCGATGGGAATCCCTAACTAATGACACTAGGTTTATTAGGAGTACTTGGAATGATACTAAGGTCGTGATAAGGAACATGGGTTCTTTCATCACGACCTTAACGTTGGATACAAAACAACGTCTAGCTGATGTCCAAAACTATTTATCTGAGAAGACCCTATGGAGGCATCTATTGAATACCCCGCTTTATCGCATATGGGTTGATGAGGCATGGTTCAATGAAGCCTCTTCTCAGGATTATCCGTAAACTTCGAGCTCCTTCCAAGCATAGGACCCTTCTCATAGATTATGCCACTAGTCTTTCGTGGGAATGTTGCTCTGTCTAGAAGGATGGTTTTTAAGGAGCCTTTGTGCCACCATTCTTTCATTGGAGTACTCTTGGTTAATACTAATTATGTTATTTAACTTAGAAATTATACTAAAAAAATATTCTGAAACTATCTCCAAAATTTCAAAGTTTTAATATGTGAGAAGATAGTTGTTTTGTTAGATCTAGGTACAAATGTGTTTTGATACCTTAATTATTTTCTTTGCACTTAGACGTGGGTTATCTAAAACCCACAAGCATGTCCCTAGTTTTAAGTACAAATTTTTTTGAAAGTCCATCAGATATGACTGAAAAAGTATAGGTAGACAACATTGTCTTACATGTAAGTTTGATTACCTCAATGATGTAGGGACATTGAGTTTACTTAAAATAAAATCCCCAAGTTACGTCTTACTAAGACATTAAACTAAGCACTAGATAGGAGGCAATCCATCATTTTCGGTAATTTTCTTTTATTTGTTCTATTTATTTAATTTCTATTGTTTACTTTAGTTTAATTACACGTAAATAATTTTATAATTGTTAAAACTACAAATATTTGTTAAGATGCTAGAAGTTTATAGCGATCTGTCTATGTGAACTTTAATGAACATGATGGATGCACCTGTATTTCTTCATTACTACTTGCACATTTTTAGAAAATAAGTATTCTTTCTTCTCTTTTCTCTTTATCTTTAATTTACAATTGTTACATTGAGGACAATGTAAGTTCTAGGTTGAGGGTGGTGAAAAGTTATTATGCTTAAATTCAAAATTTTAACAATTTTCATTTTTATTGTGTTTTATTTTATTTTCTTTGTATGGTTTAGTAATTTTAAAATAAAAATCTAAAAAAAATTATTTAAATCAAATTTAAGTAAATAGTTAAGTCTTTTGCATTGTTAGATTAATTTTTGAAAACATATCATGGAGTATTTTTTGGTAATTAGTTAGTTTTTGTCATAACTAGTATTTTTTGATAAAATGTGGAAATTATATTAGACCCAAAATCGGTGGTTTTTAGTGGAGACTACCCTTGTAAGATATAATTTGAGCCAAATTTTCTTTTATTCTGAGTGAAATATATTTTTTCCACTCCAAACACATTTCTTATTTCTTCAAAATTTTAGATAATCTCTATAGGTATTAGCATTGAATGCATGAATTGTTTTTTCTCATCAGAGTTTCGTATATATTTTTTTACTTTTGCTTAGATTAAATGATTTAAGTAGAAATTGATAATATATGTTTTTATCTCATTCATGCATGACTACAAAAAAAGAGACATTTATGGAGTTATCTAAACCAAAATCAAACAAAAAAGCCACAAAATTAATCACTCACCAAAATCCTACAAAAGTGTACAATATGTACATGGGTTCACTCTCTAAAAGAATATATTGAAAAATCTCTTAAAAAAATAGAGAGAAAGAATATATAGTATAATCTATATATTATAACCCACATTGTCTACAAAGTTGTGAGTAAATGCTAATTACAAAAGAAATATATAGGAAATAATTCCTTAAAAAGTCATTGCACTTTCTTCATTTGTAAAAAGCATATATCATGAAATTTTTGCTTAATAAGTTTGATTTATGCATGAAAATAATTTTAATATATGATATCTTTATAATTTATACATTCGATTCCTTTCATGAGATCAATGTTAAAAATAACACTTTGAGCTTTTATTCTTTGTACATATGCGAACATATCAGTTCATTTCTATACATAAACTCTTTCACATAAAAATTAGTATGAGTGTTTGATCCATAGGATTCAGTATTTTGAGAGTATTGACTTGTGAGAAATAGAGTTGAAGTGAATTAGGATTCCTCATATTGAATTTGGGTGAAATTAAATTGATACATTTTCGATATGAAACATGAAAATGATTTTCGACTAATTATTATAATAAATCATGACTCTTTAAGAAGATTAAAATAACTTATGTTTTAGATTTTAATTATGATTTTAAAGTAGATTAAAAAGTATGAGACATTTTGTGTTATGTTTCATATTGTTTTCTTTTATTTTATTCTAAAGTTGATTTGTTTTTGTAATTTTAGTTTTTGAGTTGTTATTTTTATTATTGCTTTTAAATTTTACATTTAGTTCAATGTTTGTGGTTATCATTGCTAAACACCCTCACGAGACTCAAACTCGTCCACTAGGGCAACCTAGGGCTTTAAAGGCTTATTGCATATGCTAAATGCAATCGGGTCAATCCACGGAAGTGATTTAGGATAATTTAATTTTTAGTTTTTATCGCTTTTCTTGCTAAGGGACTAGCAAAAAGCTGGTTGGTGGTTGTGATGAGTGCTTAAAAAACAATAAAATTACCATGATTTCATGCACTTTAATTAATTAAAACGATATATATTTATATGATTTTATCATATTTTTATATAAATTTTTCTTTTCGAAATCACGGATATTTTTATTATTTTTCAAATATTTTTGCTTAAAAAAAGTAACTTGAAGACTCAAACAAAAATACTAGAGACAATATATTACAAATATATTGATAAAATAAATGTGGAAAAGTCAAAAAATGGGAAAAAAATGTTTTTGGACAAAATGGGTCCAAAATGTCAAAAGGGCCAAATTCGCGCGTGCAACCGCCCAGTCCCACTGAGAAAGGCACTCAGCGTTTCCAATTGCGTCGATAAATGCACACAGCAGCCCTTAATTGCGCCAAGAAGTGCGCACAACATACCGAGCATCGCACGAACAACCCTAAAGTCTGCATGCCCACCGACCAAAGAAACTCCAAAGTCTACGCGCATCTCCCAAACCATGACGAAGTCTGTGCACGCACAACACCGAAGCCACACACCCATCTATGCATGTCTACCATAGTCCACACGCACCACTGTGCCCATATTCCCCATTTGTGCCCCATTGCCTGTATCAGCGCTCACGTCAATGATGACATCATCATCCACCAAATACGCATTTTCCTCATTTTGTTTTATCATTTTTCCCCACTTTTTAATCCTTTACTCACCTATAAATACCCTCATTCCCTCCACACAATAAAAAAAACCTAAAAACACCAAAACATCTTCTTATCTCTTTCATTCTCTCTATTTCTTAGTTTTTTTTAGTTTTAATGTTCTTTTATTAGAATTAGTTATGTTTTTTGTAAATTATTAGCTTTTTGATTCAATAAATGAAAATGCAAGTTCGTTTGGAGGTTTTTCAGTAATAGAATTAGTATCAAATTACTATAAGGATTTTATTTTATTTACATTTATTTTTTATGTTTTATTCTTATATGTTATATTTAATTTGTCTGTGATTAAATTTAACATTGTTGGCTGTTTGTAAACATGATGTAATAATAATGTTGTTATGCTTGCGAAATATTAAATAAGTAAAAATCTATAAAATGAATTGATTTTGTTTTTATTCAATATTTTATATTAAGAATGTTAGAAAGAAATATATTATTTTTCATTATAAGAATTATTATGTGAAAATGTATTGACAACATATTTTTAGTAATAGTTTTAAAACTTGAAAGTTAGTACTCGGATAATTAAATTCTTAGGTTTAATTTGGACACATTGAATAAAGTTTAAATTGTTTAACCCCACCAAAGATGACATTTAAATGGTTTATTTTCAATCACTTTGAAAAAAGGAATTAGTTTAATTAACCAAATTAGTTATACACCCCACCCATAAGTGTTAATTGATTTGTTTAATTAATAAATAATATCTAATCCCACCAAATGTGGTATTCATATAAAAGATAAAGAATCAATAAATATCAATTTATATATTTAATAATCTAAATAATATGAGCAAACATAATTAACTTAGTCATTATATCCATAAATACTCCACTATTATAAATGATAAAATTTGCATAAATGATTATTGAATCTATATCTATGTTTATTTTTATGTTTTTAGATTAGAAAAAACAAAAACCCAAAATATCGTGACAGAATATTTAGGATTTAATTTAATTTTTAAAATTTTGAATAATAAATTAAAAACCATATACATTCCTTCTTTAGATCGACCTTAGGAGTATACTTATCATTTTCTACGAAATGATTCGTGAACTTGCGAAAGTTTTATAAATATAAAACCAAAGTATTGGCAGGATCGACGATGCCGGTTTTCCTCATCACCTTTCTAATTCTTCCAAAAAGAAAAAGAATGTTACTATTGATGATCCCACGTTTAGGTCTGACCTACTAAATTTTTTTTGAGCCCTCGCCATCCTCCTCCAACATCTACTCAGTCTGTAAGAAATTCCCAAAAAAGGATAAGTATAGTTAATGACTTTATGACTAATATGGATTGGGTGGCTATATGTCAGAGCATGGCACCAAGAAAAAGCTAAGCACGTGTTTGGTGCTATGGCTGAGCAACTCTCCTCGAGCATAGAAATTGGGTATGCGCTGGCTATGGACTTTTAAAAAAAAGGCTAAGAAGAAAGATCTGGGTGAATATTATTACTAAATTTTAGACATCTCGATCACTCCCTAGTACGAGCCCATCCAATCCCAAGATAGGGATAAGGAAGAGGATTCTAACTTGGGTGATAGTGGTGATAATGGTGATGGTATCGAGGTGAATAGTGTAGAGAGTGAGGCTGGGGACCATTGATATGATGCTAACTTGAGACCCAGGTAAATTTGAAGTCTTTGCCCCCCCCTTTTTTTAAGATCAATGCCATTCATGCTTGTGTGATCACGAGCTGTGTCTTGTAATTTTTTTATTTTCAATTGTTAATGAAAATTAGCTTAATTTTGGGAACTATTGTTGATTATTTAGTAGTATATTTATATCCTTTTATGTTTTAATTTATGATGTTGACCTACCTTCTTATTTTTGGGACATTTTTCATTAATCCTACCTTGACACCATTCCCTATAAAAGAGGGTTAAAGACATTTATTGGATTTAGACAATCCTTTTGAAATATTTTTTATCTCCCTCTTGATCTTTTTTCTGTGAACATTGTGGATTCTAATTGTGCTAATAAGCATTCAATTTGGGCTTTGAAATTGGAAAATGTAAGACTTAAAACCAAGTTGAAAGGGTTGAAGGTCGAGCTATCTAAGCTCGAGGAGAAGCTAAAGCTTTATTAAGAGCTTAAGTATGAGTATGCTTCTTATAAGGAGCAGCTATGTTAGAATCAAACTCGAGAAAGAAGAACCATGACTAAAATGGCTGCCCTTGTGGAAATAGAGTCCTATTAGGTGAGATTCCACATGAAATGATCCAAGGGGGTTTTCCTTTAAGTGATGGAAGTTGGAGAAGAATTAGAACGTTCTTGAACTTAATCCCCTCTAAGACAATGACTAGTATTTAAAATAAAATTATCAAGATTCAGGCCAAGCTATTATCCATGGTGGAGGAGATTGATGATCTAGACAATAGTTAGGTGTCTAAACATTTTAGGAATTTTTAATGTTATGAGAGGCCGAGCCATGCATTAATAATTTTTTAAAAGGTGTAGTAATTTCAGATAATAATAAAAATGTTCTCAATAAAATCACACTTGTAATGCTTGATTGTTGTATTTTCTTCTTTATTAAACTATGCCAGGACACATTTCCATGTCCATGACCGTGGTGATCAACTTGTGATATTTGAAAGTGCCAAGGTGGTCTACATAGTTCTTAATTGAGGTGATCAACCCATGACCTTTGAGAGTGTTAGGGTGCTCTACCTAGTTCTGAATCAAGGTGATCAACTCTTGACCTGAAATAATGGAAGACGAAGCTCAATCTGGCTCCTAGCCAAGGTGCTCAGTCCTTCTTTAAATGCCAGAGTGCTAACTTGGTTCTTGATCGAGGTGAACAACTCGTGACTTTTGTAAGTGTTAGGGCATTTTACCTGGTTCTTAACCAAGGTGATCATCCCTTGACCTGAAATAGTGGAATAAGGGTTTCAACCTGTTTCTTGACTGAGGTGCTCAACGCTTCCTTAAATTTCAAAGCACCAACCTGGTTCTTGATTATGGTAAACAACTTGTGACTTTTTCAAGTGTTAAGGCACTCTACCTGGTTCTTAACCAAGGTGATCGGCTCTTGACTTGAAATGATGGAAGAGAGAGCTTAACTTAGTTCTTGATCGAGGTGCTCAGCCTTTTCTTAAATGTCAAAGTGCCAACCTGGTTCTTGACCAAAGTGAACAACTCGTGACATTTGTAAGTGTCAAGGTGCTATACAAGGATGGTATATGAAATCATTAAATTGAGATACATCAAAAGTAATATTTATTTTAAGTGTTTGGAATTCTAACTAGTGTCATCTTCAACTTCATCGATGTTTTTTTAATTATTTGGTAAGATCCTTCCCAATTTGCACCCATTTTATCGGCCATCCATTGCTTCTTGTTAGGGAAGACCCTTCTGATACTCTTCTTTTCTACTCAATCATCATCCTCAAAGCTTCATCATTTTTCTCCTTGGTGAAGGTTAGTTTGATGTCTCTTCTCATCTTGTTCTGTTCTTCTATCAAGGCTAACTTGGTAGTAGGTATCGTAATTTCAGTTGATATAACTACTTTTGTCTCATAGACCAGGGAAAATGGGGTCTTGTTAGTACTTCCTTGAGGGATAATCTTAACAGCCCATAATGTACCAGGAAGTTCTTTAATCCATCTTCCCTTTGCACTCTTCAACCTTTTCTTGAATAGGTTGATAATTAATTTATTGGAAGATTCTACTTAACCATTGGCTTAAAGATAAAATGGCATTGAGTAGCACATCTTGATATTGTACTTGAGGGCGAACTCTTTAATATCATGACCTGTGAATTGCCTTCCGCTATCAGTGACGAGTTCCTTGGGTAGACTGAATTAACAAATTATAGACTTCCATATAAATCAAATCATTTCTTCTTCTCATATTATTCCTAGGGGTTCCGTTTCGATCCATTTTGAAAAGTAGTTAGTGGCCATTAGTAGAACCTTATTTTGGCCCTTAGCTAGGGGTATGGGTCCTACTATGTCCACCCCTCATTTGTAGAATGGCCAAGGACTCACCAACCCTATCATGGGGTTTGGAGGCGTGTGTGACAGTGGTATGAATTTTTGGCACTTATCACATTCTTGGGTGTACTTTGTACAATCTACCAACATAGTGGGCCAATAATGTGTTAGGATTTCATGTGTATGCCTATATGGTTATAATTTAAAATTTTCTATCATTACTTGGCTCAATACACAAAGGGCCTCATTTGTATGACAATTGCAAGCAAGATTTTCTCTTAATCATTTCAACAAACACCTAATGTGCACTAAATAAAATAAACAAATCTCATCTATCTTATTGCTAGAGATGAAGAAGATTACATTTACCTAAAGAGATTGTCAAATCTCTTTAGTAGAGGGAATCCAATTTCTCTTCTAGATCTCTTGGAAACCACCTTTCTTTCGGGAGCACCTCTTGGTTCACCTTGAACCTAACACAACAAACTACCACACCTCTTAGATAGATGGATGTAGATTTCAAGAAGAGATGAGAGAAGAAACTTTCAATCTAGGGTTAAACCACCTAGGTTTTGGCCTTAAGCAAGCCTTTCCAAGTTTTGGCTTAGGAGAAGAAAAAATGTGGCTGCTAAAAATGGAAAATTTTGGCTAGGGTTAAAGGCATCTAAAAAAATCTAATTTTCCTTAATTATGCCTTCTTAAATAGGAAAGGATTAGGGAAACTCTTTATGTAAAGTTTAAATCAATTACACAAATGCAACTAGCCTTGTTTAGCCATCTTATGCTCTCTTTAATCTCAACTTGTGATTGGTTTAATAAATTAATTTATGAACAAATAGTATTATTCTATTATACAATGTATCTATTATTCTTATAATGCATTCAAACATTATACCAAATAATATTTGCATAAATTCACAAATTTATTTATGGTCTAAGCATGTCATATTATGACATTTTATTTTAGCATTTCATCTCATGTATTTTATTTTATACATCATCATGAAATGTAAAATACTCATTGTTTCTCTTCAGTTGGTGTGACCGTACAAAACATCTATATCATCTTGGAAATAACATAAAACTTTATATTATTGACTATAAGAGGTTCTATCATTACATTATAGTTTTCTAAATGAAATAGTACTCGATCGACTAATTTTGTGTCTATCCTTGTCACATGATATTATGAATAATATGCAAAATAGGATCGTGTCACTTTTGCATTATATTCGTTTTCTTGGTCTCTCAAGTGAATTATAATTATAACTACATCAATTATATTGCATGCGATATAATTCCACTTTACCAAGGGGCCCAGTAATATCATAACTCAAAATAGAGGGACAATAATAATATTAACATATAGATTTCTCCCGCACAGGTTTTACACAACGAACTATTATTTCATTCCTATCATAAGATAATATTTAAATATCAATCACATTATATAATTCTCATCACATCTCATATCTAAGATTCTAAAAACACAATGGAAACATTAATGACACAAAACATAATCCACATAATGTTCCATCTAGGTAGGTCGTGTTTAATATATAAAATACACATTTTATATACTCATATCATTAAATGATAATCCCTTATCAATATTTATATAACTACAATAAACTTTTAATCGACATGACAATATTTCATGGTAATTAATGTTCTTCGTTAATTACCACAATTGTGAACATATTTAGGATTACATGTTTCTCATTTTAAGAGTTATATGGTTAAAGACAAAGTGCATCTTCTTGAACACTTCCAAAATATAACATATTAATCTCAAGGAACAAGAATACATAATATTCAAAATCATGAACAATACATAAATCTTTATCAAAAGGAATAACTTTTAAATCACACATCCTTCATAATGGCCCTACCTCACAATCCATTGTGCCAGCCTCCTTCCACTTGAATGAGAACTGTACTCCCCCTCATGTGTTTCAAACATCAATATTTTAACTCTCTCATTGGCTATGCATAAAAGCCCAGGTCTGAGTGTAGTTCTCTTGTATAACCTACATGCTTTGGTCATGTATCGATCAGCCTTGGTCTTGATTTCCTTTGTAGCCTTGCGATCATCGAATAGGTCTTGCCCTTCCAAGAAGTTATAGATCTAGGTGAACCATGGGGTGGTAAGAGCATCCATACACTTGACTATTATTTCAGCCTCTTCCAAGCTTCCTTCCATCAAGATTGTTACTAATACTACTCGATTGTGGTTGGCCTCTCTCATCGATACCAAAGTGGCCAAAGCATCGGCGTGACCATTCTCATTTTGAGAAATTTGCTTGATCTCAAACTTGGAAAATTTAAAGCACTCCTACTTTAAAATTTCCAAATACCCCTTCATCTTTCCATCCCTAGCTTCAAATTTCCCCAAGAACTGGTTGACCACTAGTCTAGAATCACTATGCAATGTGATTTTATCCGCCCAAGCCTTTTTATGTCATGGCCCAAAATATGGTTTTCTCATACTTTGCAACATTATTAGTTGCTTGGAAATCTATTCTAACAGCATACTCAAAACAATTGTTATCATGATCAATTATGACCACCCCTAGTCTAGCATCGTTGAAGTTATGTGCTCCATCAATGAATACTTTCCAAGTTGGCCTATCCTTTTGAGCCACCTCACACACTTTAATACCCCTTCATTACTAATGACTTTTGGTGTCTCATTGAATTCGGTCATAAACTCGGCCACCGCTTGTCCTTTGATGGCTATCCTAGCCATGTAATTAATGTCATACTCTCCCAATTCTATGGCGATCTATGCCAGCCTTCCTGCTACTTCTGGCTTTATCAGTATACTTTTCAGTGGTAGTGAGGTAAGTACTACCACTGTGAGTGAGCCAAAGTAATGTTTGAGCTTCTGTGTGCTGACTTTAAGGGAAAAGGCCAACTTTTCTATGATTGGGTATCTACTTTGTGCATCCGTGAGGATTTGAGTGACATAGTAAATGGGGTGTTGAACCTTGTATTTTTCGACTAGGAGCACAACCCTACAAGTCTGATGAGCCACTTCCAAATATAAGTAAAATGTCTTTCTAGGGAGAGGTTGACCAAGATAGGTGGTTCATCAGGTATTGCTTGATTTCCTCAAAAGCTCTATCATAGTCTTTATTCCAAAAAAAATAACATAATTTTATTCAGCATTTTGAAGAATGGTAAACACTTATCTATGCATTTGGAGATGAACCTGCTTAGTGCCACTATTCTTTCATTAAGTTGTTGGATCCCCTTTAAGTTGGTGGATGGCCTCATGTTGACCAAGGCCTGTATCTTGTGTGGGTTGGCCACAATCCCTTGAGCAGATACAAGATGTTCTAAGAATTTTCATACAGTAACACCAAAGACACACTTCTTGGGGTTAAGTCTCCTACCATACCTATGGATTACTGAAAACACCTCATTTAGGTCTTTGATATGGCTCAGGGGTTATGCTGATTTCACTATCATATCTTCCACGTATGTCTCAATGTTTCTCCCCACCTGATCTGCAAACATTTTGTTGACGAGGTGCTGATATGTAGCATCTACATTCTTTAACCCAAATGGTATTCTGGTATAGTAGAAGGTCCCTTCTTCGGTGGTAAAGGATGTTTTTTCATTATCCTCAAGGTGCATTCTAATTGATGGTAACCAACATATGCATCCAAGAAACTCATTAGTCTAAATTCAGCGGTAGCATCAACTAGCTGATTAATACTTGGGAGAAAGAGGTAATCTTTGGGACATGCCTCGTTTAAGTCTATGAAGGTTACACACATATGGGGTGAAGCACAAGCCTTTTTTACCAACACCACATTCGACAACCAAGTAGGGTAGCTGACTTCCCTTATAACTCCTATTTCTCGAAAGGTGGCAACTTGATTTTTAGTCACCTCATTCTTATCCCTTGAGAATTTTCTCTTCCTTTGTTGGATAGGTGTAGCCTATGGGTTGACATTTAAACTATGAGTTATGAACTTTGGGTCAATCCGAGTTATATCTATCAAGGTTTATGTAAAGATGTTAGAATTTACTCTGAAGAAATGTGAAAGTTGCTCCTCCATCTCTATTGTTAGGTCTGCACTCAACTTTAAAGGATGGTTCTCACACTAACCCTCTATTATCAAGTCTCGCACATCATTTAATTTGATAGACCTCGCCAAAACTTTACCTCTCAACCTCCTTTGAGGGAGGAACTCTGGTGATTGCTACTTGAGGGTGAGCTCTTTCATGGTGGCATTGTAGCAACTTCAGGATTTCTCTTGATTCTACTTATCTCCTTTGTGCCCTTATTAGTAGGGAATTTGATCACTTGTTGGAAGGTGGATAGGGCTTCCTTCATTTTGTGTATCCATGGCCTGCCCAAGATGGCATTGTAGTAAGTTAGGACATCAATAATCACAAAATTAGTCATCACTATTAATATTCCCACCATGATGGGTAACACCGTAGTCCTTACAACATAGGTAGTGTTGTTGTTAAATCCTACTAAGGGTAGTTCTATCCTTATAATATCAGTCTCCTTCACCCCTAAGGCTCTTGCGGTGGATGGAAAAATAAGATGTGTCAATCATGATCCAACATACATCTTAGGACCCAATTCTCAAAGTTATCACTAAGAGGTCTTCATGATTTTACGAGGTCTCGTCCTCTTTGATGAAAATTATCTTCACGGAAGACCTTACCTTTTTCCAAGGCGAACACATGTAAGGCATGATGCAGTTCCCTGGTGAACCTTTTGTGTGATTTTTTTGAGACTCTACTGATTCCAGGCTCTCTATGTATGGTATGGATGATATTGGGCTCGTTGTGAGGATCTCTCCTGCTATTTGATGGATTGGGCAGTTTTAACGCCTTTTGCCTATTTTGATTTACTCCTCTTTCACCATTTCCTCCTACAAGCTTCTTCAAATACCCACTGGCTAACAACTCCTCTATTTATTTTTTGAGGTGTCTGTAGTCTCTTGTTTTATGACCCACATCTTTGTGGAAGGCACACAATTTACTTGTGTCCCTAAATGGAGACTTCATCTTTGGGATCCATCTAAAATTTGGCTCCTCCTCAATTCTTAATACAGCTTGAGCCAAATTCACTCTCAATGGAGGTCCTCTAAAAGGTGAGAGTGATATCCCCTAAGGCCCTCTATTATTTAACCATTTTCCACTCCCTTTGTTGTTTGGAGCAAAAACACTTCCTTCTGTTGATCCTACTACCATGATTTCCCCTATCAGGACTTATACTCCTCTTTTCATTCTCTGGCGCGACCTCCACATCGGCTTGATAGACTTTAATGAGGCCTAACTCTCTTTCGAGATTGAAAATTTTTCTCACCTCTCGATGTGCTTCCTCCAAAGTATGAGGAACTATCTTGGTAAGCTCTATGATCAAGTCAAAGTTCTTTAGTAGGCCATGCTTAAAGGCTTCTATAGCGATATAGCTAGGATAGTCAGACATTTCTAAATTTTCCTCCCTGAACATATACTCCTCTGTAGACTCACCCCTCTCTTGAATAATTGAAAATGGGTGTTGTGACTCCTTCCTTAAAGGCTTATTACAGGCGTATTTGGTGATGAACAACCTGGAAAATTGTGAGAAAGATGTTATGGGGCTAGGTGCCAAGTTATTGAATCAATTTTGGGCATCATCACAGAGGGTAGTAGCGAGTAGTTTGCATATCACGACATCTCTTTTTTCCTTGTGTGACAGGGTCTTTAGTTCCCAGGTAATTAGGGCATTTGAGAGCATTGAACTTGGTTGGTGGTTCATCATTTTCTATCTCATCAGAGAATGAGGAGACACAAAGTTATTTACAGTCCCTATCCACATCATAGGGGGCCTTACCCTTCTTATGCCTTCCATTAGCCACTTTTAACACCCCGTCTTGCCTTTTGTTAGCTTTTTCCAATGCTTGAAACTACGCTTCCTAGTTTTTCCTTTCCTATAACCACTGCTTATTGCTAGGTCTTACTGAGCTAGAAATAGGGTTCCTTTCAACTTTTTGTTTGCCCTAATTTGGCTTGGACCCAATATATTATTTCTTATTTAGGTCGATTAAGCTCGGGGTTTGATTCTTAGAGGCACCCCGCCTGATTATAAGTATAAGGACCTATTTTTTGTATTATCTCCTTAATCTCTCTTCTTAACTCGAGGAGTTGACAAGCCAACTCTTGCTGAGTGCTAGTCTCTACTCCGTCCTCGTTATGGGTGGGCAAGGCATTGTCTGTTACTGCTACGCTCTCTTTGTTTTCTATTTTTAATTGTCCTTCAACATGTAGTTATGAGTAATAGGTGATGTATAGTCTCTTAAATCTCTTTCAGAATTTGGGGTGAATCCTAGAAGGTATGGGATCAGAAGCTAAAGCTCGACCTCATAATCTAAGCCTTATGGTGGGGGACAAAATATTGGGGATTAGTCTAATTTTTAGAGAGAGAATTTAAAGAGAAGTCAAAATAATTGGCTAAATGTATGGATTCCTTAAGAGGTCCACCTAATTATAGAACATTATTCGTACAAGTGTCGATTACACGGTAAGTTAGAGAGATACAAACAATATAAAATGATACATTTTATGGTTTGAGGTCGACTATAGCTCGAGCTGGTGGTCAACCTTATAGTTAGCATGGTTCCTTTAGAAGGGTCTCTTTTTTGTGCATTACGGGCGCGGGTCGTGTAGGTCATTGGGATGACTCGTCTTGCAACTTGAGCTGTTGACTAAACTTGGGTTGTTAGATGGGTCGGGTTCCTTGTTGGTCCATATGTCTAAACCTAATATTATAATAGATTTACTAGAGTATTTACCTAGATAATAGTTTCCTTGTGTTTGCTTTATAACACAAATAAGAGAGCTTCTTGCCAAAAGTGAGTCTGGCTAGTCTAAACTTTTACCATATTTTTTTTTATTTTCTAAGTGCTTCCATATTATTGGTGCATTCGTGCTTTCGTCCTGCATCAAGTGGTATCAGAGTGAGGTTTATGTAGGTCCAACGAAGCATAATAAAGGTATTTCACGAAAAGAATTTGAAGAATTTTTTCAAGAGGTTAATCAAGCTTTTAATAAACTATTTGGATCATTGGCGTTATTAAACAAAAATAAGAATCAAGCTCTTATTCAAAAAGATTATGGAAAAAATCAAAATCAAGATCTTGTTCGAGTAAAAAAGATGATCCAACACAATGTTAAATATAAGTCGTTAAAAAATAAAGACTCGCCTAAAGCTTAAAAAGTGGGAGAGCAATCTTTTGAAAACAAGATTCTTGAGATAGTTTTGGTTGAACACAAAAATTATCATATTATCAAGACCAATAAACCTATGCTAGAGATAATACAAATTCAGAAGAAAGAATTTGAAGAAGAAATATATTTACAAGATGAGTTAGTCCCAGATCTCAAAATTATCTCCATAAAAGAAGATTCAAATATCATAGTACTTATTGATGTTCTTGAAGTTAAAGAATCAAGTGTTTTCACTACTTTCGAATGCAATCAATTATTTGATATCACAACAAATTATTTTCCAAAGAAACAAGAGTTGTCAAATAATCTTCAAGATATCGAGTCATATTTCATTATCCCAGAACTTGTTGAAAATAGTAACGTTAAAGGTGAGCATGTAAACAATATTTGGCTAATATTGTTTAAGGAAGTGGAATTACAAGAAAAATAAATTTTAATGATCCATGAATGCTACAAGTATTATCATCCTCATTTGAAGAAAACTCAAGGACGAGTTTTAAATAAGTGGAAGGGAAAATTACAAAACAAAATTAGAAAAGAGAAAGTAATTTATTCTATTTAGTATTTTTTGTTTAGAGTTCTACAAAGGTAATAGTTTATTTTGTTTAGAGTTCTAATTTTTATGTACTACTAGAGTCACACATAAAAACCATTATTTAGAGTTCTTTTTTGTGTGTATTACTAGAGTCTCATATAGAAACTTTATGAATTATTATAGAGATTTTTCAACTATAAATAAATAGACCCTATGCTTGTATAAGACATCTTAAAAAATAATCAACTTAATAATATTAATTTTTTCTTCTTTTTTTCATTCTCTTATTCCTAATTTTTAGGAATAGTTGTTATTTCTTTCGTTTGGAAGTTGAAGTCCTCTTATTCGTGAGATAGATGAATATCTTTAGACTAGTCCTACTCTAGAGTTGCTAGAGTGCTCGTCTAAAGATAGATAACATAGCTAGACTTGTCCTATTCAACATTTGTTAGAGTATTTGATTAAATAATAGTTTCCTTGTGTTTGTTTCATAACACAAATACGAAAGCTTCTTGCCAAAAAGTGAGTCTGACTAATCTAAATTTTTCTCATATTTTTCTTACTTTCTAAATGCTTTCATATTATTGATGCAGTCGTACTTCCGTCCTGTGTCATAAACTCTCGTGACATTGTATTTGTGCTTTTAGATGCAACATTGAAAAACATTTTTTTTTCTTTTTTGTTAATCACATTGAAAAGCATTTTTGTACACAAACATTTTTTTATGCGTATGACAATAAAATAAAAAGTGTGTTTAATATTTATGGGTCTATATTTATAATATAAGAGTTTCTTTTTTCACAAGTACCTTTCAATAAAAGTCTCTATTTTTAAAATCACTTCTTTTAGAAGTGCTTTACATCCAAATGTGCTTTATGATGCTTTTTTTATGTCAAATAACTGCGTAATTTTTACACATCAACCCCTTACACCTTTCCAGTAACTTAGAACATCTATTCATTAACCTCAAGCATATATTAATAAGAAGGAAAAGAATTTATATAAAAAAATCAAATTAATTGGTAGTTTCTACTGGATGAAAATCCTACCCTTTTCAAGTGAGTTAACTTTCTCTTTGATTTTCTCATCAATGAAAAGGAAGCTTCAATTTTTGGGACTAATTCTTTTGAGTTTTTTCCTTCTTTTTTTGGGTACAGTTTCCCACTTTTTAGTGATATTGGATAGCTTGTAAATAATAGGAACAATTTGAAGTATATCACAATCACAAATTCACAATTAACGTGACAATTTCTCATTTAATACAGTTATATGGATCTCATTGTACTTGCGAATAATACTATGTCACAACATTTGTGATTTATCATAAATTTATGATAAATATGTTGAAAATCAACACCAACCCAATAAATGATATGGTTGAAGGATTTAGGAAAATAAATGGAGTGATTGAAGGATGTAGAGAAATAAATGGAGTGGTTGAAGGATGTAGAGAAATAAATGGAGTGGTTGAAAGATGTAGAGAAATAAATAAAGTGGTTGAAGGATGAATAAATACGGTGGTTGAATGATAAATAAATAGGGTGGTTGAAGGTTCTAGAAAAGAGAAATGTGTAGATAATATTTGTGTGGCTAGAATTATTTCTTAGTTTTATATTTGTATGGTGTACATTGCATGGTGAGGACTATAAATAGTCTACCTTGCATTTGGTTTAATCATCACATCAAAAACAAATAAGTCTTTGTATTCTTAGTTTGAGTGTGAGTTGAGAGCTTTCTCTTTGAGTGTTTGTATTTCTCTTCCATTTGTGAGTTGCCTTTGAACGGTGTTATAGTGTCTTTTATTATGGGTATAATACAAGTAGTTTGTTTACTTGTTTGGATCCAATATTAGTAAATTTAGAGTTGTGTATTCTAAATTTTACTCAACAATTGGTATCAGAGAGGGACAGTCAAGGATCGTTCTTAGTGGAGCTATCTTAAGTTGTGAGAAGTTTGGTACTCTATAAGTTTCTTAGTTAAGCTTATTCGGTATAGTCCAAGTCTTGCCAATACGATAGGTGACCTTCAAGTAATTTGAGGAATCAAGAAGCTCAACAATAAAAACTATAACATATGGGCAACATGTAAGGAGTCTTACCTACAAGGTCAAGACTTATGTGACGTTGTTGGTGGTGACGAATTTACACAAATAGCAGCGGAAGTGGAAAATTAAAGCAGGCAAATCGATACTTGCTTTAAAGACCATAATTGAAGAAGAAATGTTGGAGCATATTCGAGATCCCAAAACACCGAAGGAAGCATGAGACACTCTTGTTACACTCTTTTCAAAGAAGAATGATACAAGACTATAAATTCTAGAGAATGAGTTGCTATCGATGGTGCAACGCGACATGGCGATTTCCCAATACTTTCACAAGGTAAGGTCGTTATGCCGTGAAATTTTAGAGTTAGATCCAAAAGATCCTATTGATGAAACTAGGATAAAGAGAATAATTATCCATGGTTTAAGACCTGAATATCGAGGGTTTGTTACCGCTATACAAGGATGATCGACACAACCATCTCTTGTTGAGTTTGAGAATTTGCTGGCCGATCAAGAAGCTATAGCTAAGCAGATGGGAGGAGTCTCGCTGAAGGGTGAAGAAGAAGCGCTCTACACCAGCAAAAGCAGAGGCACTTTCAAGCAGTACAATAGTAGTTGATCTAACAAAGATGAAGACGAAGGAAAAATTCCTCAAGGAAAGGGAGGCTTTCATCGAGGGGGAGCTTGGAAGAATCACAGTAACAGTAGAAAATTTGATGGTGAATGTTACAACTGTGAGAAAATGGGTCACATGGAAAATGATTGTTAGAGTAAGAAAAAGCCTATTGAAAGCAATACAACTACTTCCAATTCTAAGGAGCATAGCGAAGATGGTTGGGATGCCAAAACATTATTCGCTACAGAGGAAGAAGAATTAGCTTTCACGGTAACAACATCAGAACTTGTACATGAAATTGTGGAAAACAATGGTGGTGTGGAAACCAAGGAGAACATTGGCGATATGGAAACTATGGAGAATAGTGGTGGGACAACATTGGTACATCTCTCAACCGTTGTTTCTACAATCAAGGATGGACTTGAAGATGTAGATGAAGAGCTTGGTGACAACCGCATGATGGACTGTTGGATAAAAAATTCAAACATGAAACACTTTGAAGAAGGGTATCATGTTCCATCTGACCAGTGGACAGACCTAGGTAACATGGATTCCAACTATGAATAAGGCATCTCTTCTGCAAAGTCTGATATTGATAAAAAATCATATAGATCGATAGGGAGATCAGGTTATGATTGCATAAGATCTTATGTTGCAATGGATGGTAATGGATGGTGTTACTGATTATGAGATTCCATGGGAGGAAGATGATGAGATCTAGTCTCATCCTTTGTCGGAGAGTAGATCTCTAGAGTCATCTCCGAGGTCGAACGGTCAAATAATGATGACGATGGCATCAACGACACCTTTAAAACAACAAATAAGCCAGAACAACCTAACCCTAGCCCTTTCAATCCCACAACAACAACAAATGAGCAATGGTAATGGAGGAGGTGGAAGAAAGGATTGTTGGAGTAAAGGTGCTACGATGGTGTTAATCGATGCTTGGGGTGAAAGGTATGTGGAACTGAGTAAAGGGCAGCTCAAGCAAAATCATTGGAAAGAGGTTGATGATTTGTCAATAGTAGAGAGGACTATTCAAAGAATCCTAAGATTGATATTCAATGTAAGAATCGAATTGATATTGTGAAGAATAAGTATAAGAGTGAGAAGGCTAAAATTGATGTAGGTAGAGGATCTAGCAAGTGGAATTTCTTTGAACTTCTTGATGAGTTCATTGGTCGTTTGGATCTAAATGTTAGTGATGACATGCTAAAACAAGTATTTGGCCAATTTGGTGAGTTAATTCATGATAAAATACCAGTTGGAAAAGCATGTGGTTTTGTACAGTTTGCCGAAAGGAAAAATACTGAGGATGCAATTGAGAGTCTAAATGGAACGATAATTGGTGAGCAAATCATTCATCTTTCACGGAGTTCCACCTCAGGAAACAAGCAGTGGAGAGTGGGTTAAAATAACCAATGGAATAAGAAGGTGGTGACAGTTGGAGGGAATCAGAAGCAAAGTAACAAATGAATGTGAAGACCGTTTTTTTCTTCATAGAGAGTTGGTGTTGAGGGAAAGTGTTGAAAATCAACACCAACCCAATAAATAAAGTGGTTGAAGGATGTAAGAAAATAAATGAAGTGGTTGAAGGATGTAGGAAAATAAATGGAGTGGTTGAAGGATGTAGAGAAATAAATGAAGTGGTTGAAGGATGAATAAATAGGATGGTTGAGGGATGAATAAATAGGATGGTTGAGGGATGAATAAATAGGGTGGTTGAAGGTTGTAGAAAAGAGAATTGTATAGATAATATTTGTGTGGCTAAAATTATTTCTTAATTTTATATTTATATGGTGTAAATTGCATGGTAATGACTATTAATTATTTACCTTACATTTGGTTTAATCATCCCATCAAAAACAAATAAGTCTTTGTATTCTTAGTTTGAGTGTGAGTTGAAAACTTTCTCTTTGAGTGCTTGTATTTCTCTTCAATTTGTGAGTTACCTTTGAAATGTGTTATAATGTCTTTTATTATGGGTATAATACAAGTAGTTTGTTTACTTGTTTGGATTCAATATTAGTAAATTTAGAATTGTATATTCTAAATTTTACTCAACAAAATGTATTTGTCCTTGCAATATAACAAAATAACAAACCAGATAGAGTTATAATCCAAACATAAGATAAAATACCTAACTAAGACCTAGAGCCAACTCCATTACTGAATTCCCCATAAATTCAAGCTAGCACTTTATTGCAAACTGCAATAGTACACTTCTTGCCTTTATCACTTCAATCAATGGTTTCATGATAATGTGAGCAAAACAACATACATATGAAATAATATCTACTGCAAATAAGTTAATGATGGTAACACTTTATAATCTGAATGAGATTAGCATAAAATACTAATCATGTAAGATTTAATTGAAGACATATAATTGATGACAAACTCATAAATTCTAAAGCTGCAGGGGGAAATCAACAACATTGCAGTTCAAAAGTAATTCTCAATTCAACAAAATGAACCCCACAATATCTTAGCTTAACCTTCCAATCCATCAACCTGTACAAGGAGAGAGTTGCAAACAGTTAATTGGATCCAAACAAAGAAGATAAAGCAAAGAGGGACAAAGGAGCCTACACATCACTTTCAATAGTTATTTCTCCCCCACTATGTGTACCCCTCTGAAAGATCCATTTCACTTCTAGAGTGACACCTAATAAAAAGTTCGAGGAGAATAAAAACTCAACTGCTAATTTTGAATCAAGAGACCATCGAGGGTTTTTTTAGTTCAATTGATAAGCACCGTTTGACTGAGGGAATGAATAGAATTTGTGAGATTCATCATGCTCTCTCTACTTTGAGTGAAGGTAAACTCAACCAACTGGGTGATAGCATATGAAGGTGATATACTAACAGGTGATGGCGTATTAGGTAGGTTTGTGTGTCGCTTTGATGTATGAAGATGACATGAGACAAAAGGTTTTAATTTTATTTTGTTTTTGTTTTTATCATTAATTCTCCTCGCACATGAATGTTTGGTGTTATATGTAATGTTTATATTAAGTATATTTTTTAAAAATTAGGGGTATCTGTCAAGAAATGAGAAACCCCATTGATACTGTTGATAATTTCACTTTGTAACGAAAATTTTGACTATTTGAGTACACTTAGAAATGCCTTATTTAAAATGGGAAAATTAGGTAACTAAAAATATGTTATTTAAACACTTTAATCATATAATTTTTGTACCAATATATAAGTTATTCAATTTTTAAAATTAGTACACTTTATTCATATAATTATATAGTTATGTGACTAAAATGTTTATTTTTTAATGTAAAAATATTTTCAAAAATCGAATGACTTGTGTGTTCTTACAAAAATAAACTATTTGGCTTTATTTGAAATTAACTTGTGACTATTTACGTTATAAATGTAAATTGATAAAACAATGAGATTCATAAGACAATATATTAATTTTCAAAATTTATCTTATATTATCCTACTTAATTTTTAATGAGATAACATAATATAGTAATAAAACGATATTATTTGAGATATTTCATTTGTTCCTAACGAGCCTAATAAGACAACTAATAATACAAAAATAACAAAAAATATTATAAATAATAATTTATAATATAAATTTAATAAGAAAAAATGATACAATATATGTTTAAAATTACGCTCATTATATTTAAATAAAATAAAACAATATTGTACCATAAACCCATTAAAAATATTAAATAAAACATGAGATGAGATGAAACAATCCACTTTATATCTCTAATTTAAGAACATGTAGAAAATTATTTGGCCTTCTCTTCGGTCGATAAGGTGTTCCCAATTTAGGATAAATATGATTGCATGTTGTTCAAAGCTAGAGTAGAACAAGCAAAGTTTTTTTTTCAAAAAATAAAAATGCCTACGAAGATAGTCTCACAACTTAGTGCTCCATTTTTGAGAAAGAAACAACCAAAACTATAGACCATAGTTTCAGCAACTCAATTGGAGCTTAAAACATCCCACTTTAAAAGGGATTAGTAAAACATAGGTACTTCAGCCAAGCAAAGCTATCAGGTGGTCGTCACAGGTACTACGGAATTGTAATGCTCACCAAGCCCAAACGCATGCATGTGGTAGGATAACTTAATGCTTGAAATAGAACCGTTCTCGTCATTGCATTTGTACTCCTTTCCCATCTCCACATCAGGAAAGGATCCTGAGAATATCATGATGTGTTTTTTAAGGCAATGTGTCAAAGCTCCAAGCTCTAGCTGTCCTCCCCATGCAGCTGTTGATTCTACTTCTTTACAGTAATTCTCAAACCTCTCTGCTACAGAATCATCTGAAGCATCGTCCATTTGACTTTCTGACAGGAAAAATGGAATAAAATCAGGTGCATGTTTCCTCATATATATGGCTACCATTTCTCGAAGCTGTTGATAGGTGTACGACAATGAACCACCAGAAAGGAGGCCTAATTGATGTTCAACAGCGCGGTAAAGACAGTGCCCATCAGGCTTTATTTCACTAATAGTCAAACCAAGAGGTTCAAGCTTTTTCTCTAATTTCTCACTCTCAATCATACGATCGCTTAAAATGTTGCTCTGTTCTTCTTGTATTCTCTGCTCTCTTGCTGCTTCTTGCTGAGCTTTTTTATCTCGCCTCCTTGAACTCTTGCTAGGCTTTGCATGCTCATTTTGGTTGGTAATAGAAACACCAGCTATGGCTTTCACTAAAGTATCAAGATTCTTTTTCTCATTTCCATTTCCAGTGTCATAGCCCAAGGAAGCAAGTTGTCCAACATGTTTTTCTTTAAGATTAGCAGAAAGTTTAGAGATTTCATCCTCTACTTGCTTCTTTTTAGCTTTCTGCTCAGCCTTGCTACCTTTAGCAGCTGCTTTCTTTAGTTCAATTTCCTTGTTCTGCAGTTGGGATATTTCTTTCCTACATATTGAAAAGTTGGTCGAAAAGAGACAAAACTTATCACGAAAGCTTAAGGTAATCCAGTCTATAAGAGTGTAACTGATGCATGAAACAATCAAATGAATCATCTATGAAACAAAACAACTGATCTTTGCTCTGGAACCACTTACCGGTGTCTTGAAAGCATTTCATCTCGAGTTTCCTGCTTGTCTTGAGATGTTTTGTTTGACACCAAGTCAGACGATTTTTCCCCCATTTCATGATCACCTTCCATTTCAGCAACCCTTTAAACAAAGCCAGAGAATAATGTACTAGAACTTTCTAACTTGAATGAATAAAAACAAGACATCATGGATATTTGACTAGAAACTAAATTAAATGATATATGCAAAATAATTCAGGGAGAAAAAATTGCACACCCCAGTTACTCAAATGCGGAGCTAGGAGAGTAAAATGCAACTAAAAAATAAATAGCCAATAACCAATCTGTTCAACAATACATATCATGTTTCCACTTAATTAGTAATCGAAGTTTGGGAACGTAGGAGCCGCACTTTGACACACAAGTAAGGTCTTCCTAAACGTCTTTTGTTACCCAACTTTGCTACATTTAAAAAGAAAAAAGTAAAAAACTACCAAAGCCTCTGAGTTTCAAGAATCAGCCACAATAAACCAACCCTTAAGTGAAAAGCACGCAATTTACTTCACCTAATATCTACATGCCCTTTACATCTAAAGGAAATAAAAAACTAAAACACTAAGATGATATTTGGTTGGATAGAATTAAACATGAAATGCAATGAGTTTTACTTATTACTATGTTTGATTTTTCCCAAATCAACCAGAAATTGTTGCGTGTTTCCCAAAACAAGCGGAAACAACATTCCATTTCCTATCGCAAGGAAAAGGCTAAATGCCTTTACGTCTGTGATTATTTTTCCCTGAATAACAAAGTATTATTTTTATTCCATATACAATTTTCATTAAGTGTTGTATGGTTCATTAGTGAGCAATTTGAAAAAATCCCACATGGATTAGGAACCATAGTGGATGTATTTTAGGCTATAAATAAAACCCCGTCTTCACCTTGAAATCATTTCAAATTTTGTATCTTTTTCTCTTTTTTGTGTGAATAATTGATTAGTTCAATCTTGCACAATCAGTTGTAATTTTTGGAGTTCATCCAATTTGAAGATAGTAAAAATAGTCAACGATGTCCGAGGACATAAATAATATTTATACCGAACCTCGTTAAATTTCTGGTGTTTTTATTTTTTAGCTTTAATATTTTATTTAATATCTGTTTTAGTTTTTTTTTTAGTATTATATTTCTAATAATATTATTTTGTCGGACTAGTTTGAATTTTATTCATTTAAATCATAATATTTGTGAGTAATAACTATTTAAAATAAGAAAAATATACCCAATTTTTCTTATAATTGGTATCAGGGTCGAAGGTTTCTACCTAGACATTTTTTTGTATTCCGTTTGTTTGTCATTGGAATATAGTTGCTAGTTATTGTAATTTAAAGAAATGACGAAAGAAAAGTCTCCCTCAAACAAAAGCCAGCCATCCACGTCATCTATACTAGGCAGAACAACTGTGATAAATGCAAAGTTTGAGGTGGAGAAGTTTGATGGAACCGGTTATTTCGACATGTGGCAAGACAAAGTTCTAGATACAACAAGGTCTAGACATCGTCAAAGAGAAGAAACCAGATGGAGCAAATAAAGTCGAGTGGAAAAATATCAACCGATTGGCATATGGTACAATCTGTTCATGTCTGTCAAGAGAACAAAAGTACGCGTTCATAAAAGAGACATTTGCAAGTAAGTTGTAGAAGGCGTTAGAGAACAAGTTCATAAAGAAGAATGGTCAAAATCATCTCTATTTGAAGAAGTTGTTCCGTCTTTATTACCTCTCAGGTACCACAATAAACGACCACATTACTATTTTTAATCGATTAGTAACAGATTTGTTAAATATGAATGAAATTTTTAAAGATGAAGATTTAGCCTTGATGTTGTTAGCCTCCCTTCCTGATGAGTTTGATCACCTTATTACGAACTTACTCATTGGGAAGAATAAAATGTGTTTTGAGAAAAATTGCACTACTTTGTATAATTATGAAATTAGAAAGAAAGATAAAAAAGAAAGCAGAAATGAAGTTGTAGAGACATTTTCTGTAAAAGGGCGTTCGCTAACACAACAGAAAAGAAGGAGAGGCAGATCTCATTCAAAAGGAAGGCTTGGTAAAACTGAATGTGCCTTTTGTCACGAAAAAGGTCATTGGAAGAAAAATTTCCTGAAGTTGCAGAAGAAAGGAAAAGATGTGTCGCCTAATGTATGTGTAGCTAAAAGCAACTCAGATTCAGATTTTGCATTGGTTGGTTCTTCAACAGCATCCCATCCTGGTGATTGGATTTTTGATTCAGCATGTACCTTCCATATGTTTCCTAATAAGGAATGGTTTTTTAATTTTGAAGAACTAGACGATGAAGTTGTTTTCATGGGTAATGATTATCCATACAAAATTTTGGGGATCAGTACAATTCGTTTGAAGAATCAAGATGGTTCAACCAAAGTCTTAACAAATGCTCATTATATCCCGAATATGAAGAAGAATCTCATTGTTGTGAGAGTCTTAGAATCAAAAGGCTTCACTGTGACCTTGCAAAATGGGAGATTAAAGGTAACTTCTGAAGCACTTATGGCAATGAAAAGAGTTTGAAAGAATAGCTTATACTACTATCTTGGTAGTACGGTTATTAGGACAACATCAGTAGTAGTCTCAAAGGAAGAAAAAGTTCAAAAACTACCAAGCTATGGCATATACGTTTGGGACATACTGGTGAAAAAGCTTTACAGATTCTAGTAAAACATGGCCTATTGAAAGGTGCGAGAACCGACAAGTTGGATTTCTGTGAACATTGTGTATTGGAGAAGTAAAAAAGAGTAAGTTTTAGCACTGTACTCTATAATACAAAAGCATCTTGGATTACATCCATATTGATGTGTGGAGGCTAACAAGAACTCCATCCATGAATGGCAAACAATATTATGTCACTTTCGTCGACGACTTCTCGAGAAGAGTTTGGGTGTATCTCAGGAAGAGTTTGGGTGTATCTCAGGAAAAAGGATAAAGTGTTGAGAATTTTTTCAAGTGGAAGAAGATTATCAAGACTCAAGCTGGTAGAAAGATCAAGCGTTTGAAGTCTGATAATGACACTGAATACACAAATGATTCATTTATGAAAGTTTGTGAAGAAGAAGGCATCGTACGACACTTCACTATTCAAAAAACACCTCAACAAAACGGAGTTACAGAACATATGAACCAGACTTTGCTGGAGAAGGTTCGGTGTATGTTGTCCAATGCTGTGTTAGGCAAGTAATATTGGGTTGAGGCTATGACGTATGCATGTCATCTTGTCAACCTTCTACCATCGTCTACTCTTGAAAGCAAAACGCCTATGGAGGTATGGTCCGAAAAACCTGCTAGAGATTACGATTTTTTATGTGTTTGGTTCTATTGCATACTACCATGTCATGGAATCGAAATTGGATCCAAGAGCTAAGAAAGCTATTTTTCTGGAGATCGTCTCTGGTTCTAAGGGATATCGTTGATGATGTCTTGAAACAGAAAAAAATAATCTTCAATAGAGATGCTACCTTTAATAAATTTACCTTGCTGAGAAAAGCAACTAAGAAGATAGATAGTACTTTGCAGTAGGTGGAGCAAACTCGAAGCAAGTGGAGTTTGAAAGAAGAATTGTTGATCCAGTTGGTGGATATAAGACAGAAGCTGATTCTTCGTTAGCAGAAGATAAAGAGGTTTTAACCTAAGAACCTCCACAACAACAAAGAAAAACTGCAATTGATAGGCCACGACAACAAAATGTTAAGATGCCTGCTCGATATAAGGATATGGAAGATCTACCTGCTCAGTTTAAGAATACGATTGCCTGTGCACTTTTAGTTGTGCATGATGATGTTCCTTCCACATATAAAGAAGCAATCAGAAGTCCAAAAGTTGAAAGATGGAAGGAAGTCATGGATGAAGAACTATTGTCCTTTCAAAAGAATAAGACATGAAAATTGACACAACTACCTAAGAGCAAGAAGGCAATAGGTTGCAAATAGATGTATGCAAAGAAAGAAGAATTTCCTAACAAAGATGGCATTTGCTACAAGGAAAGGTTAGTGGCTAAGGGTTATGCTCAGAAAAAGGGAATCGATTATAATGAGATATTTTCTCCAGTTGTAAAGCATTCTTGCATTAGAATTTTGTTGGCCTTGGTAACACTTTTGGATTTGGAACTAATTCAACTTGATGTGAAGACCACGTTTCTACACGGTGACTTGGAAGAGAAAATCTATGTGTCTCAACCAGAAGGATTTAATGTTACTGATAAAAAAAATTGGGTTTACAAGCTAAACAAATCGTTGTATGGACGGAAGCAATCTCCGAGGCAATGGTACAAGTGATTTAATCAATTTATGTTGCAGCAGAAATACACTAGAAGCATACATGATTATTGTGTATATTTTGGCAAGCTACAAGATGAGTCTTTTATCTATCTCCTATTGTACGTTGATGATATATTGATTGCATCAAAAAACCTAACAAAAATTGAGAGGTTCAAGGCTTAACTAAGTTAGAAGTTCGAGATGAAAGATCCGAGAAAAGCCAAAAAGATTCTCAACATGGAGATAAGTAGAGAGAGAAAGAAAAAGGAAAGTTTTGTTTGACCCAGAGTCAATATTTGAAGAAGGTGCTACAACGTTTTGGTATAAATGAACAGACAAAACCTATAAGTATTCCACTTGTTCCTCATTTCAAACTTAGTACTCAATTGTCTCCTAAGAAAGATGCAGAACGAGAATACATGATAAAGATACCGTATACTAATGTGATTGGTAGCTTAATGTATGCAATGGTATGTACGAGACCTGACATTTCACATGTGGTTGGAGTTGTAAGCAAGTACATGCATGATCCTGGTAAAGGACATTGGTTGGCTGTGAAATGGATTCTACGATATATTCTAAATATTGTAAATTTGGTTTAGTATTCGAACAGGATAAACTATTGGTAAATGTGCAATCGAATATTGTGATTCTGACTATGGAGGGGATTTAGATAATCGTCGGTCAACTACTGGTTATGTGTTTACTCTTGCTAAAGTACTAGCTAGTTGGAAGTTTACCTTGCAATCCACAATTTCTTTGTCTACTATAAAGGTAGAGTATATGGCAGTTATAGAGGCTGTGAAGGAAGCTATTTGGTTACGAGGTTTGTTTGAAGACTTGGAGTTGGTCAAAAACATATTAAGGTGTTTTATGACAATTAGAGTGTTATTCATTTAATAAAGAACCAAGTATATCATGCACGTATTAAGCACATTGACGTTTGTTACCATTTCGTGCGAGAGATTATTAAAGAAGGTAGAGTACTACTTCAGAAGATCAATACTACAAAAAATCATGCAGATATGATGACCAAGGTAGTGATAGCAATCAAATTCAAACATTGTTTGAACTTTATTAATATCCTGCAAATTTGAGTTGGCTTTGGCGTCTCTAATCTAAAGATTGAAGAAATTGTTTGAGAATCACTAAGTCGTCAAGGTAGAGATTTTTTGTATGGCTTCTTAGTGAGCAATTTGAAAAAATCCTACATGGATTAGGAACTATGGTAAGTGTTGTATTTTGGACTATAAGTAAAGCCTCCTCTTTCATTATGAAATCATCCCAAAATTTGTATCTCTTCTTCTCTTTTGTATGGATAATTGATTAGCTCAATCTTACACAATCAATTGTAATTTTTGGAGTTCATCCAATTTGAAGATAATAGAAGTGGTCAACAACACCCGAAGACATAGGTAACATTTATACCGAATCTCGTTAAATTTTTGGTGTTTTTATTTTTCTGCTTTAATATTTTATTTAATATATGTTTTAGTTTCTTTTAGTATTATATTTCTAATAGTATTATTTTGTTGGATTAATTTGAGTTCTATTCATTTAAATCATAATATTCATGAATAATAACTATTTAAAATAGAGAAAATATATTTGATTTTCCGAACAATAATGTTAAATAAATAAATAACATACAAATTAATTATTACTTTTATTATGATGTCAAACCAAACATAATAATAATAATATTTTTTTTCTTTCCACCCAATTCTATTCCCATTATTTTCCCATTCTACAAACTAAATGTGCCTGAATTCAAACCCTGCTCACCATATTCAAGATCCTCGGTCTTAGTCTACCCACCCAAACCCAACACACAAGAACCATTTTTTTCCCTAGAAATTTGAAAACACAAACTTAAAGAGCACACAAAAATCTAAAATAAATAAATAAATATATAAAAGCATTTCTATAGCAGCAGTATGCAAAACCAAGAGCCTCATTCAAAAATTCTTGCTCAAAACATCAAAAGGAAATCCATTCATTGATACACTACAAAGCTCTACAACATCATTAGCACAGAGACATGAAAATTAAGAGTATCTAAAACAAATGAGCAATTCCTTATCGTCAAGTAAGATGCATCTAATCATAAATCATCAAGATAAGGAGACCGTCAATTTTGTAGCAGTAAAAACTTAACAATAGATGTCAATTTTGTTTGGTTTCCAAGTAATAAAATAAAATAAATAACACACTCGTCTTAAATTTATTATCTTCTTTAGATTCTCAATAATAATTTAAGAAGAACTCACCTGAAACTGAAGTGATAACTGTGAACAATGGTGTATCGGAAACCAAATAGAAATCAACAATCGGTAACTGACTAGAGAGGATTGGTCACATGTTCAATTTTTGGTTGCCCAACAGAACAGTCTCCAGAGGATAGAGGGGAATCAGAATCTAGGGCTTTCAAATTGCGATTGTTTATTAAAACGGCGTCGTTGTTATTCGCAGCACCTGTCATCCAAACTGGAGGCGCGGTAATTTTGTAGTGTTCATATTTTATTTTATTTTTTTACTTTTTATCATGTTTTAAAATGATTTTCATGTAATATTTAAAGTGTTTAGAAAATTTCAATTTAATTATTTTAAAATATTAAGTGATAAAAAATAAAGGTATTAAAAAGATATTAAATTTGATAATATAAGTATCAAAATCCAATTATATTTTTTTTAAATGAAATTTTTAACGCATTGTGTATTAAATAAAAAAATTTAAAATATTTTTGATATTGCATAAAAAGCATTTCAAATCATAACCAAAAAATAAAACATAATTTACCTTAAAATTTGTCCTGAGTAATTTTAATTGCAAGTGTGTCCCACTTTTAATTTATTATTTTATGTGTTATTAATAATTGATAAATATATAAATAATTTTTTTATATTTTATATAATAAAACTTTATATTTTTAATCGTATTTATTTATATATTTTTTATATTAATAATGCATACAACTTTATGTAAAAATAATATAAGCGAATTGTACTCATTAAGAAATTAATTCCTTAAAAAACCAACTAAGGTTTTGTAACCTGATTTTAGCGTTAGAAATTACTATTGCATCTAAGTCATTAAAGATAGAGTAAAAATAAAATTCAAATTAAAGACATGACAATAGGTACCATTTAATAATTTCTAATATAAATCAAACAAAATCTTATTAAATGGGTTGTAAAAAAACAAAATAACTAGTGTGAGGTATCCTATATGTGACATTTCTAATAATTCGTATATAGTGACATGATATGGTTAAATAATGGATTAAGTCTTGGTTAGAAAACCTTTAATATACTCTGTTTCAAGTGACTTGATTAAGAAGACCTCACAACCTAATGAATCAAGACCCAACCTTATATGACATCAATTTAGTACGACATGATGACAATCCTATTGGCATCAATTTTGTGTGACCTGGTAAGGTTACTCATTTATTGACAATCAACCTGTGTTGTAGGAAAATTCACCCTTATCATCATAACCGGTCCTTATTTTCATCCCAAATCAAGAAATAATCTAGTTTAATTAATTCTAAATTTTGACCTCAATGACCATTTACCGCATATATCACCAACCATCTTATCTTATCGAGGTCTGGGGTATGAATCCACACTACCTATAGTAGGTAACAATGTGCCAAGAACGACCATAAATATTCCATATAGAACTACTTTTGTTATCTACAACTCTAAAAGTTGGTTTTACAAAAAAGATGTCAACTGGGGAGGCTTTAACAACAAATGGTTGAATTACAACAAGCTTTCGTAAGATCTCAAAATGATCACGATTAACTAAGATCATGATTGATACAAGAAGATTATTCAAAGGAGACGGAAAGATCATTCAATACTTCTACCCCTCTAATAAGACCAAATCGATCAACGAGATCGAACACACCTCCCAAGATCCATTAAGATATCACAATCAGTATTGGCCTAAACCATTTATGAACAACCCATACCCACAACTCTAGCTCTAAAACCTATATACATAACCTGTAAATGTCCTGCATGAAATATGTCTCAATAGTTACTAGAATCTTTTCGTTTGGAAAACTTTGTTCCAAAGGGATGCCTAACCCAACTCGAACCATCTAGTACTAACTTGGATGAAAAATTCAAAGAAATGGAAGACAAAATAGAGGCAAAGGTGAACAATTGACTTAAAAGTCAAGGAAAACTACATCCCTAGAATGATGTCGAAACTGTGTGTGACCAGTTGTTAGCTTCACATTTCTCTAATAATATTGAGCTAATGACTCCACCCTCAAAATTTTCTCCCCTAAAATGTCCCGCCTATAAGGGAACAAAAAATCCAATGGCTCATGTAATTCATTTCAAAATGGCCATTATAACTATACGCGTCCCAGAAAACAAGAATGAGGCTATATATTGTAAACTATTCGCTGCCACCTTATAGGAAATGACACGACAATAGTTCATTGAGTTACTGCCTAAGAGTATAAAAAACTTTGATGCTTTGGTAAAAACTTGCATCACCAACTACACTTATAACAAGTCGATAAGAAAGAAGTCCTACCATCTTTTTCCAATTGTTTAGGAAAATAATGAGACCATAGAAACCTACATAAGGAGGTTTAAAATGGAAAAAAAATGAAAATCTCATAGTGCCTTGACTCTATTATTATCGAGGTCTTTCGTAAGGGGATTAAATTAGATATGGGCCTATTCATTAAACTTACCAAAACTAATACATGATCTCCGAACATGGTTTATAAAGAGGCCCAGAAGTTTGTCAATATGAAAAAATAGTATAAGCCAATAAAAAGTTCAATGAATCAGACTTTAGACAAATCCCATTTTGTTAAAAAAAAGGATGAAGAAAGGAAACCTTATAGGGATAGACGTCCTAACCACCTTTCCATTTCAAACTAGTAATAACTTCTAGGGGAAGACCTGTGATGTGAAAAGAGTGTCATCCTAACCACCTTTCCATTTCAAACTAGTAATAACTTCCAGGGGAAGACCTGTGATGTGAAAAGAGTGTTGTCTCCTTTTAAGGTTCCACTATTGCTTATAGCATTGACTGAAATTGTATAATGGATGTAATGTATTAATCAAGTAAACTGGCCACAACTTATAAAATCTCCCTTTTAGAGACCCCAACAAGTATTTCACTTTTCATAAAGACACATGTCATTGGACAAAATATTGTAGGCATCTCAAGTGGAAAATTGAATATCTCCTTTTGGAAGAACATTCAAGAGATTTAGTTTACTAGAATAAAGGCCCACGGGGAGGGAACAAGGAGCTGAATAACCTTCCTAATTGAAGAGAATGTGTTCCTTCTAATCCAATTCCTTGGGATAACAACAAGATTAATCAACCCCCTCAAGAAGATGTACATGTAATTCACACCATTCATGGTGGATTGATAATGTCAGGTCATTGATGCACAATATTGTTGCATATATATTTTGTATGATTTATAAAATAACTCGTATGTACATGAATCATTTATAGAAAATGATAAGTATACTTCTAAGGTCAGTCTAAAGAGAAATAATGTGATTTTTAAATTATTAAACAAATTCTTAAAAACAAAATTAAATAACCTAAACATCCTATCACGATTGTTTTGGGTTAAGTTTCTAAGATAATGACATAAAAAATAAATATAAATTCAATAAACATTTAAACAATTAAACATTTATTATGCAATGGAGAATTTATTAGACATATTAGTTAGTTAATTAAGTTTATTCAATATTAAATAGGATATTAAATATATGAATTAAGTTTATTGATCTTTCTTGTATTTAAAAATAGAATATTAATTAATTTTATCATTTATTATTAATTAAAATCACTTATCGCCTTCGGTCGGGTATAACATTTAATTTTAATTAAATTATGCTTCTATTTAAGAGATAGTGAACCATTTAATTGCCACCTTCGATCGGGTCTAACAATTTAAACTTACATCAAGGTGTTTAAATTAGGTTTATTATTTAAATATCTGAAACTAACTTTCAGATTTTAAAACTACTATGAATAATATGTCGTCAATATATCTTCAATAATAATTCTTATAAAAACAATTGAAATAGAGTCCATTCTAACTATTCATATACACCAAAGGATTTAGGAACGCTACCATAAATCAGATTCAAAAAATTTAAATGCTAAATCTAACTCTCTTGTTTATTATGATTAATACTTCATCAATATATTTTTCATTTACAAACTTTGGTTTTAATCATGATGATGAAATAAAACTTAATTCATTACATAAAAATGTATAATCTACTTTAATATTTCACGAACGTCATTACTAATATCTCATATTATTTATAACCAAACATGTATAGTTTAATAAATAATTAATAAATTAAATATATAGTATATAAAAAAACACTTAGAAATATTCTGAAAAGAATACATTTTAGATATATCTCAACAGAATCCTTAGGATTGCTTTTTAAAAGTCTCTAGATAAAATTGCTATGTTTTTTTATTGAATTGAAACTAAAAGCTATTATATTAACTAAATTTATTCAACTTTCGAATGTAAGAAGAATTTTAAACTACTAAAAGAAATAAAAATACTAAAGAAAGCTGGTGATTCTAGGATATTTGTTTTTACAATATTTAACATTGTACTTACAATGTTTTTACGCCACAATCCACATTGATTTTGGATACATTCCTTTGGCCTTGTACTACGACTTATAATGTTTTTATGACACCGTACACTTCAAACTGCATCACTTTGAAACCCTAATTTCTATGTAATTTCCTTTTTTTCAATATTTAAACATATGTAATGTTTTACAAATGTTTTCGTTTAATCTTTCAAATTGTAATGGAGTGTTTCAAGTATAATTCTTCAAGTTGATTTATTTAATACAAGAATGATCTAAAAAATAACAAAATATATTTATGATTTCAAAAAGATAGATTTGTGTAAATGATAGTAAAAAATGTAAATACAAATCTATATAATCACTAAACATGAATAAAATAATGATATATTAAGTTTTTTTAACACTTATCATAACTTCCAACCAGCTTCTTATTAGTCTCTTAGCAAGAATGAAAAAAAAACTAAAAACAAAAACTAGAAATTAAACTATCCTAAACTATTTTTGTAGATTGGCATGGTTGTATTTAACATATGTAACAAGCCTTTAAATCCATAGATTGTCGGAGTTAAATTTGGTGAGGGTTTTCAGGTATGGTACCCACAAACATAAAAAATAAAACAAAAAATAATAAACAAATAAATAATATATGAACAAATAAAATTTAAAGACAAAATAAATAGATAAAAGAATAAAACAAAAAATTTCATGCTTAATTTTTTTTTAAGTCTATAATTAAAATCTATAGCACAAGTCATTTCAATATTTTAAACATTAATGATTTATTATAATAATTAGTTTGAAAATCACTTTCATATTCAAATAAAACATTTATCAATATAAAATTTATCCAATCTTAATATAAAAAATTCTAATTCGTTTCAACTTTAACCTTACAAGGAATACTCTCAATAATACTAATTCTTTTGATTCAAGCACTCATTCAAAGATATATGCGAAAAAATTTATGTATATAAATGAACTAACAGTTCACATATGTATAAAAATAAAAAGATCAAAATGGAGCATCATATTGATCTTATGAAAGAAATAAAATGAAATTATTTATAAAGAAATCACATATCACTTTCATACATCAATTAAATTCATTAAATAAAAATATATAGTAATGCTTTTTAGGAGATGTAGAAAATGCAAATGATTTCTTAGGAAATTATTTCCTATATGTTTTCATTTGTATTTCATCAATTCTCACAATTTTAAAGGATAACGGATCATAGTATGAACTATTCATCTTTCTCTTTTTTTATATTTCTTTTATCACTATTTTTTAAGAAATATTCCTTTTTCTAGAGAAATTATCTGTATATATATTGTATGATAGGTGAGTAGCTAATTTATGAATTTGTATTTTATTGATTTAGGTAACTTCGTATATGTTTTTTTCGAAGTCATGCATGAATGAGTAGAAAGGTATATACTTTCAATTTATACTTAAATTATTCAATTTAAGTTTTAAAAATAAATATATAACACTTTATTAAATATAAAAACTCTAACATTCAATGCAAAGTCTTATAGATATTATTTAAAAATTATAATTAATAAGAAAAGTCTGTAAAGAGTAAAAAAAAAAATAGTGTCACTTAGAATGGATAGATAATAACTCAAAATATATTATCACAAGAGTACTCTCCACTATTTGATTCCTAAATATTGATTTTGGATTAATCTTAATTTCAACATTTTATCATGAAATACTAATTACAATTAAAACAAACTAATTAGCATATCATTCCATGAATGATTTTGAAATTAATCTAATCATGCAAAGATTTTATTATTTTCTTGAAATAAACTTCAGAAGACATGATAATTTTGTAAGAAAAAAATTAAAAATAAATTAAAAGCTTCTAATTCAATAAAAATAAATAAAAGCACACGAAAATGTAAATAAAAATAAATTTAAAAATGTAAAATGTAAACATAAAATTTCAATTTCACCACAGAATTTTGTAAATTTAGCTTTTTCTACCCCTAATATATAATTTATATTTCCCTCAAAGTAACAATTATAAATCAAAGATAAAGAATAAAGAAAAAAAAGTTACCTATTTGTTTGAACTTGTTCAAGAGTTAGTATGGAATTACAGGTATATTCATCAATTCAAACATATTATAATTACACAAATGTGCACTTCTCACAAATTTAACAAACATTTTCAAATAATGTTCACAAAATAAAAATAAAAATTACCTATAACGTAATAAAATTAAAAGAAACTACATTATATAAATAAATAACCACCAATGTTAAAAAAACAAAATAAAAAATACATAAAAGAAATAAAATTTTGGATCATTTTAGAGCTCCTCCTCCATGTCATCCGGACCTTGATCTTGAGGCTCTTGTTGTCGTGATATTTTTGATAGTATAAAATTGAAGTCATAATGAGGACACTCGAGTGTTGTTAAATGGCTTGTATCTATGTCAATATGACTTAGTTGTAATTGATTCATTTCATATATTAATCGATTGTGTTTCACTTGATAACGATGCTATTGATTTATAAATGTTGCTTGTTGGGTAAAATATTCCTCTTGGTATTCTTTCATATAGCTCATTCTCTCATCAAAGTTATGAAATTAATCCTTTATATACATTCTTGATGGAGGAATGACTCTCATTTCTCTTGGAACGATGTAAGCTCATCAAAGTAAGTCATATTCAATAATTCACAAGGTTGTATAAAAGCCTCACATTTTGAATGGGGTACCCCCAATTTCTTACATAAAGTGGTTGCTAATTGTGGGAAAAAGAAACCCAAACGGTGACTATTTGTAGATAGCTTAATTCGTTGGTAAATTATTGTTTCAACATCCATGGGAATCTTACATGCGATTACATATAGAAAAATAGCTTTCTATCAACAATGTTATAATGTTTGGTGGGTATCATCCTAGAATATTTAAAGTATTTCAAAATTATTAAAATTTTGTCCAAATACTTTGCTTCAAATCATTTATGTTTAACACCAACTATAATCCATTTAGCACCTTGTATACTTAAGGCTTCTAATATTGTAATATAATCCACATTACTAAGATACTGCTCATACTCACCTTCTCTAACATGTACTAAATTAAAATGAGCATTTATATCATTAGACCCACATAGCATTAGCACATTCCTAACAAAAAATTTATAATCTACAGCATTTAGGAAATTTGCATAAAATTCCCAAACTAAAGATTCAATAGCAGCATCTCGTTCTTTAATAAACTTTTTCTAACCTAGGACTTCTATTACATCTGTAATTCCTTCTCATCCATCGTCAAATTCCATCACCTTTTCAAAGCAGACTTTAGCATCAAAACTTGAAAATTTTAAATTGTTAAAATCTCCTAAAGTTGAAACTTCATTTCCTTTCCTATACCTCTTTGGTGACTTTTTCAAATTTTTACCACCAAATAGAGGTTCACCAAAGTTTTCCAACAACGTAATTTTAATCCAAATAATTCCTAATACTCTCTTTATCCTAAATATGATTTTGGACTTTGAATAAATATATAAATATTCCCCAAACGTTAGAAAATTTAAATTGAAGAATATAATTTCAAAACTTATGAATACTTACCTTTTATTGTTGAAGATTTGAAGAAAAATAAATAGCATCCATTTGAAGATGAAAATCTTGAAGGAACTTGAAAAACTTAAAAATTTCTTCATAAAATGGTGAAAATTGGTTTTTAAAAAGGATTTGTGAATTTTTTTTGAAGAAATGTAGGAATTTTAAGGGATTGAGTTAGGGGAGAAAAAAATAAGGGTTCGAGAGATATTAAGAAAATGTGAGAAAAATATGAGTTTTCATGTAGGAAAAAGATTTATAGGAAAATTTTGCATGAATGCAACGACACACATTTTATTCATATTACGACGTGGTTATTTCTAAATTTTGTTCATTGTTTGAAATTTCCTACACCTCCATTTTTTTTGCTTCTATATAAATTAAAAGAGAAAAAATCTAAATTATGCACACAAAAAATAAATACAATACAAAAAAAATGAAAGCAATAAATAAATAATTAATGGGTTACCTCCTATCCAGGACTATATATTTTATCATTTTTAGTGAGACATTTATTTTGGGGGATTTCATCTTTTTGTAAACTCAATATCCCCTTGTTATTGAGTTTTTTTTAACATGTAGTCATTCCTTGCCTTGCTTGAGTAGTTTCTAGATTAACTACTCCATCTATATTTTCATCTTTTTAATGGAAATTTCTATAGAGTCTAACCTTTGATTTATCCTTAACTGGTTGTCTTTGCTCACTTGAATAAATGAATTCAAGTTTCCCTCCAAATTATGCTTATTGAAAGGATTTATTTGCAGTTATTTGTGAAATTATTGGCCTAGTGGTTTTAAACTTTGGACAAATTGATGGGTGTTTTGCCTCTAATAAAAATTGGGATGATTCATCCACCTAGGATTATAGGTATTAGCATTAGGGTCATACCTAGGTCTTAGTTGTATCCCCTAGTACATTGATCTACTTGGATCTAACTTTAGCTTCTAATTGATAAGGACATGTATCAGTACCATGTCCTAAAGTACTACATACACCACATTGGTCTTCATTTATTGTGGCATGTGTAGTTAGAAGTGCAACTTACTTGCTCAGTACCGACGTTTATTTCATGGACTTCGTTTCTCCTTACTCTAGAGCTCTTTTGTTAGGAATTAGCACCCAACATCTCAAATAGATTGTAAGTCTTTGGGGCTATTTTCTCTACCATCGCTTCACCAATAGCATTATCAATAGTAGTTTGACACTGTTATGTCAATCCATTATAGGAAAATTGGTTTTGAAGATATAAGAGGTATATGTGATGAGGGTACTTGATGAGTAGAACCGATCGTCGATCCTACCAATACTTTGGTTTTATATTTATAAAACTCTCGCAAGTGCACGAATCATTTTGTAGAAAATGATAAGTATACTCCCAAGGTCGATCTAAGGAAGGAATGTATGTGGTTTTTAATTTATTATTAAAACTTTTAAAAACTAAATTAAATCCTAAACATCCTGTCACGATATTTTGGGGTTTTGTGTTTTTAATCTAATAACATAAAAATAAACATAGATACAGATTCAATAAACATTTATGCAAATTTTATCATTTATAATAGTGGAGTATTTATGGATATAATAACTAAGTTAATTATGCTTGCTCATATTATTTAGGTTATTAAAGATATAAATTGATATTTATTGATTATCTCTTTTTTATATAAATAACACATTTGATAGGGTTAGATATTATTTGTTAATTAAACAAATCAATTAACACCTATGGGTCAATAACTAATTTGGTTAATTAAATTAATTCATTTTTTTCTAAGAGATTGAAAATGAACCATTTAAATGCCACCTTTGATAAGGTTAGACATTTTAAACTTTATTCAAGGTGTCTAAATTCAACCTAAGAATTTAATTATCTGAATACTAACTTTCAAGTTTTAAAACCATGATTAAAAATATGTTGTCAATACATTTTCAAAAAATAGTTCTTATAAAAACTTTTGAAATAGAGTTCCATTCTAACTATTGGGCGATTGTATCAACAAATAAAAGAGCACTACATTGAATAAGACTAGATAATTAAATCTTAAAATCTAATTTTCAGATTTAAGTTTGTAATAAAAAATAATATATTTCTCTTTAACATCCTTAATATAAAATCTTGAATAAAAATAAAATCAATTTATTTTATAAAACTATTTTACCTATTTAATATTTCGCAAGCATAACAACATTATAATTATATCATATTTACAAATAGTCAACCATATTAAATTTAATTACGAAAAAATTAAATATAACATATGATAATAAAACACAAAAAGATAATTGAAAAGAATCCTTACGATAATTTGATGTTAATTCTTTTGCTAGAAAATCTTCAAACGGATTTGTATCTCCACTTATTGAATCAAAACTAAAAAAATAAAAAATAAAACTTTCTAGAGAGATAAAGTTAGAGAGATAAAGAGCTCAGAAAATTATGTGTTTTGGAATGGGGGAAGAAGTTCATTTTATAAGTGAGAAAAAGACCAAAAGAGGGGGGGGGGGAATATTTCAAAATTTAAATTTGGACTCGTTTGGATAGGTTGTCGCGTGTATGGGTGTAAAAATCTCGACATATGGATGGTTGGCACACGCAAGACATGGCAAGGAGTGTATTGGCGCACATACGACACATCGTAGGTGTGGCGTGTGTTGGGCGTGTACTGATTACATGTTCTGGTTGGAAGTGTGCCAACCACGTGCGTGCATATGTTGGGTGTTCTCTAACCACTTGTGGGGGTGTGCCGATGTATGCTTGGCGTGAGCGTCAAACTTGGCAAGGATGGGATGGTGCGTGCGGGACTCAGCATGTTGGGGCCCGAACGAGCACGGATGGGCGTAGATTCATGCGTGAGTTTGTCTTTGTTTGGGAAATGCATGCAAGTGGGCACAGATGCTCGACGCAATTGGGCAGCTGTCCGCGCGAATTTGGCCGTTTTGACATTTTGGACCTATTTTGTCTTTTTTTTACATATTTTTGACTTTTCCTCATTTATTTTCTCAATATATTTGTGATGTATTACCTTTATTATTTTTCTTCGAGTCTTTAAGTTATGTTTTTGAAGCAAAAATACGTGAAAAACAATAAAAATACCCATGATTCTGAAAAGACAAATTTAGATAAAAATATAATAAAATCATATAAATATAATTTTTTTAATCAATTAAAGTACATAAAATAATGGTAATTTTAGTGCTTTATAAGCACTCATTAGTAGATACCACTATTGGTTTTGAAACAATGAGCTTCATGAATGCATACTCAAGATACCATCATATCCGAATGTATCCCAAAGATGAAGAAACGACAATCATCACTGATAAAGGGACATATTGTTATACAATGATTACTTTTGGTTTAAAGAATGTGGGAGATACTTATCAAAGGTTGTAAACAAAATGTTTGAAGACCAAATTGGTCAAAGCATGAAAGTCTATGTAGATGACATGATGGTTAAAACAAAAATTGCTAAGGACCATCTCCCATATTTGGAAGAAGTCTTTGCCACAATAAGAAGTTACAAGATGCGACTTAATCCTAAAAAGTGCATCTTTGGAGTCACGTCGAGGAAATATTTAGGGTATCTAGTGTCTTCTGAAGGGATAAAGGCCAATCCTGATAAAATTATAGCTATTGTGAATATTTGGTCACCAAATCACATTAAAGAGGTCCACTAACTAAATAGGCATATAACAACATTGAGTCATTTCATTTCCATATGCATAGAGAAATGTTTTCCATATTTTCAGTTGTTGAAAAAAAAGGAGTATGTATGGAGTGATGAATGTGAACTAGCCTTCCAGTCCATCAAAGAGTACCTCAAAAAAGCACCACTTTTAAAAAATCCTACTATTGGCAAAGTTTTACATATGTATATGTCCTTCACGAACAAAGAAACCAGTGATGTACTTGTGGCTGATAGAGAGGAGAGGTAACATCCAATCTACTATGTAAGACATTCTTTAAAGGAGAAAAACAACAATATCCTTCATTAGATAAGGCATCTTTTATAGTAAGAATGGCTGATATGAAACTCATGCATTATTTTGGGGCTCATAAGGTGGTAGTCCTTACATCTTACCCAATGAAGAATATTTAGGAAAGCTAGGACCTATCTAGTCATCTTTCTTAGATATCCATTGAGTTAAGTGAATTTGAAATACAATATAAGTCATTATCTACAATCAAAGAATAAATTATTGCTAATTTTATCTCTTAATAGACTCATAAGCCCACAGTCAAATTGGAAGCTTAATTGTCAATTTTAGTCACATTAGTACCAACTTTAATTTATGAGAGGTATATATGGGTGGCACAAGAAATTTGAGGGGATTAGATATCAGATTATATACACTCACATAGGAGGACTAATATAGTAGTGTACCTGTATCACTTTTCAAGCAACCAGTAACGTTGTCGAGGATGAAACATTACTTCTAGCCCTTCACCATTCGAAGCCCTTGGAAGCAAAAAAAAGTGCTAGTCTGTAGTGACTCTAGACTTGTAGTAAATCAAGTCAATCATAAGTTTAAGGTCAAGAAAGAAAGGATGAAGCATTACCTTTAATAGGTGAAAAAAGAAATTGCAACTTTTGAAGCATTTGTGATCAAACAAAATACGAAGAGGGGGAACACACACACAGACTTCTTGGCCACCCTAGCATCAAAAATAAGTTTTAAATTGAAGAGAGTTATTCCCATTTCATGCCTATCAAGGCCTAGCATAATAATAGAGATGGATAAGGAGAAAGAACATGCAAGTATCGACATCGTAACACACATATCGTGGTTGACCCTATACCTGGATTATCTCATCCAAGACATTTTGCCTACTAACAAAGATGAGCTAGTCATAGATAATAACTGTTATTTCATAGGTTAGAAGGTGGCTTCTTTTTGTGAAGAGATAGGGATAAAATCGTCACATTTGACTCTTTATAGGCCACAAGCTAATGGCTAAGCAGAATTCTTGAACAAAACCCTTATCAATATATTACCAAAACGATTAGAGAAAGGTAAAGGTAAATGGGTTGATGAATTACCCATTGTTCTTTGGGTAATAAGAACAACATTTCTATTGTATATGGCAAGAAAGTAGTAATTTCCTTTAAAATACAAGAACCCATCTTTCGATCGGAAATAACATAAGGGGATAATGATGATCTGAGAAGAGATGACCTCTTATTAACTAAAGAAAAATGGAGAGTGATTTGATAAGAATTGAGTCACAAAAAAAACAGCTCAAAATTCATACAACCAATTCTTCAAGCACAAATACTACAGTGATTGGGTCCTATGGAAAGCATTGGGAAATAGAGTAGAAACTACCTATGGAAAATTTGTCCCAACATAGGAAGACCCATATCAAATATATGAGATCACTCAATGAGGTTTATATTTGATAGAAAGTTAAGGAAGAAGAGAGAAGTTAAGCTAGAATGGAGAATATTTAAAGAAATACTATGTATGAAGTTTTAATCAAATTGATAACCCCTAAGTTGTGTATATTGTGGAACGGTCAGTAGGCACTCTGAAGTAGGGATAGAGGTCATCCTAGGCTTTGGGGTTACCAAACATCCCATTTTCAAACAGGTGATTCAACCTTCTATTTTCACTCTACTTGAATGTAACAGAAAAAATGCTCTTGAGTATACTAATGTTTGCTCCTAAAGGGGAAAATTTTATTTGATATCCTAAAGTAGTAGGTTTGGTGTATTTCACAATACGGGGTGGGTAGGTAGGCCTTTATTTGTACCCTGCCTAATGGTGGTAATGACTTGATTGATCTGAGACTGCCCTTTTTGTGTAAATCCATGGAAGAAGCAAGGAGAAAAGAAGACTTAGCGATCTCTTCAAAAAATGATGTAGTTAAATATGGTGTTTGATTCATCTATTCACTTAAGGATGACAAAACATGGTGATTTTTATTATATAGTGGAATGGTTTTTAGGGTGTAGGAAAAACATGGCCCGTTTCTATCAGGTCATCAAGATTGACTTATGAGTAGTGCATGTAATTTATGGCCCAATATTTATCTAATACGAGCTGACCTTTTAGACGAGTATGGCCTCAATGCAAGAGCTAGACTTAAAATTTTAGATTGTGGACTCAAAATCTACTTAGATCATTGAAGTAATTTTCAAGACAGAATCAAATGACAAAAGGAACATATAAATAGAGAAAAATTGAAAGAATTTAAGGAATCATTGAATCACTATAAGACAAATAAAAAGGGAAAATGAGATAAATTTATAATTTTTATTTTTATTACAAATGTAAATGCTAGTATGCTAGTATGCTAGTTATGCACTCCAAAACATATCATAGGTGTATAAAACACATTTACAAAAGAACCATTTATTACATCAAAATCAGAATACAATCCTAAACATGAGAGATTATCAATTACTCAGATATTGATGGTGATATCATAAAAGTTGAAGGTTGTACTAAGAAAAGCTTACAAGAACAATAAAACTAAAAAATGAGAGAAAGAAAGAGAAGAGAAGATGTGTTTTGAGGTGTGTTTTGCTATGAATAGAATAAGGGTATTTATAGGTGAGGAAAGAAATAAAAAAGTGGGTGAAAAACTGATTAAAAATGGAGGAAATGCGTAATAGGTGATGATAACGTCAACTGGCATCAGCGGGTAGGTAGGGCGCGGCAGCGCATGCGGAATGGAGCAGGGGCGCGTGCGGACAGGGAAATGTGGTGCACGGGACCGGGCGTTGATGGGCACAGGCGCGTGCGGAATAGGCTTGCTGCGCGCATTGGCCGGTGCGACTAAGCAGCTACGTGCGCGATTTCCTCATTTTTGACATTTTTGACCCTTTTAACCCATTTTGTCCAATTTTTCCATATTTGTTGATTTTTCCTCATTTATTTTATGAATATATTTGTGATGTATTGCCTCCAGTATTCCTCTTTGAGTCTTTAAGTTATGTTTTTAAGTCAAAATACCTAAAAAACAATAAAAATACCCGTGATTCCGAAAAGATAGATTTATATAAATATATGATAAAATCATATAAATATATATATTTTTAATCAATTAACGTGCATAAAATCATGATAATTTTAGTACTTTTTGAGCAACATTACAACACCTAACCGGATTCTTGCTAGTCCCTTAGCAAGAGAAGCGACAAAAACTAAAAATTAAACTATCCTAAATCACTTCCGTGGATTGACACAGTTGCATTTAGCCTATGCAACAAGCCTTTAAACCCCTAGGTTTCCCTAGTGGACGAGTTTGAGTCTCGTGAGGGTTTTCAATAATGGTACCCACAAACATTGAACTAAATATAAAAATTAAAAGAAATAATAAAAACAACAACTTAAAAACTAAAATTACAACAAAATCAAAAAATAACTTTTAAGAATAAAAGAAAACTACATAACACAAAAATGTCTCATACTTTTTAATATCCTTTAAGATCATAATTAAAATCTTAAGCATAAGTTATTTTAATCTTCTTAAACAATCACGATTTATTATAATAATTAGTTGAAAATCATTTTCATATTTCATATAAAAAATGTATCAATTTAATTTCATCCAATTTCAGTGTCTAGAATCTGAATTCGCTTCGAATCTATTCCTTACTAGTCAATACTCTCAAAACACTGAATCCTATGGGTTCAAACACTCATACTAATTTATATGCGAAAGAGTTGATGTATAGAAATGAACTAATATTTTCGCATATGTATAAAGAATAAAAGCTCAAAGTGTTATTTTAACATTGATCTCATGAAAGGAATCAAATGTATAAATTATAAAGATATCATATATAAAAATTATTTTTATGCATAAATCAAACTCATTAAGAAAAAATTTCAAGATATATGCCTTTTACAAATGAAGAAAATGCAATGACTTTTTAGGTAATTACTTCCTATATCTTTCTTTTGTAATTAGCCTTTTCTCACAACTTTGTAGTCAATATGGGTCATAGTATGTAGATTATACTATATATTATTTATCTCTCTATTTTTTCTGAAGATATTTTTCAATATATGTATCTTTTTAAAGAGTCAACCCATGTACAGATTGTACATTTCTTTAGGATTTTGGTGAGTGGATTTTTGTTTGATTTTGGTTTAGGTAATCCCAAATATGTCTCTCTTTTTTTGTAGCAGTCATGCATGAATGAGATATAAGCATATACTATCAATTTCTACTCAAATCATTTCATCTAAGCAAAAATAATAATAAAATATATATACGACACTCTATTAAGATGAGAAAAAATTCATACATTCAATACTAATATCTATAGAGATCATCTAAAAATATATATTTCACTCTGAATAAAGGAAATTAGGCTCAAATTATATTTCACAAAGATAGTCTCCACTAAAAAAAATTCATAAACATCGATTTTGGGTTTAATATAATTTCTACATCTTATCAAGAAATACTAGTTATGACAAAAACTAACTAATTACCAAAAGCAATTATAAAATATTTCATGAATGTTTTCAAAAATTAATCTAATAGTACAAAAGACTTAATTATTTACTTAAATTTATAAAATAAAAAATATATTATTATTTTTTTAATTTTTAAAATTGTTAATTTTTTTTAAGCATGGTAACTTTTCACCACCCCTAACCTAGAACTTACATTGTCCTCAATGTAACAACTGTAAATTAAAGATAAAGAGAAAAGAGAAAAAAAGATTACTTATTTCCTGAGAATGTGCAAGTAGTAATGGAGAAATGCAGGTGCATCTATCATATTCATCAATAAAGTTCACACAGACATAGACAGATCACTGTGAACTTCTAACATCTCAACAAATATTTTTAGTTTTAACAATTATAAAATTATTTACATGTAATTAAACTAAAATAAACAATAGAAATTAAAAAAATAAAATAAATAAAAGAAAATTACCTAAAATGATGGGTTGCCTCTCATCCAACGCTTAGTTTAACGTCTTAGCAAGACATAACTTGGGGTTTTCATTTTAAGTAAACTCAACGTCCCCACATCAATGAGTCAATCAAACCTATAGGTAAGACAAAGTTGTCTACCTATACTTTTTCAGTCATGTCCTATGAATTTTCAAAATTTTCTATACTTAAATCTAGAAACATGCTTGTGGGTTTTAGATAACCCATATTTAGGTGCAAATCAAATAATTAAGTCATCAAAACACAATTTTACCTAGATTAAACAAAGCAACTAACTCCTTAGATTGTAATTAAAACATTAAAAATTTGGAGATAATTTCAAAAAAAAATTTATTCTTTAATTTTTTTTTGTTTCTTAAGTTAAAATAACATAATCAGTATTAACCAAGAGTGCTCCCAGGAAAGAATGGTGGTGCAAAAACTTCTTAAAAACCATTATCTTAGATAGAATAACATTCCTAGAAAAGACTAATGCCACAAAAGCTTCCAAGAAATAGACTTCTAGATCTCCCTTATATCTTTATTTTTCATGCTACTAAAATTAAGTTAAGTTAAGAAAAAAGTTCAAGTTAATTACGTTAAAAAAATGTAGGTTATTTAAGTTAATAAAAATCTAAGTTAATTAAGTTAGTAAAAAAACACAAAACTAAGCTAATTAAGTTAAACAAAAATTTAATTAGTAAAAAACTAAGTTAATTCAGTTAAACGAAAATTAAGAAAAAAAAATAAAGGAAATCAAATTAAATTAAAAATTAAAACAAAATAAAGAAAAAAAATAAAATAAAATTGCTAAAGGTAAAAGAAAATAAAATAAAATAAAAATTGAAAATAAATTTTTTATTCATTTTTTATTTAAAAAAATTAAAATTAAGATTTAAAATAAATAAATAACTAAAAATTAATAATAATTTAAAATTAAATGAAAATCAAATTTTAATTTTTTTTAATTTTATTATTTATTTAAATAAAATAAAAAAATAATTATTTGTTTTTAAATTTTTTATGTTTTAATAATTAAAAAAATTTATTCTTTTATTTATTTATTTATTATTATTATTATTTAAAATTTAATAAAGTTTTTTTTTACTTCAAATTTCAAATTTCAAAATTATTTTACTATTCACGCTTTAATTATTATTATTATTATTATTTTATTTTTAAAATTGTTAAATGTTCTTTATTTATTATAAAATTTAAAATTTGAAAATTGTTTTTGTTATTATTTTTTTTATTCATGAATAGTAAGTTTATTATTTTTTTTGTTTTTGTTTTTTATATAAATTTAAAATTTTAATTAATTTTTTTAAATATTTTTTTACTATTCACAAACAAATTTTTTTTATTTAATTATTATTAATAATTATTTTTTTTAATTTAAATTTTTTTGATTTTTTTGATTTCTTATGAAATTTGAAATTTGATTTTTTTTTACAAAATTTTAAATTCGAATTTTTTTAAATGAGAAAAAACAATTTATTTTAATTTTTTTATTTCTTATTACTATTTGCGATTAACAATTATTTTATTATCTATTTTTTTTGTTATTTTTTTTTAAAATTCATGAACGGTAAAGGTTTTTTTTATTCAAATTTTATTAATTTTTTTTTGTTTTTGTTTTTGTTTTTTTTTTTAGAATTTATGAACGGTAAGTATTTTTTACTTTCAAATTTCGAATTTATTTTACTATTCATGCTATAATAATTATTATTTTTTAATTTAAAACTTTTTAATTTTTTTATTTCTTATGAAATTGGAAATTTGTTTTTTACATAAGTTTAAATTCGAATTTTGTTTAAATAAAAAAAATTATTTTAATTTTATTTATTTATTTTTACTATTCATGAACAACCATTTTTTTTATTAGCTATAGTTTTTTGTTATTATTATTTTTTTTACAATTAATGAACGGTAAGTTTTTTTTTTACTTCAAATTTCAAATTTATATTACTATTAACGCTATAATTTTTTTTATTTCTTATGAAAATTGAAATTTGATTTTTTTTACAAAATTTTAAATTTGGGTTTTTTTAAATGAGAAAAAAATTATTTTAATTATTTTTATTTATTTTTACTATTCACGAACAACAAATTTTTTTATCAAAATAAAAAAAATCACAATTATTTACAACACAAAAAGTTTTTAAAATTTTGATAAATAATTTAGAAAGCATTTACTTTCTCGGCAACAACGCCAAAACTTGATAAGTAGAACCGACATCACCGATCTTGCCAATATTTTGGTTTTATATTTATAAAACTCTCGCAAGTGTACGAATCATTTTATAGAAAATAATAAGTATACTCCCAAGGTCGATCTAAGTAAGGAATGTATATGGTTTTTAATTTATTATTCAAAAAATTTAAAAACGAAATTAAATCCTAAACATCTTGTCACGATATTTTGGGGTTTTGTGTTTTTAATCTAATAACATAAAAATAAACATAGATATAGATTCAATAAACATATATGCAAATTTGATCTTTTATAATAGTTGAGTATTTATGGATATAATAACTAAGTTAATTATGTTTGCTCATATTATTTAGGTTATTAAAGATATAAATTGATATTTATTAATTCTCCATTTTTTATATGAATACCACATTTGGTGGAGTTAGATATTCTTTGTTAACTAAACAAATCAATTAACACATATGGGTGAGGTTGATAACTAATTTGGTTAATTAAATTAATTTATTTTTCTAAGAGATTGAAAATAAACAATTTAAATGACACATTTGGCGGGGTTAAACAGTTTAAACATTATTCAAGGTGTCAAAATTAAACCTAAGAATTTAATTATCCGAGTACTAACTTTAAAGTTTTAAAACTAATACTGAAAACATGTTGTCAATACATTTTCAGATACTAATTGTTATAAAAACTTTTGAAATAGAGCTTAATTATAACTACCGGACGATTGTACCAACAAATAAAAGAGCACTACTCTAAATCATACCGGATAACTAAACTTTAAAATCTAATTTTCAGATTTAAGTTTGTTATGAAAAATAATATATTTCTCTCTAACATTCTTAATATAAAATCTTGAATAAAAATAAAATCATGTGATGAGTGCTCAAAAAGTACTAAAATTACCATGATTTTATGCACGTTAATTGATCAAAAATATATATATTTATATGATTTTATCATATATTTATATAAATATGTCTTTTCAGAATCACAAGTATTTTTATTGTTTTTCAGGTATTTTTACTTAAAAACGTAACTTAAAGACTCAAAGAGAAATACTAGAGACAATACATCACAAATATATTCATTAAATAAATGAGGAAAAGTCAACAAATATGGAAAAATTGGACAAAATGGGTCAAAAATGTCAAAAGGGAGGAAATCGCGCACGCAACCGCCGAGTCGCACCAACTAACATGCGCACTCGGTCTCGTGCGCCGCATTTCCCTGTCCGCGTGTGCCCCTACTCCACTCTGCGTGCGCCGCTGTACCCCACCTACCCGTTGACGTCAGCTGACATCATCATCACCTACTACGCGTTTCCTCCATTTTTAATCATTTTTTCACCCATTTTTTATTCCTTTCCTCACCTATAAATACCCTCATTCTCTTCATAACAAAACACACCTCAAAACACATCTTCTCTTCTCTTTCTTTCTCTCATTTCTTAGTTTTTTTAGTTTTTCTTAGTTTCTAGTTTTTCCTTAGTTAGTTTTTCTTAGTTTTAGAGTTCTTCTCTTTTTGAGAAGAACTAGTTATGTTTTTGTAATTTATTTGTTTTTTATTCAATAAATGGAAGTGCAAATTCTGTTTGGAGGTTTTCCAACAACAGGAATAACATCAAAGTACTGTAAGGATTTTATTTTCTTTACAGTTATTTTTTATGTTTTATTCTTACATGTTATATTTAATTTTTCTGTGATTAAATTTAACTTTGCTCGCTATTTCTAAACATGATATAATAATAACGTTGTTATGCTTGCGAAATATTAAATAGGTAAAAATCTCTAAAATGAATTGATTTTATTTTTATTCAAGATTTTATATTAAGAATGTTAGAGAGAAATATATTATTTTTCATTTGAAACTTAAATCTAAAAATTAGATTTTAATTTTTAGTTATCCGGGCTGATTTAGAGTAGTGCTCTTTTATTTGTTGGTACAATCGCCCGGTAGTTAGAGTGAATCTCTATTTCAAAAGTTTTTATAAGGATTATTATTTGAAAATGTATTGACAACATGTTTTCAGTAGTAGTTTTAAAACTTGAAAGTTAGTACTCGGATAATTAAATTCTTAGGTTTAATTTGGACACCTTGAATAATGTTTAAACTGTCTAACCCCACCAAAGGTGACATTTAAATGGTTCATTTTCAATCTCTTAGAAAAAGAAATTAATTTAATTAACCAAATTAGTTATTAACCCCACACATAGGTGTTAATTGATTTGTTTAGTTAATAAAGAATATCTAACCGCACCAAAGGTGGTATTCATATAAAAAGGGATAATCAATAAATATCAATTTATATTTTTAATAACATAAATAATATGAGCAAGCATAATTAACTTAGTTATTATATCCATAAATACTCTACTATTATAAAAGATAAAATTTGCATAAATGTTTATTAAATCTGTATCTATGTTTATTTTTATGTTATTAGATTAAAAACACAAAACCCCAAAATATCGTGACAGGATGTTTATGATTTAATTTCATTTTTAAATTTTTTGAATAATAAATTAAAAACCACATACATTTCTTCCTTAGATCGACCTTGAGCGTATACTTATCATTTTCTATGAAATGATTCGTGCACTTGCGAGAGTTTTATAAATATAAAACAAAAGTATTGGTAGGATCGGCGATGTCAGTTCTACTCATCAGAGATTTATAGGTTGGTTGATGAGTGACTTGAAAGGTTGTCAAGCAGCCTAAAATTATCGAACGAGTTCATATGACTAATAATTCACAACAAAAACGAACTGATTTTCAAGTAGAGTATGAATCTAATAGACTAGCTATAGTGAATCACGGTCTAAAAAGTCTTACAATAGGATAGGATTCTCTTAAGGAAATTTGGTTAAGTTATATGTAAAGTGGTGAATGGTAACAAAAAGTTACTATTTATAAAAGACTTAAGAATTATGACAAAGGGAAGTGAATAATTTTTTTTGGAGTGAATGAGGGAGTTAGAAGGTTTGACCATTACTTTTGGAATATTCCCTCAACTTCTCAAAGTTTAAAGAATAAGGAAGTTATTGTTAGGTATCCTACAACTAGTTAGTACACTACCCTAACGATCTGGTGTATTTTACCCGAATATAGGATGTGACATCTCTAGTAACTTATATGTTTGCAATTTGGCATGATTAAAGAACGCCGATCCTAGTTAGAGAACCTTTAATGTACTCCATTTTAAGCAACCTAAGCAAGAGGACCTCATGACGTAATGAAGCAAGACCCAACTTGATATTGACATCAATTTAGTGTCACCTGATGAGAGTCCTAATGACATTAATTTTGTGCAACCTGGTAAGGTTACTTATTTATTGTTAGTCCATATAAGGGGTATCTCATACGATCTACTATTAGCGATCTGATGTCTAGTATGAAATTATTATGTTTAGGTGAATCCTGACATCTCGAATATAGTGTCTACCAATGTAACATTGACACATACCTCTTATATACCTCTTATATACCTATATATACCTTACTAATAAGATGAGTAAAGGATCTTAGTATTATCTTATCTATAACATCTCACTAAAATCCTTAACATACAAGTAATCTTCAAATAATTAAATTTATTATTTTTCACTAATTTTATTCAAAAATTGAAATAAGTAAAAAGTTAATGTTTTTTTTATATAAAAACTAAACATGAAATATATATATATATATATATATATATATATATATATACTAGTTATTTGGTGCGACAGCATAAATTTGTTATATTTTTCAAAAGCATCACTAAAGTTCATGTAAAATTTAGACCAAATTTTCAAGGGTAAAATTGATATTGTATAATTTTTTTTTATTTTTTTTACAAAAATAGTGAAATAAATATTTAAAAAATTTATTCATAATTATATCGTTATCCATCTTTTTACAACAAAAATAGTGAAATAAGTAATTAATATTTAATATTTATGTATTTATTATTTTAAACTATAAATTATTCATTTGGAAAAAATATTTTTTAAATATTTATTTTTATTATTTTTGATGATAGAAAATAATTTTTTTACAAAATTCTAATTTATTTTTTTGTACTATGGGTCTTTCTTGGATTGGTTTTAGAGTATACGCTAGTTGTGATGACACTCTTAGAAAGGATCATTTAAATAATTAATCACAACGATTGAGAATTTGTGAGCGAGTTGTTCTTGTGGGAGACTCCAATGATATTATCTCCAATAGTGACAAATTTGGTGGTTGAATATGGTCACAATCTTTAGTGGGGGACTTGGGATTTATTGGTTCAGTAGTAATTTGGAGTAACAAATGGCACATTACTAAATGGGTTCAACAACTTAACGACAGAGCCTCGCAACCCATGAGTAGATGAAATTTTTTCCTAACGCTACAATTTACTGTATTGATGCTAAGATGTTGACTAATTTACTTAGCAAGGTGATTTAATTGCAAATGTAATTAACCCCAATTATAGTTCTTTTTTTCCTCGAAGGATTATTATGAATGATACTTTGTTTGCTCACGAGTTGTTGGATGCTCATAAAAATAGGAGGCATGAACCAACAGTATATGACCCTAAAATTAGACATAAGCAAGGTGTATGATAGGATAGATTGGGTTTTTTACAGACAATGATGATGATGCTTATGATTTTTGATCCATTTCTTTTAAGTTATAATACCATCCTACAAAATAAAGAGCTTATATAATAGTGTTTGGGTGGAATTTGGGCCTCTAGGCTCTATTAGATTGACCAAAACGAGTACAAAAGTTAATTATTTATTGGACGGGTGCATCAATGGATTTAGAATTGGACATGTCGGTCTCTTTCTTTATCAGGTAAAGAGATCTTGGTAAAATCTATGATAGGTACCATGCTTAATTTTTCCATAAAATGATATGTATTACCTATTAGTTTATGTACTGATTTGGAGTCTGCCGTGCAAAAGTTTTGATGGGCTTACATGCTCCAGGATATGAAGATTCATTGGGTGGCTTGGAAGAGATTGTGTTAGCTAGGTACAAGAAACTAGTGGATTAGACTTTAAAGATTTACGTTAATGGTAACCACATAATGTTGGAAAAAATTGAATTCATTTCTCACACAAATTTTCCAAGCCAACATTTTTGGACGGTTTTGTTTCTTACTGTTGGATTGGATTACTCAATCTCTTGGAGTTGGAGGGGCTTTGTGGAGGCACAAAGTGTTATTTAGGCTGGGTTACTATAAGAGATTCATAATGATCGATCTATTAAAATTTGGGATGATTCGTGGGTTCTTAGTCTCTATGGTTTCTATATTCAATTGCCACAAATACCAAAGGTGTTAGGAGAATCATAATTTCAATACAAACTTAATCAAGTTCTAAACAACGGAATTAAACATATTCTCTTTCATTGTATGAATCTTTTAGGAAACAAATAAATAGAGCTCAAAAATGAAAACATGCACAAAATCAACATAAGTAATTTACGTGGAAAAACCTTCCCGGTGTAGGAAGAAAACAACCACGACACTCCTCTCCAAAACTTCCACTATCAAGAAACAATTGTACAACAGTTCTCTCTAAGTAAAACTAGAGGCAAACAATCGACAACATCATCAAGAATACATTTCTTAGAAACTAATAATTATTTCAAGAAAAATGGAGATATCTAACCCAATTCGTAATCATTGTTCACTGCTCATAATTTCCCTAACCAGTGAGCCAAATCTAAATCTCACCTTATATAATAAAGAGTCTTGAGTCATGAACCTGCCTGCAAAATTTCAGCTTAATCGGACTATAAACGACCTTTCATCAGAGCACTTGATGAAAGCTTGTTGGAGAAGGAGAAGCTGAAAAAATGCTCTCAGTTTTTTTACTAACTATTGCCTTTTCTACTGCTCTTAATTTTCCTCTTCAGAAATGTACACTCAAGAAACCCTAAATGGGTTTATTAATGAAGCAATGAAATGACACAATTTCCATTCTTACTCCAAGGGCTTTTAAGTCACATAGGCTTCAATTGGGCTCATCCAAATAAGTGGAAAACCCAACAAATCTCCCCCTTTTCCGATTAGATGAAGGGATCTGCCATCCCGACAATTGAATAACAAACTTCAAGTTTTTCTCTTGACACTGCTTTTGTCGGCATGTTAGATCCATTCTCATCAATATGAATTTTCTCAAGTTCAAGCAACTTATTGTTAAGAGTATCCCTTATCCAATAATACCTCACATCAATATGCTTTGATCTTGAGTGAAATGCCGAGTTCTTTGCTAGGTGAATAGAACTTTGATTATCGCAGAACAACATATATTTCTGCTGCTTGAAACCAAGTTCTCTCAAGAACTATTTCATCCACAAAAAATCTTTACAGGCTTCCGTTGTTGCAATAAACTCCGCCTCTACTGTAGAAAGTGCAACACACTTTTGCAATCTTGATTGCCAAGAAACTACTCCACCAGATAAAGTAATTAGATAACATGAAGTAGACTTACGAGAATCTTCATCTCTTGCCAAATCTGAATCAGTGTATCCAACTAACACTGGTTTTCCACTTCCAAAGCTAAGTGTTAACTTGGAAGTACCTCAAAGATATCTCATAATCCACTTTACTGCATCACAATGCTCTCTTCCTGGATTCGAAAGAAAACGACTAACAACTCCAACTGCATGAGCTATGTCTGACCTCGTACACACCATTGCATACATTAAGCTTTCTACTATTGAGGCATATGGAACCTTTTTCCATATCTTCCTTCTCTTTATCTGTTGAAAGGCTTTGATTCGATCTCAACTTAAAATGATTAGATAAAGGAGAAGAAACCAATTTAGCTTTATCCATATGAAACCTTTCAAGTACCTTGTTGATGTATCGTTCCTGTGACATGTACAACTTCTTTCTTTTCTTGTTTCGAAAAATTCGAATACCAAGAATTTGTTTTGCTGGCCCCAAGTCCCTCATGGCAAAGGACTTACTCAACTGCTTCTTCAAATTATCAATTATTTAAGAATTTCTGCCAACAATCAACATGTCATCAACATAGAGCAGTAAATGATAAAGTCATCATCAGAAATTTTTTACACAAAAACACAATGATCAGAAGTAGTCTTTTTGTAACCATGCTCCCCCCATAATTGACTTAAACTTCTTATACCATTATCTAGGTGCTTGCTTCAACCCGTAGAGGCTTTTCTTTAACCGACATATGTAATCCTCTTTTCCTTTAACCTCAAAACCCTCTGGTTGTTCCATATAAATCTCTTTATCCAACTCACCATGAAGAAAGGCAGTTTTCACATCCATTTGCTCAATTTCTAAATCCAAGCTTGCTGCTAGACCTAGAATAACACGTATGGAAGACATCTTCACAACATGAGAGAAAATATCATCAAAATCAATACCTTTTCTCTGACTGAATTCTTTGACGACCAGTCTAGCTTTGTATCGTGGTTGTGAATTGTGTACTTCTTGCTTTACTATGTAGACCCACTTGTTCTTCAAAGCTCTCTTACCCTTAAGCAACTTTACCAGCTCAAACGTGTGATTATCATACAGTGACTGCATCTCATCTTCCATAGCACCAACCCAGTGTGCTCTGTTTCCATCTTCCATCGCTTCTGCATAACATTGAGGCTCTCCCTCATATGTAAATAACACATACTTATCTGTATCATACCGTGTGGAAGGATGTCGGTCTTTGGTAGACCTCTTGGGTGGAATTTTTGGTTATGGCAACTGATCAATAGTCTAGTGATCTGTGTCAACTTGCATATCTGCATCATCTGAACCATGTTGGTCATCTTGAACATTTTGTTCCATCTGTATTGATAAAGGAACTGAATCTAGGTCAATTAAATCATCGCTATACTGATGGACTCCTTTTTCTATCTTCTCAACATCTTGTATAGTTTGATCTTCTATAAACACAACATCACGACTCCTTACCAATTTCTTCTCAACTGGATCATAAAATTTGTAGCAAAATTCATCCAGACCATAACCAACAAAGATACATTGTCGTGTCTTCACATCGAGCTTAGATCTCTCATCTTTTGGTATATGCACAAATACCTTGCAACCAAAAACATGGAGATGATCATAAGAAACATCTTTGCTAGTCCAAACTCTATTTGGTACATCAAAGTGAAGAGGAACACATGGTGTGAGATTAAGAACATATACAACTGTATTCAAAGCCTCACCCAAAAAAAAATTTGGCAACTGAGCCTGTGAAAGAAGACATCTTACTCTTTCAACCAATGTCCTGTTTATTCTCTCAGCCAACCCATTTAACTGTGGAGTCTTGGGAGGTGTCTTTTTATGTCGAATGCCCTGATGCCTGTAGTACTCATCAAAAGGACCTGAATACTCTCCCTCATTATCTGTTCTAATGTACCGCAATTTCTTCCCAATCTGTCTCTCCACTAAGGCTTGAAACTGTTTAAACACATCTAATACTTGATCTTTGCTCTTCAAAGTGTACACCCATAACTTTCTTGAACAATCATCTATGAAAGTCACAAAATAACTGACACTACCCAAAGTTTTTGTATTCATGGGACCACATACATCTGAATGTACCAAATCAAGTATGTATTGTTTTCTTGAAAGAGGGGAAATCTTGAAAGAAACTCTATTTTGCTTCCTTGCCAAACAATGAGTACATCTTCTTAAACAAACACCATCCATTCCAGAAAGAAGATTCTTTTTAGTCAATACTACTAAGCCTTTCTCACTCATGTGAGCAAGTCTCTTATGCCACAATTCTGATGTGAGCTCATCTATCACATCATTAATAATGCCTTTAAAAGAGTCTCGCATGCAGTATATACAAACTAGAATGCTTTTTCCCACGAGCAAGAACCATATCACCTTTAGTAAGTTTTTATTGACCATTACTAAAGGTATTGCAATATACTTCATCATCAAGTTTACCTGCAGAGATCAAGTTCAAACGAATTTTAGAAACATGTTTTTCCCCTCTAAGAAGTAGCCTCATGCCATTATTCATCTCCAAACACACAACTCCAATACCAATGACTTTAAGCAAGCCATCATTACCCAACTTCACTGTCCCAAAGTCACCTGTTGTATAGGATGTAAAGAAGTCCTTTTGAGATGTAGCATAAATGGAGGCTCCATTATCAATAACCCAACTGACCTCATGACATGCAACATTGACAACATCTTCATTATAAACAACGAGTAAGTCTTCTAAACTAGCGATGGGAACTCGATCATTTTCCTTGCCAACATCACTCTCTTGTTCTTTGTCATTCTTCTTGTTATCCCGCTTCAACCGTCTATAATATTTCTTGATGTGCCTTTTCATGCCACAGTGATGACACTCAACATTAGAAAACGTGTTGGACTTGCTTCTTCCTTTTTATTTGCTCTTGAAACCTCTACTTTTACTCCTCTTCCTTCTTTCTGTAACCAAAATCTCTGACTGTTGAGAAGACTCATGTGATTTTCTTCTCATTTCTTCATTCAAAACACTGCTCTTAGCCAGATCCATATTGATTACATCATTTGGAGCTAAGTTACTTAATGACATTCTAAATGTTTCCCAAGATTCTGACAACGTACCCAATAAACACAACCCTTGAATCTCATCATCAAACTTGATACTCATTCCAACTAACTGATTGATTATTCCTTGGAACGTATTCAAGTGATCTGTCAACAGAGTTCCATCTTGGTACCTTAAAGCCATCAACTGCCTTATAAGAAACATTTTATTATTTCCTGTTTTTCGAGCATACAACTCTTCAAGTTTATTCCATAGTGACCATGCATGTATTTCTCCACTAATATGATTCAAAACATTATCATCTATCCACTGCCTTATATACCCACAGACTTGTCGATGTAACAAAGTTCATTCTTTTTCAGATAACTTTTCTAACTTCTCAGAGGAAAAACCGGTAAATGAAATTTTTTGACATAAAGGAGATCTTCCATTTTCCCTTTCCAAGTGTGATAATTAGAACCATTCAAAGTAAGCATTCTACTCAAATTTGCTTCCATTATTCAATACAAGAAATTCAACAATAATATCCACAATTCTGATACCACTTTGTTAAGAGAATCACAATTTCAATACGAACTTAATCAAGTTCTAAACAACAGAATTAAACATATTCTCCTTCTTTGTGTGAATCTTTTAAGAAACAAATAAATAGATCTCAAAAATGAAAACATGTACAAAATCAACACAAGCTATTTACGTGGAAAAACCTTCCCGGTGTAGGAAGGAAACAACCACGACACTCCTCTCCAAAACTTCCACTATCAAGAAACAATTGTACAACAGTTTTCTCTAAGTAAAACTAGAGGCAAACAATCGACAACATCATCAAGAATACATTTCTTAGAAACTAACAATTATTTCAAGAAAAATGGAGAGATCTAACCCAATTCGTAATCATTGTTCACTGCTCATAATTTCCCAAACCGATGAGCCAAATCCAAATCCCACCATACATATTAAAGAGTCTTGAGTCGTGAACATGCCTGCAAAATTTCAGCTTAATTGGACCACAAACGACCTTCTATCGAAGCACTTGGTGAAAGCTTATTGGAAAAGGAGAAGCTGAAAAACTGCTCTCAGTTTTTCTGCTGCTCTTAATTTTCTTCTGCAGAAATGTACACTCAACAAACCCTAAATAAGTTTATTAATGAAACATTAAAATGACACAATTACATTTCTTACTCCACGAGCTTTTAAGCTATATGAACTTCACTTGGACTCCTCTAAATAAGAGGAAAAATCTAACAAAAGTTTACTTGGGTTTGAGATTTATTGCATGCTGCTAATGACACTTTTAATGTTCTTAAGGTGAGATCTATATTTTCAATCAATAAGGCATCTTGTATTTCTCTCTATTCCCCTATATGTATCAGGCTAGTGTGATGAGCTAGCTTCGTATCCTACTTCTAATAGGGTGTTCTCTATTAAATCAGCTTATGGTCTTGCTTGTGACATTGCTAGTAGGTCGTTACATGACACTATTGGATCTGTTGTTATATAAGATGGTTTGGAAGTATGTCTGGAAGATTAAAGCACCTCAAAGGTTAGGAATTTTATTTAGAGATACCTTCGTAATGCTAGTGCAGTTTGCTATTCTCATTTGCAACGTCATTGTCCCATTTAGGTTCTTTCTTGCTCGTTGTGTGGTTCTTTTGGCTCATTTATTGGTCGGTTATTAGATCTATCTTAATTACACTCTATCCTGGGTTTCATTTTCATTCTTATGACGATGGTCTTTTTTGGATTTCTATAAGGTTTTTTTGCAATAGGTCTGTGCGTGCATTGACTGTGATAGAGATGTTGGGTATTGTTTTTATTACTTTTTGAAATATTTAGAATGGAAGAAATGTCGTAATATGTAATCCGGGTTTAAATCATAGTTGGTACTCATAATAATTAGTTTTTATTTGAACATGATTTTGGCTAAATCGTGATTTTCTTGACCTAAGAGTTTAAAGTGGCATATATGATAGTTTATTTAGTGTTATAATATTTTGTTCTTTTGTGATTTTGATCTGACTTTATTACCTTTGTATTGGTTATTACAAATTAAATAAAAAAGTATCCTATCATTTCATCTATAAAAAAATACTCTATGCTAACACATACAACTTTGAAGCATATATTTTTATATTTAACTAATAGTTTAGTATACAAAAACTTTTCAAAAATAACATAAAATAAAATCCCTCAATTTATAATAAAAAATAACATATCATTAATATTTAACATATTTAATTTAATAAATTTAATTTTAATGGATAAAGTTAATTAAAATTTAACTTATCGATGTCTAATATAATGATATTTTATATAAAAAATTAAATTATTTTTAATAAAAATATATAAACTAAATATTTAATAAACTTAAAGATACTCTCAAAACAGTTGAATTTCCTGAATCCACTAAACTAAAACATACATAATCTACTTCTAAGGAACAAACAATATAATAAAAAATAATAATGCTAATACACAAACATTATAACATTTTCTAGCTCTTACTTAATCAGAGTACTTGTCACCTGCATAGAAATAGTACTCTTTGAGAGACACGTGATAAATTTTCCATTTCAAATCTTACACAAGTTTATTAGATTAGATTATTTAGCATTTTATATTAAAAATATTATTATTTAATATAAAAAATTATCAATTAAAAATAACATATTTTTTTTATAAAAATATTATTACTTTTTATTAAGTAATTAAATACTATTCAACCATTAGTCTTTAAAAAATCCACAAAATATTAGTTTCTATACTTACTAATTGTTATTATTTTATTTTAATGTTTTAATTTATAAATTTATTATTTTTAATAAAAATTAAAATATTATTATTGTCGATTTTATTATTTAAAATATTTAATATTAAATTTTGTTTTGTATTTTAATCATACTTTAATTATTTTACAGAAAATATAATTTATTTTTTCATAATTAAAAAATTAATAAATATCATTTTTAATCTAAAAATATATATATAATTGTATAACACCTCATCCAAGATTCTACTTTTAAAGCTTACAGTTGGCCTTAGGACCCCAACGGCTAGTTTCGTCATCAAACTAGTGGAATGGGCCAATCGAGAAATTTAGATGGAGATATATGGAAGGTAAGTGAATAAAATGAACAAAAAAAAAAACATATATATATATATATTCGCGCGAATGAAGAGAAAGAGAAAGAGAAAGCGAAAGAGATGAGTCCTATTCCAAATTAAATCTTGACATGCTGCAAGGCATAGACAGTGGTAACACATGGCAGATGCCTTGAATATAAAATGTTTGGATTCTTGCGTATTGGAGATCGCGAAGAATAATATATAGTTGAGAATAATGCCTCCTACATCTGCATTTTATGAGAAAAGTGACACTTTATATACAAATTTAATTATTAATTAAAATTTAAAAAATTATATAAAAGTTTTAGATGGTTTTATATAAGTGATATTAAATATTTGAAAATCATTTTCAAATATTTTTGTATTTTGTATACTGAAATATTTAATTTTTTTTTTCTTTCTAAAAATGCTGAAATATTTGAATATGATCTATATGTACTCTAATACAACCATGAACAACTTAAAAAAAAATTGTTTCTTTTTAGGTATAAAAATGTATAACAACACATTTAATAAAGTATTTAAATGTAATGTTTTTTTCTATCGTTACTAAATTTCTCTAATTTTTCTATCAAAAAGAAAAATATATTTGTGAATATGTTATGAGTTATCTTCTGTTTTTCACGTTTGAATCACACTAATATAATTTAATATATGAAAAAAGATTACTAAAATAAAAAGATGAAAATTTAGTTCTATACATACAATTTGTGTATCTCTCTTCTCTAGTGTTTAATTTTTATTCTCTTTTATTTTATAAGTTTCTATGTTTTGATCTAAATATAACATGTTTTAATAAGAATTAAGTGAAAATTGATCAAAAATATCTTTAAAATTTAAAAAAAAAATAGCACCCAAAATGAAACGGGTTGTAATTAAATGACCTTTATTATTAAACGAATTAAAATAATTGTAGTTTAATTTAAATAATATTGAATATGAAATGATTTATAAAAGAAAATTAATAGTGAAAATTATAGATGCTATTTTCGTTATTTTTTTAAATTTCTTTAATAAAAAATAAAAAAACCTAAGTTTCTCTAGTCCCTGTACATTGTTAAATGAACCCAGATCAGAAAATGTAAGTATCAATACTCATTTGAATATATATAATAAATGTCAACTCCTACATATCATGTGATTATCCTTTTTAACTATAGTAGTATCTGACTTTCCAAAATGGAACCATATAAAAATTAGCTTCCTTACCATGGAATAATAATAATATTGTTTAGTTTCTGATATCATAATTAAAGTCCAAAGACATAAAATCAAGTATTCTTGAAGATAACTACTACCTACCTAAACCGAAAGTGTCTTTGGTTCTTAAAATAATCTTTAAAAAGATATAGATTCTTATTCTAACAAAACTTCCTGAATGTCGTACTTAAGTAGTGAGATTTTGAATTATCATGTATAAAAATAAGAGTAACACTAACACTCGCACTTTCCAGGTTCATCATCTTTGAGTTGTTCTACTACGTTAACACATTTCATTAAGGAGTTTTAAAAAAATAGTTAGAACATATCTTTCAATAAATCAATTGGTTATTAGAATATGAAATATGAAACTTATATCATTTAACTTCATCGATCATCACATAATTACTAAGCACTCCTTGCTCAACTCTACGTATATACAAATTTTTATATCACATAGAGTTAAATTGGGGAGTTAATTTTTGACACTATATAAAATTGACTCAAATATAAAGTAACTTGATATAATATAATACGATTTATTTTAACTTTTTTGTTAAATAGATCAAAAACGATACAATATTATAAATTAAACTTAACTCGTTAAATTAATAATTTAATATTATTTTATTCATTAAATCATTACGAACACGACTTGAAGTGATCCGAATGAATTTAATAAATTATTTGATTAAAATAACATATTTTTATTGATGTTTTTTGAACAGAAGATGTGATAACTTGATCTCAGACAATCTGATTATGAAATAACTGATAAAATATTTTTATTAATAAATTCAACCAACATGATTAGTTTATCAAATGTCAAGAAAATTAACACTATTTGCCATCCCTATAGATCGAGAAAGGTATCATTGGCAAACCATAACAAGCATTTACTTATCCAAACAAATATCTAAAAGGAACCTCATCTTTTTTATCCATTATTTTTTTTATTTTATTTTTATCAACTTTATCCATTATTTGATGTTCCTCTATTTGTTTATTCTTTTTTTCTAGACTATACAATGTAATATACACCCTTTTGGAACCCTTTATAAATAGGAGATGTAATTTCATAAACATCAATACAAACAACCAAACCTTCCTACAAACGAAATCTTTTGCTTATTAATTTGCCTTAAGCTCTTAACTACCAAGTGATTTATAATTTTAAGCTCTATAACAAGTGCAAATATATTCCTTCTTTGCCTTTGCAAATTAGTTGATACATTGTTCTAAACCAAAGTTGCTTGGTTGAAATGGATAGACTGAGAGATTTGGCATCAGAGAAAGCTGCAGTGATCTTTACCAAGAGTTCATGCTGCATCTGCCATAGCGTTGAGTCGCTTTTTCGGCAACTTGGGGCTAGTCCTGCAATTCATGAGCTCGATCGTAATGACAATGGAAAAGAACTTGAGAGAGCTTTAAGAGAATTGGGTTGTAATCCTGTTGTTCCAGCTGTGTTTATTGGAGGTAAACTTGTTGGTTCAGCAAAAGATATCATATCTCTTCATGTTGATGGCTCTCTCAAACAAATGCTCAAAGAAGCTAAAGCTATTTGGCTATAGTACTTTTGTTAACTATAACAATTATAACCAAGTTTTATAATCTGTTTATAATATAAACATATATGTATGTAATGTACTCCAATGCCATCTTTTCAAAGCAACGAGCTTAAATATAAATTTGTTTCATATATATATATATATATATATATATATATGAAATGAAAGTATTCTCGTGACTTTACAGGAAATATAATAGTCTTCACATTTTATAGAATTACAAGCTTTTTTTTCTTCGTAATTATTATAAAATAGTACTTGGTGTAGTTCAAATATGTTTCGGATCAAAATCAACATATAATCTTCATGAGGCAAAAAAATTCATGAAAAAATATAACTATGGGAATTCCCATTGAGAAGCTGAGTCTTGAGAAATATTATGTTGAAAATCAACACCAACATAATAATTAAAGATGTAGAGAAATAAATGAAGTGATTGAAAGATGTAGAGAAATAAATGAAGTGTTTGAAGGAAATAAATGAAGTGGTTGAATGATGTAAAGAAATAAATGAAGTAGTTGAAGAATGTACAGAAATAAATAGGGTGATTGAAGGTTGTAGAAAAGAGAATTGTGTAGATAATATTCATGTGGTTAGGATTATTTCTTAGTTTTATATTTGTATGATGTAGATTGCATGGTGAGGACTATAAATAGCCTACCTTGCATTTGGTTTATTCATTCCATCAAAAAATAAGTCTTTGTATTCTTAGTTTGAGTGTGAGTTAAGAGCTTTCTTTTTGAGTGTTTGTATTTTTCTTCAATTTGTGAGTTGCCTTTAAAAGGTGTTATAGTGGGTATAATACAAGTAGTTTGTTTACTTGTTTGGATCTAATATTAGTAAATTTAGAGTTGTTTATTCTAAATTTTAATCAACAATTGGTATCAAAGCGGGACGGTCATAGATCATTCTTAGTGGAGTTATCTTGAGTCGTGAGGAGTTTGGTACTCTGCAAGTTTATTAGTTAAGCTTGTTCGATATAGTCGAAGTCTTGCCGACACGATGAGTGATCTTTAAGTAGTTGGAGGAATCAATAAGCTCAACAACAAAAACTATAACACATTGGAAATATGTATGAAGTCTTACCTACAAGGTCAAGACTTGTGGGAGGTTGTTGGTGGTGATGAAGTTACACAACCAACAATGGAAGATGCAAACGGCATCTTGCGAAAGTGGAAAATTAAAGCAGGCAAAACAATGTTTGCTTTGAAGACCACAATTGAAGAAGAAATATTGAAGCACATTCGGGATGCAAAAACACCAAAGGAAGCATGGGACACTCTTGTTGCACCTTTTCAAAGAAGAATGATACAATATTACAACTTCTGGAGAACGAGTTACTATCGATGGTGCAATGCGACATGACAATTTCCCAATACTTTCACAAGATAGTCGTTATGCCGTGAAATTTCAGAGTTAGATCCAAAATCTCCTATTGGAGAAATGAGGATAAAGAGAATAATTATTCATGGTTTGAGACCCGAATATCAAGGGTTTCTTACCGCTATACAAGGATGGCCGACACAACCATCTCTTGTTGAGTTTGAGAATTTGTTGGCCAGTCAAGAAGCTATGGCTAAGAACATGGGATGAGTCTCATTGAAGGGTGAAGAAGAAGCACTCTATACTAGCAAAAGCAAAGGCACTTTCAAGCGGTAGAATGGAAATGGATATAAAAATGATGGCGATAAAGGAAAAATTCCTCAAGGAAAGGGAGGCTTTCATCCAGGGGAAGCTTGGAAGAACCGCAATAACAATAGAAAATTTGACGGTGAATGTTACAACTACGGGAAGATGGGTCACATGGCAAAAGATTGTTGGAGTAAGAAAAAGCATGTTGAAAGCAATACAGCTACTTCTAGTTCTAAGAAGCATAGCGAAGATCGTTGGGATGCCGAAGCATTATTCGATACAGAGGAAGAAGAATTATCTCTTACGGTGACAACATCAAAACAAATTGACTACAAGAATGACTGGATTGTAGATTCGGGCTGCTCAAATCATATGATAGGTGATAAATAGAAGTTGGAAAGCATGTCTGAGTACAAGGGAGGTCGTGTAGTGGTGACAGTTGACAACTCAAGGTTACCGATAGCCCACATCGGTAAGACGATAGTTACACCTTGATATAGTACAAACCAAGTACCACTTCAAGATGTTTATCATGTCCCAGGAATGAAGAAAAGTTTGCTATATATGGCTCAATTAACATCATCAGGCCACTATGTCTTGTTCGGTCCCAGAGACGTGAAGGTGTATCGTGATCTTAAAATCTCAAAAACATCGATAATGGAGGGGTAACGATTGGAATCAGTCTACGTAATTTCAGCAGAATCTGCATATGTAGACAAGACAAGAAGAAATGAGACAACAGATCTATGACATATGCAATTAGGTCACGTTAGCTATTCCAAGCTAAGTGTGATGGTGAAGAAATTGATGCTTAAAGGGCTTCCTCAACTAGACGTGCAAACAGACACGGTGTGTGCAGGATGCCAATATGGTAAAGCTCACCAATTTTCATATAAGGAATCAAATTTTAAAGCAAAAGAACCATTGGAGTTAGTTCACTCTAATGTATTCGGTCCTGTTAAGCAACCATTAATTGGCGGTATGCGATATATGGTGACATTCATTAACGACTTCTCAAGGTATGTGTGGGTTTTCTTTATGAAAAAAAAAATCTAACGTATTCTCAAAGTTTAAAGAGTTTAGAGAATCAACTGAAGGAGAAGTTGGAAAGAAGATCTGTTGCTTGCGCACAGACAATGGCAGAGAATATATCTCAAACAATTTCTCTCAATACCTAAAGGAATGTCGAATATGTCATCAGTACACTTCTACCAACACACCACAATAAAATGGTGTAGCAGAGAGAAAGAACCGACATCTTGCAGAAATTTGTCGGAGTATGCTACATGAAAAGAATGTACCTGGGAGGTTTTGGGCTGAAGAGATCAGGATTGCAGCCTTTGTGATCAGCATACTTCCTCAACCAAGGTTAGAATTTGTTTCACCCTCTGAGAAACTATTGAACATGAAACCTACAGTTAGCTACTTTCGAGTATTTGGATGTGTGTGTTATGTATTTTTTTCTGATCATTTATGGAGCAAACTTGACAAGAAAGTTGTTAGATGTATCTTTGTGGGATACGACATCTAGAGAAAAGAGTGGAAATGTTGTGATCTAACGAGTGGAAGATGCTACACTTCATGAAATGTGGTATTCGATGAAGCATTTTCTTGGTGTTCATCAGAGAAGGAAGCAATGCCAGACTCAAGAGAATTTGAAGATAAGCTACAACAGAAGATATGGGAATATACTATCCAACTCCAACCAAGTTCAGATGAATCAGGAGAACCAAATGGCGATAATGTCGAACAAAGAGTGGCTCATAATCCTTGGAAAACTAGCATGTATCAACAACCAAAAGAAGAAGATGGGCCTAGTGAAACAGAAGAATCAACTCCACAATCTCAACTCCAAAGGTCAACAAGAACACGAAGGCCAAATCCTAAATATGCCAATGCAGCCATAATTGAAGAAGCAACAGAGCCTAATACGTTCAAAGAAATAACTAAAATCTCTTTAATATAATTATCGATTAACTACATGATCAATTTAATCTAATTTGGCATATATTTCCTTCTCAAGTAAACTACACACAATATAGTAATTAACTTAATCACACTATCATACCAATTATATTGCATACTACTCATTAAGTTCATCAATTATGGATCACATATATAAGAATCATACATCTTTGCCAAAAAAACTATACATGTTATTTAATCAAGATAAACAATTAAATAATTCTCTCAAGTTTATTTAATTGCCTCTATAGATAAATTATGGGCCAAAAAATTAATAGCATAAAAATTATATTAAATAATATAATTAAATTAAAATTGTAATTGGGATAAAATATTAGATCATCACATGTTGAAAATTGGGTTCATAAGAACTATATATAAATAAATTAACTAGACATAATTTTGTCCATAAATCTTATATTATTCATAAAGACATAAAAATTGATAAAAAAAAAGTAGAAGAAGAAATACAACCAATCTATTAAATTGTAGTACTAATTTTCTTTTGAACCTTTACCAAAATTATATCTCCTTTTGTATTTTTATGTATTTTTCTATTTTTTTAGCTCCAAAAATTGATCAAAATTATGCTAATGGTGGCTCATTAGGATAGAGGCTTAAATATAACTCAAGTGTAATCTGGACTGTCAGATCAGTTTTATTTTTGGAAGTTTTTCTTTTGGATTAAGTGTTACGTTTAGTTAACGATAAGAGCTTATCCATATTCAATTCTAGGCTTCTAGCTTTAGAGATTTGGTCTTCCATTTAAAATTGAACAAGAACATGAGATTCAACACAAAATAGTACTGTAAATAGTTAAACCAATAAGCTCAAAAATAGCATGTAAATTATAAGTAAGTTTACACATGTTTATTTGATCCTAGTTAAAATAAAATATATATTACAAATGTAAGTAGATATAGTCTACCTATAATTATGTACATATATACATTAATTTATGCAAACTTTTTAATTATAATGTTAAAAAATATGTTTTTTTGGGTCAATTTTCACTTAATTCTTAAAACATGTTATATTTAGACCAAAGCATAGAAACTTGTAAAATAGAAGAGAATAAAAATTAAACACTAGAGATGAGAGAAACACAAATTGTATGTATGGAGCTAAATTTTCCTTTTTGATCTTAGTAATCTTTTTCCATATATTAAATTATATTAGTGTGATTCAAACATGAAAAGAAGAAGATAACTCATAACATAATTACATAGTAACCCTTAATCACAATACAAATATATTTTTCTTTTTGATAGAAATATTAAAGAATTTTAATAATGATAGAAAAAACATTACCTTTAAATACTTTATGAAATGTGGTGTTATACAGTATTATACCTTTTTTTTAATTTGTTCCGTATTAGTATTAATAGTATTCAAATATTTCAACATTTTTAGAAAAAAATAAAAATTCCAATAATTCAAGATATAGAATACAAAAAATAGAATCTAAGAGTGTGGATAAGTTTTAACTTTGGAACATTTTTTATCACTTCTTAAGAACAAAAGGTTATGAAAACTTTATTACATTTTTGTTACCCTTTGATATGGAATAATATTTTGAGTAAAATTTAGAATAAACAACTCTAAATTTACTAATATTAGATCCAAACAAGTAAACAAACTACTTGTATTATACCCACTATAACACATTTCAAAGGAAACTCATAAATTGAAGAAAAATACAAACACTCAAAGAGAAAGCTCTTAACTCACACTCAAACTAAGAATACAAAGACTTATTTTTTGATGGAATGAATAAACCAAATACAAGGTAGACTATTTATAGTCCTCACCATGCAATCTACACCATAAAAATATAAAACTAAGAAATAATTCTAGTCACACAAATATTATCTACACACTTCTCTTTTCTACAACCTTCAATCACCCTATTTATTTCTCTACATCTTTCAACCACTTTATTTATTTCTCTACATCCTTCAACCACTTCATTTATTTCTATACATCCTTCAACTACTTCATTTATTTCCTTCAACTACTTCATTTATTTCCTTCAACTACTTCATTTATTTCCTTCAACTACTTCATTTATTTCCTTCAACTACTTCATTTATTTCCTTCAACTACTTCATTTATTTCCTTCAACTACTTCATTTATTTCCTTCAACTACTTCATTTATTTCTCTACATCTTTAATTATTTTGTTGGTGTTGATTTTCAACACTTCCCCTCAACACCAACTCTCACTATTTTTATTGTATCAAGCTGATGACGAAACATTTCGAACTTGACAACTTTTAATCTTTTTGTGAACAAGTTTGCAACTTGATCGCCTGTCTTGATTTGCATCATTTCAATTTCTTCTTGCAGAACCTTTTCTCTGATAAAGTGATAGTGTACTTCAACATGCTTAGTTCTTGCATTAAAGACAAGATTCTATACCAAACGAATTACCGATTGATTGTCATAGTACAATGGTACTGCATAATCTACTGGTTGATGTAGATTATTCATTAGTTGTATCAACCATGTACACTCTTGAGCTACCATTTCCACTGCTCAATACTCAGCTTTAGTGGTTGATAATGATACCGTTGGTTGTCTCTTGCTACACCACGAAATTGTTCTGGAACCAAGCTTAAACACATACCCAGTTGTTGATCTCCTACATAGTTCGCATCGTAGTAACCAACTAACTTGTTGTCTCCACCTTTCTTGTAAAAAAGACCATAGTCAATTGTACTATTCACATATCTCAATATTCGTCGAATAGCTTCCAAGTGTGGCTTCTTTGGATTTTGCATGTACCGACTCATTACACTAACTACATAAGAAATGTTAGGCCGAGTTAAGGTTAAGTAGATTAGACTGCCTACCAATTTTTGATACATTGTCACATCTTCCAAATCTTTTTCTTCATGTTCACACATGTTGGAATTTGGCTCCATCAGTGTCGAAATTGGTTTACATTCAAGCATTTTGAACCGCTTCATCAAATCTTTGGAATATTTTTGTTGACAAATAAATATTCCTTCTTGTGTGCGGTCAACCTCTAGACCAAGGAAGTGCTTGAGCTGTACAAGTTCCTTCATTTGGAAACGGATTGATAAATTCTCCTTTGTTCAAAGAATTTCTACCTCATTATCACCAGTTATGATTAAATCATCTACGTACACTAGTACGATAGCTAGCTTTCCTTCATTGGCTTTGACAAACAAGCTAGAATCTACAGGTGTTACTGAATAACCACTTTGTGTTAAAAATTCAGCAATCTTACCATACCATGTCCTGGGTGCCTATTTCAATCCGTAAAGTGCTTTTCGCAGCTTACACACATATTCAGGATGATCTTGGCTTTGAAAACCCATTAGTTGGATCATGTAGATCTCCCGATCTAGCTCTTTATGAAGAAAAGCATTCTTCACATCCATCTGCCATAAATTCTAGTCTTTGTTAGCTGCAAGTGCAAGTAGGACTCATACAGTTGTAATTTTTGCTACCGAACTAAACGTTTCATCATAGTCTAGTCCATACTATTGAGAGAAACCATGAGCTACCAACGTGCCTTATATCTCTCAATTAAACCATCTGGATGATGCTTTATCTTGTAAACCCACTTGTAGGATATGAGTTTCACATTTCTTGGCTTTGACACGAGATCCCAAGTCTGATTTTGCTGAAGTGCATCGATCTCTTCTTTCATAGCTATCATCCATTGAGAACTCTACGATGCTTATTCACATGCTAAGAAAATTGAGGGATTAAATATTCTTAAATATTTTCTCATATATCTTCTTAGTTACCAAATCTGATTTAATTAATTATTGCTATTCACTTTTAGTTATTTTAATTTTATTTCCTTAAAATATAAAAACACAAAAAAATTGATTTTTTTTTGTTTTAAAAATTAGTTTCTAATAAAATAATATTTATACGTACAATATTTTCTTATCATTATATTACTTGTTACAATACATATATTTGCGTATTCATTATACACAATTTTTATGGCGATCAATTTGCTACATTCAAAGAATGTAACAAGAACATTTTGGGATGATGCCATAAGAACAATAACCAAGATTAAAGTTTATGTCACCTTTTGAGAAATTGTGGGATACAAAATCTACAATTAGTTATTTTTGAGTATTCGATAATGTAACAAGTTTGACAAGAAGGAAGTTATATGTATCTTTGTGGGATATAACAAGAAAAGAAAAGGAAAGAAATGTTGTGACCCTATTAGTGGGAAATGCTACACATCAAGCAATGTAGTGTTATATGAAGCATCTTCGTGGTGGTCTCTATAAAAAGAGGAGTTACTAGATTCAAAAGAAATTATAGATAGAATGGAGCAAAAAATAGGGAAGAAAATTGCTCATATGAAATTGAGTTTAAATGAGCCTAAAAACATATGGAAAATTGTTGTGTATCAAAAACCAGTAGAAGAAGTTATACCTAGTGAAGTAGAAGTATCAACACCACAATTATAACTTAGAAGGTCAACTAGAATAAGAAAAAAAATTCTAAATATGCCAATTTAGCCATAGTAGAAGAGATAATTGCAAAAGAATCCGAGATGTATGAATAAGCATCATAAAGTTCCAAGTGGAATATGGAACGAAAAATCATTTTATTTAAACTAAATAAGACTTGGGAGTCTAGTATCAAATCCAAGATATATGAAGCCCATATCATGCAAAAGAGTTTATAAAATAAAGCAACGTCTAAATGAACAAACGAGATGTACAACGCTTGATTGGTAGCTTAAGAATTTTCTCAACAATACAGACCAGATTATGATGAAACATTTGGTCTAATGAGAAAGCATAAAATTGTAAGAGTTTTTCTTATGCTTGTAACTAATAAAGATTGGAACTTATTGTAGATGGATGTGAAGAACGATGTTCTTTATAGCGAATTAGATCGAGAAATCTAGATGATTCAACAAGGAGGTTTGAGAACCCAAATCATCATGAGTATCAATGTAAATTACACTTTATGGGTTAAAGCAAGAACTAAGGGCATAATATGGTAAGATTTCTAAATTTTTGACTAAAAGTAGTCATTCAGTGACACCTACAGGTTTCAGTTTATTTGTAAAATATAATAGAATTTTTTATCTATTGTCTTGGTATACGTAGATAATTTAATCATAATTCGAGATGATGAGGTAGGAATTCTTCAAATAAAGGATAATTTGTCAATTCATTTCTAAATGAAGAAACTTAGACAACTTTAGTACTTTCTTAGCCTAGAGGTTGATCATACACTAGAATGGATATTTCTTTATTTGCAGAAATATGCTAAAGGTTTGTTGAAGAAATTTGGGATGCTTGAATGAAAATTGATCTTGACATTGGTGAAAAACAAAATGTCAAGATGTGTATGAAGACAAAGACTTGGAAGATGCAACAATGTATCGACAATTGGTAGATAATTTGATCTACGTGACATTGACTCAACTTGGCATTTCCTATGATATTGGTATGATGAATCGATACATGCAAAATACAAAGAAATCTCATTTGAAAGTAGTTTAGTGAACTTGAGATGTAAAAAGTACATTTAATTATGATTTTTTTGTACAAGAAAGCTGAAGACTACAAGTTAGTAGATTATTATGATGCTGACTATGCAAAATATCACGATATTCATCGATTAACTACAATGTATGTGTTTAAGCTTGGTTCATGAACGATTTTATGGTGTAGTAAGAGACAAACAAATATATCTTTATCAATCACAAAAGTAAAGTATAGAACAATAACAATGACAATTCAAGAGTGTACATGCTTGATACAATTAATAAATTATCTTTATTAACATATAGATTATGAAATTTCATTATATTATGACAACCAATCGATAGTTTCTTTTACAAATAATCTAGTTTTTCATTCAATAACTAAGTATGTAGAAGTGTAGTATCACTTTATTAGATAGAAGGTTTTTCAAGAAGAGATTGCAATGAGACAAATAAAGATGGGTGATCAAATTATGAATTTATTGACAAAAGGTTCGAGTCCCCGATTAAATTCAAAAAATCCAATCCCAATTAAATAAAGTGCAAAGAATGGAAGATAAAGTTGAGGGGGAGAATTATGAATCAACATCAACCTCTCACTTTTAGTATTGTTGTAGTTTATGACTTAAATTAATAAAAACATTTTTTAGTAATATGATATTAAGCAATCAATAAAGAATATCTAATACTTTTTGCAGAGTCATTGTTTATTTAGAAAAAATTCTGTTATAAATATGTAAAAGTTTGTATATATTATTCATTTAGAAAATAAAAAAGGTAATAATTTATTAAGTTTTATATTTTATTAAGTATTGTGTGTGTTGTATGAATTATATTACTCTTCAACAATTTAATATCAGAGTTGTGTCCCTATTTTATTAATAAAGATTACATACACATGTTATTTACATAAATATACACATGGAATTAAATTTAGTTGAGTACAGAGAACAATACAATCAAGCTAAAGGATACATGTCGTCCTGGGTTTTCATATCGGTTTGATGATAACTCTACCTTATCCTTGGCACTAACACTATGGCCATGGTCAATGTTCAAATAGTATTTATGTTATTTACTTGTGTAACATGGTTAGTGGCGGATAACTATGAGGTGGGTGGGTTGAAGCTAATCTAAATTTTGGACAAAAAAAATTTATACTATGTATACAAACACATTATTCTTTAAACCAACTAAAAATTTAAAATCTATGTTTTAAAAAGAAATTTAAAAAACATTAAATCAAAATACCAAAATAAAATATAGAAAAATATTAATAAAAAACCATCATCTAAATGAATTACAAACATCTAACAACATCTCATTTTATTTATTTTCATTGTGCTGCTTAGTCTTTTACTTTTCTTTTTATTCTTTATTTTATTAATTAATCTTATGGTTGTTAGTCTATTTAAGTATAGGAAATAATCTTACTTATATTCATTATTTTGTTACTATATTTTCTCCCGTCTTTTGAGCTCTTATTAGTACATAGATTCTTCATCTTCGTTACTATATGATTGGTTTATAACTTTGTTAGTACTTTTTTATAATAGATAAATGTTATGGTTTAAAGCATCTTATAAAACATTTTGATAGTATTTAATTGTGTTGTGTTGTATGCTGCAATAGTGGCATACACCAATGTTCAGTGAAGCAAAACATGGAGCAGATAATTATATTAGTGGAACCATAAAACATGAATGTGCAGGAATTATGGTTATTGTTTAATTTTCGTTTTTATTGTATACATATAGTTAAACACTTGTATAGAAACCAGAACAGAAATAATAATGAAATATACATGATAATTATCAAAGAAACACAATATTTGTCATGGTATCAGAGCAAGTTATTGCTGATTAATGGAATTACCTGCTGATTTCTGATTCTGATTGCTGATTGTGGTTGCTGATTTCTGTTTTTGGTGATTGCTGATTGTGGCTACTGATTTCTGTTTTTTGGTGATTGTTGATTGTGGCTGCTGATCTTTGAATCTGATTTCTGGGGTGGCCATTTTGATTTCTAGGGTGACCATTTCTGATCTCTCGACACTGGATCGATCTAGGTGGTCGTTCTGACTTACTCATCGGAGATTTGTTACTACAATTTGTTGAGTACTAAAATTATCTCTCTCTGATTTTATTCAAAACGATCGTTAATTGGAGCAAATTTAAGAAAATAGTTTAATAACAAAATAAAAGAAATCTAGGATTGCAATTTTTCACTAAATTAATCAACTCAAATCATATTATTTTCTTTTGATTTATATTTTTCTAGTACATTTAATTTGTCAACCGAAAACTTCTAATTTTATTCATACATCTCTTCTGAGCTCCGTACAAACACACCTCGTTAAATTAATTCACTATATTCCTATGAGAATTAAATTCACCAAGATCAATTACATTCTAAGTTCTCAAATAGCCACACATACAATTAGGGTATATTCCTATCCTTCATCATACATGTCATTCTATCTATGAGCAATATACACAAAAATGCCTCTTCCAAGTTTATTTATGTGCCACGGATCATTTGATAAAATTCGTGAATAATCAAAAGCATTAAGCACAAAATAGAATAAACAACTCAAACGTCTTATAAATCGTTCAAAAATAATTAAAATAAAAGCATCATAAATTCAAATCAAATACAACCCTAGAAAAATTAAATTACTTCATAAATTTAAAATAAAAATTACAACAGATACAGAAAAATTAGATAAAGAAGAAGAAAAATTAAAACACAAATATTTGGCACACGCAAAACACAACAAAAGCCAAAAAATGGCTTCTGCGTGTTCTATAATCCAAAACCGAACAACAAAATAATCTCAAACTAAACACTCCAAAACTTTTTTTAACTCTATCATCCTATCTCCTATTTATAGCTAAAAATAATACATCTAAAATATTACATTTTTTTTATAAACGCGTAAAAATTTGTATCGAAACTAAAATCGATGCGTATCGAAATTCGATATCGAAAACATTATTATAATCCACGCGTGAGACAAGCAGAGCCGTTTCTGATTTTTTTTAATTCAAAGTGCATGCCATGTGTCATCGCCTGATTCGTTGCAAGGATTTAATGCAGACACGTGGCAACATTTCATTGGCAACGCGGGCGTGATCCTGCGCTTACGCGCTCATCGTAACATGACACGTGTCATAACATGATTGGCTTAAAAATATAGTGGGACACGTGGCATCTTCTGATTCGCTGAAAGGATTAGTGCGGACACGTGGCAACATTTCATTCGTTGAAGGAAATGGTTACACGTAGAGATCAGCACACGGAATCAGAGGCATGCGTAACATGGGGGACAACGGCCGGACGCGTCAGACACGTGGGTCCCACCTGCACGTTGGCCTGGGCGGCAGGTGGGCCCTACTCGGGTGCCGAGCCGTGTGAAAAATAAGATCTACATCCACGCGAGTTGGTCGGGTGTGCAAAGGACGCGCGCATCGTAGCCGTTTTTTTGCTCATCGGACAGCCCATGTTTCGCGCGTGTTGAATGGCGCGTGGATTCTTCTCACGTGTGCAGAATATTAAACTTTAATTAATTTCATTTTGGCCCAAAAAGTTAATTCAAATAACAATTTCATCTTTCTTTAATTACAGTTTAGCCCTTTTCTAATTTAAATTAAAATTTTAAACTTTTAATAATTAAAATTAAGCCCGATTTTAATTTAAATTATATTTTCGACTTTTATAAATTGTAATTAAACACACTTTTATTTGAAATTATATTTTTGGACACAAATTTGCAATTAAGTACGTTTTCGATACAAATTATTTAATTTTCTTAAAATATATAAAAAACAGTAAATACTAATTTATTATACTAAAATTAACTAAAATCATTAAGAACATAGCAATTATAATTAATAAAATAGATGAAAATAACTATATAAAATACAGTTATCACGAAACAAGTTTGGGACTCTACTGCTACCACCTTCTATGATGGGACAGACACGTCTCAAGTGTATGATCTTCGCTGTCGGGTTACTTGTATGAAGCAGGCGGGTGGATCCATTGAAAAATACTACAATGACGTTCAAGGGTTGTGGCGAGAAATTGATTTCCGTCGTCCTAATCCAATGGAGTGTGTGAATGACATACAAAAATACAACTCCATCGTACAGGAAGATCGAGTGTATACCTTCCTTGATGGACTTGATAATAGACTCGACAAAACTCGAAGTGATGTGCTTCAAATAAAACTATTCCCTACGATGGGACAAGCCTATGGATTCATTCGTAGGGAAGAAGTCCAGCAGACCGTGATGATCACGGGTATAGATACGACACCCGGAGTAGTTTTGGCTTTTAAAGGGGTCAAAGGACACCATAATCTGATGCCACCAAAAACAGGAACCTCTTTGGGTAGCAAGAAACCCACGGGAAATCCACCATCTCTTGACATGAAATGTGGCCATTGCGGAAACTCTAAACACACCCGTGAAAACTGCTTCAAACTCCACGGGTATCCAGATTGGTGGAATGATCTTCAAGCACGGAAGAAACGGGACACCATTAGGCGAGCCGCTGTGGCTACCAATAATGCCTCACTATCCCTTACTCATCAGGCCGAATCTTCCCAAGATCCAGGTATTTCAAGTAAATCATTTCCCATCTCTACTTGTAATGATAATGAGGATTGGATTCTGGACTCTGGAGCTACAGATCACATGACATTCGACCCAAAAGATCTCTCCAATACAACCCAGCCAAGACGGAGTCGTGTTGCCAATGCCAATGGAGTCACTTATCCAGTTACAGGAGCTGGAATAGTGACATTATCTCCTTCATTATCATTATCTAATACTTTACTTGTACCCTCTCTTTCAAACCGACTAATGTCTGTAAGTCAGGTCACTTCAGATGTTAACTGTGTAGTATTGATGTATTCTAATTTTTGCTTTCTATAGGATATTCTCACCAAGGAGATCATTGGGCGTGGTACTAGGAGAGGAGGACTATATTATATGGATGACCTCAGTTTAGGAAGAGCCAATCACATGCAAAATACTGTTGGTAACAAGGAACGATAGATTTGGCTATGTCATCATAGATTTGGGCATCTATCATTCGGGTATTTAAAGCACCTACTCCCCAGTTTATTTTCAAATATCACACATTCAGATTTCAAATGTGATACTTGTATCCTACCAAAAAGTTATAGGGCGTCGTATCCTATGAGCATGAATAAAAGTTTGACTCCTTTTGCTTTGGTACATTCTAATGTTTGGGGACCTTCCCCGGTCATTACGTCATCGGGTCATCGTTGGTTTGTTATTTTTGTTGATGATTGTACACGAATGACATGGCTTTACCTTCTCAAACATAAAGGTGAAGTATTTTCTACATTTCACCTGTTTCACACCATGGTTCAGACACAATTTTCTGAAAAAATTAAGATACTTAGGTCTGATAATGGAGGGGAGTATGTTAATCAACAATTTCGGACATACTTGGACAACCATGGTATTCTCAATGAAACCTCGTGTTCACAAACCCCACAACAGAATGGGACTGCGGAGAGGAAGAATCGGCATATTTTGGAAACGGCTCAGGCCTTACTAATCGATGCACATATGCCTAATAAATATTGGAGTGATGCGGTTACTACAACTGTGTATCTACTGAATCGTATGCCCACAAAAACCTTACAATTCAGACTCCATTAAAGGTGATATCTGATCATCTTCCCTTGCCTACTATTTTGATGCTTCCGCTCCGAATTTTTAGATGTGTTGCTTTTGTCCACCTCCATAAAAATCAACGAACTAAGTTGGATCCATGTGTTATCCGATGTGTATTCTTGGGGTATGGCGTACACAAAAAGAGTTACCGATGCTATGATCCAATTGCTAAAAGAACCTATATTGCCATGGATGTCACTTTCCTCGAATCAGAATGTTTTTTCCCATCACCGGTATCCAATTACACTCTTCTGGAGGAGAGTTATGGTGAAGAACAAAATTGGCTTGATATTGAAATATTAGACACTAGTCCAACATACTCAGATCGTGCCAATAATATGGAGGAGCCAGTATCTAGACCCGAGCTTGAACTTCCAAGAATTGAAGCTGAAGTAGTAATTGAATCTCCAGAAGATGAAGTGGTTGATGTACCCTTCCACTCTCTAGTACCCAGTGATCCTCCAGCTGAGAATACTCTTGAGGTAAGCTATCCTATCACACCTTTACAAACTAATGCTATAGATACATTTGTTGCTTATGTTTTACCTTTCAGACACAATCCAGGCAAACCCTCAAATCGATACTCTCCAGAAAGAGAAGAATGACAATCCAAGTATCCAATAGCAAATTATGTATCTACTCAAAGGTTATCAGAACCTATCAGGGCATTTGCACAAACACTCTCCTCGTGTCAAATTCCTAGTAGCATTGAAGAAGCCTTATCTGATCCAAAATGGGCTCAAGCTATAAAAGAGAAATTTGAGGCATTGCAGAAGAATAACACATGGGTGTTAAGCGAGTTGCCTCAAGGGAGGAAGATGGTAGGATGCAAGTGGATTTTCTCCATTAAGTATAAAGCATATGGGTTAGTTGATCGATACAAGGTGAGACTTGTAGCAAAAGGATATACACAGAAACACGGGATAGATTATCAAGAAACCTTCTCACCTGTGGCTAAACTAAAAACTGTTAGAGTCTTGTTATCTCTTGCGGCAAATTTAGATTGGCCATTGCACCAACTTGACGTAAAAAATGCCTTCCTTCATGGTGATCTTGAAGAAGAGATTTACATGGATATCCCACCAGGATATATTGTTACATCAGGAAAAGAAAATGCATGTAGATTACAACGAGCATTGTATGGACTAAAACAATCACCTCAAGCATGGTTTGGTAGGTTGAGTTCAGCAATGAAGAAATACGGGTTCCAACAAAGAAACTCTGATCATACTCTTTTCCTAAAACATCGATTAGGGAATATAACAGACCTTATATTGTATGTAGACGACATGATCATTACAGGGGATGATAAAGAAGAAATCTCTAAGCTTCAAGAAAAACTGTCAAATGAGTTTGAAATGAAGAATTTGGGAGGGCTCAAATACTTCTTAGGTATTGAGGTAACAATATCAAAACAAGGCATATGTCTTTCCCAAAGGAAATATACTCTGGACCTACTAGCAGAGGCATGACTACTAGATTGTAAACCGGTCGATATTCCAATGGTTCAAAATCATAAACTCGGAGAATATGTGGACCAAGTACCAGAAGATAAACAAAGATATCAATGGTTAGTAGGTAAACTCATATATTTATCTCATACTCGACCTGATATTGCTTATGCTGTGAGTGTCGTGAGTCAGTTCATGCACTGCCCAAGTGAAGACCATATGGATGCGGTCATGCGAATACTTCGTTATTTAAAATCCTCCCCTGGGAAAGGACTTATGTTTTCAAAGAATGGTCAATTGTAAGTCCTTGGATATACAGATTCAGATTGGGTAGGGAATATGAAGGATAGGAAATCTACTGCTGGGTACTTTACTTTTGTGGGGGGCAATCTTGTTACATGGAGGAGCAAGAAGCAAAAGGTAGTTGTCTTATCTAGTGCTGAAGCTAAATTTCAAGGAATGGTCAAAGGAATATGTGAGCTCCTTTGGTTGAAAAAACTTCTAACTGAGATTAGTGTTGCTCCTAACTCTGAAATGAACTTATTTTGTGATAACAAAGCAGCCATTGCCATCTCTCACAATCCAGTTCAACATGATCGCACGAAGCACGTTGAAGTGGATCCGAACTTCATCAAACAGAATCTTGAAGAAAAGATTATTAAGCTTCCATTTGTTAAATCAGAAGATCAATTCACTACTACAAAAAGGGGTATATAAGTCGATATGTAAAGTCGGTTTTTGGAAAAAACCGACTTTTAATGAATTTAAAGTCGGTTGTCCACGTCAACCGACGCTATCCACATGATGTAGCGTCGGTTATCCACGTCAACCGACGCTATCCACGTGGATAGTGTCGGTTATCCGCGTAATATATGCCTCTCGTCTCATTTTGTACGCAGATTTCCAGTTTTCTTCCTCTCTCCTTTTCCTCACTCAGAACCACCTCCAACCACCATTTGAACGTCCGTTTGTAAGTTATATTTCTCTTCTCACATTATCTGTCAGATCTTCTTTTTTTTTAGCAAAATATTAAAATCTGTTTATGGGTATTTTCTGTTATTGCTTAGCCAAAATCAATCTGAATCTGTGCTAATTTTATCAGCGTGTAAATGTAATTCGTTAATTAGGAACAATGAATTTTTATTCGTTAATTAAAAACCTAACATCTTGATTTGGGTTTTGCTTGGGCAGTTTCTTTGTGTGGTTTGTGCACCTTTAATTAGTTAAGCATTTAATTAAGGTTTGACAAAATCCAATTCATATTCACAATCACAGAAGAAAAACCTCTTGCATTTTTACATTAAAGAACTTGAATTAACTACGTCAAATGTATTATATATCTTTTGGTTTTATATCCAACGAGTGCAGTTCCACAAGGACTTTTGTTAAAAGTTCATTCAGAGAGCACTTCTGTAAATATATATCAACTTAAGATACTTTTACAATTTAGATTGCTGAAAAAAAAAGTAAGTCAATAATCTACCACTTTATTTGACCACACCAAAAAAATATGTTTGACTTAGTTTATGCAGAATGCATGCAGCTAGCTTATTATTGGATCAATTTGTTTTATATTTTGTATAAATTTTTGATTTAGTTATGTTTTTTTGTTTGCTTGTAATAATAATGTTTGACTTATTAATTGTATGTATTCAATAATATCTAAAATGTTGTGTGGGTTTGCGTGGATAAATTTATTTATACGTATAATTAATATTACTTTGTAATTATGATATAGTAACATGCTTAAAAATTAGAATCAACCGCGTGATTGGTTTTTATATATATATTCATGAAACATAGTTGCTTATTTTTTTAATTTGTATATAAATGGTTTTGTAAAATGATTAAAATGATAACTATTTTGCATTATGTATGTTTTGATATATATTCTAATAATTAAGAAATTTATATATAATAATACATAATTAAGTAATATGTTTAATTAATGTCATTAATAGAAAATTGACAAATCTTGGATGTCAAAGTGTAGAATTGAGCAAGACTATATTTCTGGAGTTGAAAGTTTCATGGAATTTGCTTGTAGAACTAGTAATACTGAAAGTAGTATGATTCGATGCCCATGCGTTAAATGTAAAAATGAGTGATTTCATGAATTTGATGAGGTTAAGTATCACCTTATCCGTAATGGTATTCTATTGAGCTATAAATGTTGGTATTATCATGGAGAAAATATTGATAATACTCATGGAGAAAAGTATAATAAGAATGTGGGTGGATTACATACATCATATCATAATGTACAGACAGAAAATATGTTTCGTGGTGTTGAAGATGAATTACGCGAGGATGATCCCGAAACCTTTAATAAACTTATAGAAGATGCCGAAAAACCGTTGTATCAAAAATGCAAAAAATACACTAAGATGTCAGGATTGGTTCATTTGTACAATGTCAAGGCAAAACATGGTTTTTCTGACAAGGGATTCACAGAATTACTAAATCTACTAGTCGATATGTTTCCTGAGGGTATTGAATTGCCATCTTCAATGTATGAAGTGAAGAAATCTCTTAGTCGATTTGGCATGGAATATCATAAGATTCACGCTTGTCCTAATGATTGCATTCTTTATAGAAAAGAATATGAGACATTACATGATTGTCCTATGTGTAAAGAATCGAGATGGAAGCATGGTACAAATGAGAGTACAAAACATAAGAAAGGCGTGCCTGCAAAGGTTCTTTGGTACTTTCCTCCGATCCCTCGCTTTCAAAGGTTGTTCAATAGTAAATATACATCAAAGATGTTGACTTGGCATTCAGATAATCGATCTGATGATGGGGTGCTACGTCATCCTTGTGATTCTCCAAATTGGAAAGTAGTAGATAATTTATCTCCTCAATTTTCATCTGATCCGCGCAATCTGCGTCTTGCCATTGCTGCTGATGGAATTAATCCACATAGTTCCCTCAGTAGTAGATATAGTTGTTGGCCATTAATTATGGTATCATACAACCTTCCTCCCTGGTTGTGTATGAAAAGAAAATTCATGATGTTAACATTATTGATCTCAGGACCGAAACAACCCGGTGTTGATATTGATGTATATTTACAGCCTCTGATAGATGATTTAAAGACGTTGTGGAATGATGGTGTAAATGTTTACGATGCATATAAAGAAGAATACTTTAACTTGAAGGGGGTCGTTTTATGGGCAATTAATGATTTTCTTGCCTATGGAAACTTATCAGGACATGCAACAAAAGGTTACAAGGGATGTCCTATATGTAGTGATGGAACTTCTGCAAAGTATCTTGTTCATGGACGAAAGATGTCTTATAGAAGACATAGGAGATTTTTGCCATCTAGACACAAGTTTAGATACCAAAAGAAACCGTTCGATGGTGAAGAAGATCATGATCATGCAACTCGACCTTTGCGAGGTATTGAGATATTAAGGCAATTGAATGGGATGACATTCAAACGATATGGAAAGATGAAAAAAAAAACTCACCAAGGTAGGGAAACGAAGGAGGTCAACTAATGAAATTGGTGAAAATGAAAAAGATTTTGAACCGAATGGTTGTTGGAAAAAAAATCAATATTTTGGGAATTGCCTTATTGGAAAGACCTACACATTCGTCACCTCTTAGATGTCATGCACATTGAGAAGAATGTATGTGAAAGCTTGATTGGCACTTTATTTAATATACCTGGAAAAACAAAGGATGGCATTAAAGCAAGATTGGATTTAAAGAAACTAGGCATACGACCTGAATTGGAACCAAGGGTGGAAAATGATAAGAATCGAACATACTTGCCACCAGCATCATATACAATGTCAACAAAAGAGAAGGATGTGTTTTGTAAATGTTTGGAAAGTGTGAAAGTTCTTGATGGTTACTCATCCAACTTAAGAAATTTTGTGTCTATCACCGATAAGAGACTGTATGGATTGAAATCACATTACTGTCATATCTTAATGCAACAGTTAACCAATTGCTATTAGATCAATTCTTCCAAAACATGTTCGAATATCAATAATTCGTCTTTGTTCATTCTTCAATACAATATGCAAGAAATCTATATCAATTGGCGAGTTAAATTCTTTACAGAAAGAAATTGTAGAAACTTTGTGTCTAATTGAAAAATATTTTCCTCCTTCTTTCTTCGATATAATGATTCACTTATGTGTTCATTTAGTTCGAGAGGTTCAATTATGTGGTCCTACTTACTTAAGGTGGATTTATCCTTTTGAGAGATATATGCAAGTCCTTAAAGGATATGTAAATAATAGATATCGACCTCAAGGATGCATGGTGGAATGCTACATTGCTGAAGAGGCCATTGAGTTTTGTTCTGAATACTTTAGTGGTTGCACTGAAATTGGGAATCCTACGCACAAGTTGTTCTTAGAACGTCACATGATCCAAGTAGGTAACCCTATGCTTGGTGGAAGTAAGAAATTATTTATTGATCGCACTCGATGGGAAAAAGCACACCGAATCATTTTGGTAAATAATAACGAGGCACAACCGTACATAGAGTAAGTGATGTTCATTTTTTCATCTTTTATTTAACTATTAATGATGATATATAACTTAATATGTATTTAATAACATTACAGGATGCATTTAAACTTATTGAAGATCGATCCTCGTTATAAAAAAAAAGGAGAAAAATGGTTGTATGATGAACATAAGCGAGAGCTTATTAATTGGTTTCGCAACCACGTAAGTGTCACAAACAAAAAATCACGCATGTATCTTCCTATATATATTCAATGTTTTAAAACTTTGCTCTAAACACATTTCGTGTTTTTGTATACATAGATTCGAGATGAACTCAAGAAACCCAATCATAAAATATCAGAAAGTTTACAATGGATTGCACATGGCCCAAAATTCGATGTCAAAACATTTCATAGTTTCACAAACTATGCAATTTGCCAGTTCAAAAGATGCTAATCCTGTACTTTTTGATAGAACATATTATGGTATAATACAAGAGATTTGGGAATTGGATTATGAGGTCTTCCATGAGACAGTATTCTTGTGTGATTGGGTCGAAGATGTTATCAATGTTGGATATAAAATAGATGATTTTGGATTTACCCTTGTAAATTTATCCAGGATAAGTCACACAGATGATCCTTTCACGTTAGCACTTCATGCAAAGCAAGTATTTTATGTGAGCGATCAAATTGATCCAATATGGTCTGTTGTGTTAACGCCTCCACAAAAAGAGTTTTACCATTGTGATGTTGTAGAAGATGATGACTCTATGCTTGATACATTATCCAATATTAGTAATTTCTCAAATAAATTGCCTAATATACGTGATGATCTAATTGATGATGATGATTCTTCGACATGGACTCGTAATGATTGTGAAGGAATATATGTATACGATCAACAACCTAATTAAACATAATGTATGTTCTATATTGTTGTAATAACTCTTGTATATATATGTGTTCCTAAAATTGTCAATTAATTTATATTTCTCCACTTTTTGCAGATATTTCATGGATATTCAGCTTGTAGATCCAAATGATCCATTGGGGTATTTGAAAAGAAGGGGTTGGGCGAATATACCTGATGCTCCACTTAACTCAGATGATAGAATACCTGTTATATTTGATGCTACTGGTAATCCACTAGGGGAAAATGGTCAACAATTGAAATCTTCTATTGGTCGATTGGCAAAGTCCAGTATACCAATCAATATAAATCATTGGTCTGAGGTTGCCGATGCAGAAAAGTTCAAAATATGGATAACCATTTATGTAAGTCTCTTATATTTTATAATCAATATATATATATTATATTAGGTGTATTATATCTAATCTTTTGTACTGTGTTTTTACAAAATCGTTACAAAGTCAATGACAATTGGCAGGGCAAGTGTTATAAGATTGCAAATAAGGCGTGGAAGGAATACAAGACTTCCAGATTGGCAAAGAAGTATGTGTTTCCATATTTGGAAACACTTGATGAGAATGTGATATACAAAATCCCTGAAGGACACCCCTGGATTACACCTCAAGTTTGGAAAGACTTTGTGGATTATAGACGTTCAGAAGAATTTCAAATTATTAGAGAAGATCATCAGAATGTCCAAATGCATAACATTCTTCCTAACCGTACTGGGAGGTCTTCAAATCGTGAAGTTAGATTTCGAATGGTATTATTAATTTGTCTTAATTTTATAAATATTTTTATATTAATTTTTCTCAATTTAATTTCATGTCATTGTTAATAAAATTTTCCTACTTTATGTAGGAAGCTGAATTGGGTAGACCTGTTACCCGAATAGAATTGTACATAAAAACAAAGACTCCCAGAACGAAAAATGCAAGACCGATGAGTCAACGAGGAGAAGAACAATTAAATAAGTTGGTTAGTAATTTCGGTTGATAAAATGTCTGACTGATACTTAATAATTGATGTAATAATGAATGATATGTTTGTGTGCTTTATTATTTGTAGAGAGTTGTTCAAGAAAAAATATACAGGGGTGAAATAATCGAAGAGCCTGGGAGAGATGCTTTATATCATGCATTCGGACGCAAGCATCCTGGTCGTGTTAGGGGAGGTAGCCAATATGATGGTGCTATGGAGTATTTTAAAATTCCAAAACATAAGCCTCAGACGGTAAGTAAGGAGAAATACACTAAAATTGAAGAAGAATTCAACTCATTTAAGGCCTCCGTGATGAGTGAGATTGCCACTCTAAAAGAACATCAATCACAACAACTGTCAGCCATGGCATCATGCTACAACCAGGGCATGCCATATTGGCCAAGCATGCAACCATCCATGCCAGGCATACCACCTTCCATTCCAGGCATGCCACAATCCATGCCAAGCATGCCACCATGCATGCCATTCACACAATCTCATTGTGCTCAAACTACATCCAGTATGGGATATAGCCATCCTATTGGTCCTCATTATATGCCAGGAATGCACATGCAATCAAGTAGTGGTTCATTTTCTCCAATGCAATCTGCATATTCTTACCATAAATCAAGCCAAGATGAACATATTGGTGAGAATGTACATCCAATAGCTACCCCGCATGAGAGTCCTCCTCTATTTGATGAATCATATGTGGTAAGATTTTAATTTTTAAATTCTTATTATATGTTTTATTTTTTATATATAACACTTAAATTTTTTACAGAATATGAAATGTTTGTTGAAACATCCTTCATCAATGGACTATGTTGCTATTGGAATGGTACAAAAATTGAGCGATGATCGAATGATTCATAATCAATATTTGCCTAATCATTGGCGAATAGTAATTGATCAATAATTGTTTCATGATTGTCCACTACCTGTGCCTTCTGATGCTACCACAGTCCAAGAGGCGGTTGGACAGAATGTGGCTTGGTCGTCGATTCAAGTTGTTCTAAATTTTGACATGGTACTATTTTTTAACTTAAAAAATAACACTTGTTTACTACTATTATTTAATGTGATCTTATATTGTTACTAAAAATACATATATGATACTTTTTGGTAGTCTATTATACCAGAACTCTTAAAGACGGCACATTTAAGAGATACCAAGCAAGTATCTCGTGCTAAATCTATGATTAGTGGCCAATCATTGTGCACCAAGTCATTCAAGAAGAAGCCTTGGAAAAAGTATAGTCATACTTATGCGTTATAGTTCAGTAGAAATCTTGGCAGTTTGATGACTATTGTTGGGAGGACATCTAGCATAAATGATGGATGGACTGTGCCACTTCCTATTGAAATTTCTGGTGTAGACATCGGCCAAACTTATATATCGATCGAGTGCTTGTTGCAAATATTTGTATATCAAATGATTGATTTAAGTATAATTCAAGTGTGGACAAGGTGAGTCCTCAATCTAGTTAGTTTTCTTTTATTTATGCAGAACATATATAATTATATTTATATTATCTAATTATATATATACATATATAGGGCTTGCTATTATCTACTTCAACATAATCACTCATCACATTTAGCAATGTTCTATGATTCTTCATATGTCAATCAATATCAAGAGAAGGATGTTAACATCAGAGCTAAACAATTATGTGATAGAGCATTAACGCTTAGCAGAAATCAAAAGTTGATAATCCCTTGGCCATTAAGATTTGAACAAGGTCAAGATCATTAGATGTTGGTAATCATTGATATGTTCAATAATCATGCTTGGTACTGTGACTCAGCTTCCATAGAACTGAGTAAAGATACAAAAGCAGTTGTTGAAATGTAAGAGTTATATTTAGTTACATATTAGTTTTTTCTATTATTTTTTGTAATATTTAATAAAAACTAATCGTTTTATACCTTGATAGGGCATGGAAGTTGTGGAACAAGTTTAGGGGCATTGTCCTTAAAAAATCTCATAAGCTTATATGGACAAAAGTTATGGTATGTACAATTCAATATTTTTATTAATTTTACAATTAAATATATAATAAGGATGTTCGAATATGAACATTCATGTATACATGCATTTTTTGTAGGTTCCACAACAAAATAATGGAGTCATGTGTGGTTATTATGTCATGAAGTTTATGAGCGAAATCATCACAAATATCAAAATTCTAATTGATGATGTGGTAATATATTTTACCCATATACATACAAGTTTTAACATATTTGAGTTTGTTTTTGTAAATAAATGAAATCATATTCTTATTTTGATTTTGAATACATGTAGTTCTTTGGTTGGAACAAGACGGGTTACGACCAGCAAATTTTTGATGATTTACGAGAGGAATGGGCAGAACACATGGTTCAAATTATATCATCACAAGAAGAATCAGGAGAAGATTCTGATGATCTTGAATAGCATATGACAACGTACATAATAGTAAATTTTTTAATGATTTGGCCTTCTCTATCTATTCCTGTGTCTGAAATCACTTGTTTGATGATGATTAATCATATATATGCTCATGTATTTAGGGGAATGCATTTTTAATAAATATGAATTTATCTGGGATCTCTGCTAGTATTTTTAATGATATAATGAGGTCTAAATGTACAAATCAGGTGTACGTCGGTCCGATTTGTTTCTTGGTTTGTATGAGTTTTGGTGCACATGAACGTGTTCAAGGGCACCAAAACTCACACATGCAAGCTTAGCCAAGTAAGAAATCGAAGTTACATGCAATTGATTTCATATTTAGAGTTCATTATATATAGCATTAAAAAATAGTAGTAGAGATTCCAGATAACTTCATATATATAGACAAATGATTAATAATTCTAATATGAGTTCGTTGAATGTCGTTGTACGTGGTAATCTCTTTTTTATGGTAATATTTATAATGATTTAATTTCTTCATTCGTACGTTTGAAGTTTAGACTACCTTTTTGATGAATGTTTTACGTGCTCATGTAGGAGAATATTTGAAGGGCAATCAAGATTCTAAGCCAACCAAGCTTACTCTATGGCATAATTTGACGACATTATTTTATTTGTAATTGAAGTTATTTATATGCATTATTTGTTTTTGTAATAAATTTAATTATTAAGTAATTAAATATATTTAAATTGTTAATTATTTGTTGTATTATTATTTATATTTTAGTGTTTTTATGTTATTTATATATACTGTTATACGAAAATAAAATTAAAAAATAAAACAAATAAAATGTAGAGTCGGTTCAGGGCATGAACCGACTTTACGTGTAGAGTCTGTGAATTTAAAGTCGGTTCAGAGAACCAACTTTAAATTTGTTTAAAGTCGGTTTTTAACCGACTTTTATGCCTATTTATGTAGTAGTGATTGGCTGATATACTCACAAAATCTGTGTCTGCAAGGAACTTTTACAACTCACTTGACAAGTTAGGCATAAGAGACATATATGCACCAACTTGAGGGGGATTGTTGGTGTGTGTTGTGGTGTATGCTGCAATAGTGGCATACACCAATGCTCAGTGGAGCAAAACATGGAGCAGACAATTATATTAGTGGAACCATAAAACATGGATGTGTAGGAATTATGGTTATTGTTTAATTTTTGTTTTCATTGTATACATATAGTTAAACACTTGTATAGAAACCAGAACAGAAATAATAATGAAATATACATGATAATTATCAGAGAAACACAATATTTGTCAAATTGTACTTGCATTATTTTATAATTCTAATATATAACATATTTTACAATAAAAATTATGCTATTTATCCATGAATTATTTTGTATGCAATTTTTAATTTTATTAATAATTAAAAATGTTCTTATGCAATCGAGCTTTAAGCAAAGCCATGGGCGGAGCTTTATAGAGGTTGAATGGGCTATAATCACAGTTAAAAGTTTTACGAAAAATTAAATACATAAATAATTTTAATATTAAATAAATATTTATTAATAATAATATTTTGTGTTTAATTTTATGTGCATATATTTTAATATATAGTTATATATATAACAAGGATATTTAGAATAAATATTATATATATATATATATACATATATAAATCATGAGTAAAATATGTATTTTTATTAACGTATCTCACAAACATTAATGAGTTACAAACATAAAATTATAATATTATATAATACATAAAAATATTTCTTAAGTAAATATAGTATAATACAAAAATATTTCATATATTTAACTTTAATTCATGGTAATAAAATGTTAGGGTCAAATATTATATAAATTAAAATAAAAAAAGCATGATAATAAACTTAAAACTTAAGATTAATTACATTTTATGTCTACAATGTATAGGATAATTTATAAATGTCAAAAATATTTACTTTTTTTTGTAATTATGCCCACAATATATGAGTAACGATATAAATATGCTCAACTTTGGACATAATTGCATCATTATCAATACGTTATGAGTATAATTGTAGTTGTAAATATTTCAAGTATTAAGCATGTTTTTATCATTACTCATACGTTATGGACATAATTTTAACAAAATAAATATTTTGAATATTTTTGTAAATTGTCCATACGTTGTGGATATAAAACATAATTAACCTAAAAACTAAAAAAATTTATTCATATTTTGTTTAACTCTAAATTTTTCTCTAATACTACATTATTTTACATTTTATTTTAATAATATTTTATTTTATATATTTTAATATGAAAATTTAAATAGTTTTTTTATCTTATAACTACTACAAAACTGACTCATTTCGTGAGTTTAAGAAAATATATGTAACAAGCACGGACAAACAAATATTTGTATTTATTAGTTTTTTTATTTTTTAAAAATATATATTTTTATATGTATATTCAAGCCTAAAACCCTAAATCAAATCTTATTATTTATATTTTAATACATTTATTTTAGTTTTAGTTTTCAACACTTTTACATGTATAATATTAATATTTATTAAATTATTATATTAATACTTTTTTATTCATGATAGATAAATTTTTTTATAAGTTATAATGTGTTAATTCTATGTCTATTTTATAACATAACATGAAAGTTTTGTGAAGAGTCTACTACCTCTTATTAGATCTATATTATAATGTATTTTTTACTTCTAAATATTCAAATATAATTATCTATTTTATATATAAAAAATTCTATTTCAACCTCCCAATAATATTTTTCTGGGGCCACCATTGAGCAAAACGATATATCGATACACCCAAGAACATGTTGGTTTGTAAACTTGTTTACAAGCCCAAAGAAATCAAAAACAAAATTTGAAATATTCTAGCTCATTTGAACCAGCTCGTGGAAGCTTCTATGGTGATGATCTGAATTGATAAGGATACATCTCATGGTTGGTGGGAAGAAGAAAATCGATGGGTTAGGTAAGAAGATAAGTGTATGGTTTAGATTGTTTTGGTAGGTTTATATTGTATGACTTAGATTTATTAGTTGTTTCTATAAATACCTTTCAGTAACAATGTAATAATCAAGTTAAAGAAATCAGAAACAAAAATTTAAGAGTTTCTTAGTGTTTTTGGAAAATTGTTCTTGAGTTTTGATCCATAATATTCCAACAAAGTGGTATCAGAGCTGTAGTTGACGTGCCGCCACAATCCTCTGAAAGTTTCTGCTATAAAGTGAGGTAACTCACTGAGTCAACTGAGTTGGAGCCGAGTTGACCGAGCTGCTGACCGAGCCTCCAAGCTATTTGACCGAGTTGCCGAGACAGTTGACCAAAAGTTGACTTTGATCGTTGACCAAAAAATTCAGATTTTTCCCCGAAGCTCCACCTAAGGTTTTTTGACGTTCTGAATCCATCTCTGCGATCAGAATTTAAAAATTCTCACTATATTGAGAGTTATGTCAAGTTGAGGTATGTCATCGTTTCAAGTCCCGACACTCAACAATGACAACTATGACAATTGGAGTATCAAGATGAAGGCTCTTTTGGGTGCACATGATGTGTGGGAAGTCATAGAGAAAGGCTTAAGTGAGCCAGATGATGAAGCTATTCTAATGCAAGTGCAAAAATAATCTTTGAACGATTTGAGAAAGAGAGACAAGAAAGCTCTTTTTCTTATCTATCAAGCCTTAAATGATGATGGGTTTGAGAAGATTTCAGATGCAATATCTTCCAAAGTAGCTTGGAATAAACTTCAAATTTCTTTCAAAGGAGCCGAGAAAGTAAAGAAGGTTCATCTCTAAACACTAAGAGGTAAGTTTGAATCTCTACATATGAAAGCTTCTGAATCTATTTCTGACTATTTCTCGAGAGTTGTAGTTGTTTCTAATCAATTAAAAAGAAACGGTGAGATGTTGGGAGATGTTAGAATAATGGAAAATATATTTCCTTCATTAGATTCCAAATTTGAACACATCATCGTGATGATTGAGGAAACAAAAGATTTGGAAGAAATGACCATTGATGAACTCAATGGGTCATTACAAGCATATGAAGAAAAGCATAAGAAGAAGCTAGGGATCACTGAGCAACTCTTCAAGATGCAATTCAAGGATAAGCATGAAAGCCAAGGCAATGACAAAAACCAACGTGGCCGAGGTAAAGGTAGAGGCCGTGGACGAGGTGGAAGCCACGGTCGTGGACGAGGTTGGAATTACAACAACAATTCCAACAACTTTGAGAGAGCAGAAAGCTCAACACAAACTCGAGGAAGAGGTAATATGAACTCAAGGTATGACAAATCTCAAGTTCAATGCTATAATTGTCAAAAATTTGGACATTATGTTTCAGAATGTAGAGCTCCCAATAATAGAATAGATGAGAAAATCAACTACATAGAGGAGAAGACCGATGAGAAAGAAACTCTTTTTCTAGCACGGAAGGAAGGTGATAGTAGTCAACCAAATGCCTGGTATCTTGACAGCGGTGCAAGCAACCATATGTGTGGAAGGAAAGACATGTTCGTGGAACTAGATGAGTCAGTAAGTGGAAATGTCTCAGTTGGAGATGATTCAAACGTAGCAGTGAAAGGAAAAGATAACATTCTTATTCGTTTGAAAGATGGGCAACATCAATTTATTTCCAATGTTTACTATGTCCCAAATATGAAAAGTAACATCTTAAGTTTAGGACAACTGTTAGAGAAAGGTTATGATATTCATATGAAGGATTGTAATCTTTCTATAAAAGATGATAAGAATTACCTCATTGCTAACGTGCCAATGTAAAAGAATAGAATGTTCTTGATCAACATACAAAATGACATTGCAAAGTGTCTAAAAGCCTGCTATAAAGATGCATCGTGGCTATGGCATCTTCGATTTGGACATCTCAATTTATAGGATTAGAGCTGTTGTCTAAGAAGGAGATGGTGAAGGGACTACCTTGCATTAATCATCCTGATCAACTTTGTGAAGGGTGCCTACTCGGGAAGCAATTCAGAAAAAGCTTTCCAAAGGAGTCAGACTCAAGAGCCAAGAAGCCACTTGAGCTAATCCATACTGATGTGTGCGGACCGATTAAGCCTACTTCTCTCGGTAATAGTAACTATTTTCTTCTTTTTATTGATGATTTTTCAAGAAAACCTTAGGTATATTTCTTGAAACAGAAATAAAGAAGTTTTTGAAGTATTCAAGAGGTTCAAAGCTACAATTGAGAGAGAAAGCGATAGAAAAATCAAAGCTATGAGATCAGACCGAGGTGGAGAATTTACATCCAAGGAGTTTCAAGAGTTCTGTGAAGCAAATGGAATTTATAGATCTTTAACACTGCCAAGATCCCCCCAATAGAATGGTGTAGCTGAAAGAAAGAATTGAACAATCCTCAATATGGCATGAAGCATGCTCAAAAGCAAAAAAATACCCAAAGAGTTTTGGGCAAAAGCAGTAGCATGTGCAGTTTACTTGTCAAACCGATCTCCAACAAGAAGTGTATGAGGAAAGACACCGCAAGAGGCATGGAGTGGAAGAAAGCCTGGTATTTCCCACCTAAGAGTCTTTGGAAGTATAGCTCATATTCATGTACCGGATGAGAAAAGAACGAAGCTTGATGATAAAAGCGAGAGTTTTATCTTCATCGGTTATGATGCTAATTCAAAGGGCTATAAGTTATACAACCCACATAATAAGAAGATTGTAATTAGTCGAGATGTGGTATTCGAAGAAGAAAGAGAATGGGATTTTAACTCTCATGCAGATAACTTCAATTTCTTTCCTCAGTTTAAAGAAGATGAGCAGACAATGAGGAAGCAATCTGCAGAAATTCAACAAGAGCCAACGACTCCACCTACTTCACCAATGCCAACCACTCATGAAGGTCCGTCATCATCTTCAAGTGGAAGTGAAAGAGTCGTGACACGTACACGAAATCTCCAAGATCTTTATGAGGTAACAAAACGAAAAGATAATCTTACCTTATTTTGTCTCTTTGATGATTGTGAACCAGTGAGCTTTCAAGAAGCAATACAAGAGAAGAAATGGAGAGATGCGATAGACGAAGAAATCAATGCCATAGAGAAGAACGACACATGGGAACCTGTTTCACTTCCCAGGGCATAAGGCAATAGGTGTCAAATGAGTGTACAAGACAAAGAGGAATGCTAAGGGAGAGATTGAAAGGCACAAGGCAAGACTAGTAGCAAAAGGATATAGTCAAAAGGCTGGAATTGACTATGATGAGGTATTTCCTCATGTTGCTCGATTAGAAACTATAAGACTAATCATTTCTTTGGCAGTTCAAAATAAGTGGAAGATACATCAAATGGATGTAAAATCTGCTTTTCTAAACGGAGTCCTTGAAGAAGAAGTCTACATTAAGCAATCATCAGGCTATGAAGCAAAAGGTCACAAAGACAAGGTATTGAAGTTGAAGAAAGCTCTTTATGGGTTAAACCAAGCACCAAAAGCATGGAATAACCGCATCGACAAGTATTTTCTAGAGAACAACTTCACCAAGTGTCCCTATGAATATTCACTCTACGTCAAGATTGAAGATGGTGATATTCTAATCGTTTGTCTATACGTAGATGATCTTATCTTCACTGGAAGTAATCCGAAGCTATTTGAAGATTTTAAGAAGGTGATGATCCGAGAGTTCGAAATGATAGATATCGAGTTAATGGCATACTACCTTGGAATTGAAGTGAGGCAAAAGGAAGAAGGCATATTCATCTATCAAGAAAGCTATGCAAGAGAGATACTAAAGAAGTTCAAAATGAACGATTCCAAGCCGATCAACACACCAGTGGAATGTGGAATCAAACTATCCAAGCATGAAGATGGTGAAAGTGTGGATCTAACATTTTTCAAAAGTTTAGTTGGAAGTCTGTGTTATCTCACATGCATAAGGCCTGACATCTTGTATGCCATTGGATTGATTAGCCGTTATATGGAGAAACCGACAATCACCCATTTCAAAGCTGCAAAAAGAATCCTACGCTATCTAAAAGGTACAATTAATTTTAGCTTGTTCTATTCAGCTTCTAATGATTACAAGCTTGTTGGATATAGTGATAGTGATTTTGGTGGAGATATAGACGATCGAAAAAGCACTTCCAGATTTGTGTTTTTCATGGGAGATACTGCTTTTACATGGATGTCGAAAAAGCAACCGATTGTCACCTTGTCTAGCTATGAAGCAGAATATGTAGCAGCTACCTCATGTGTTTGCTATACAATTTGGCTAAGAAACTTGTTAAAGGAGCTAAGTATGACACAAGAAGAGCCAACCAAAATTTGTGTCGATAACAAGTCAACCATTGCCTTAGCCAAAAATCTTGTTTTCCATGATCAAAGCAAACACATAGATACTCGATATCATTACATTAGGGAGTGCATCACAAGAAAGGATGTACAACTCGAGTATGTAAAATCATAAAATCAAATTGCCGACATCTTCACTAAACCGCTCAAGCAAGAAGACTTTGTTAGATTGAGAAATTTGCTCGGCACCATAAAACAAGTTTAAGGGGCAGTGTTGGTTTGTAAACTTGTTTACAAGCCCAAAGAAATAAAAAAAAACTTTGAAATATTCTAGCCCATTTGAAGTCCAGCTCGTGGAAGTTTCTATGGTGATGATCTGAATTGATAAGGATACAACTCATGGTTGGTGGGATGAAGAAAATCAATAGGTTAGGTAAGAAGATAAGTGTATGGTTTAGATTGTTTTTGTAGGTTTATATTGTATGGCTTAGATGTATTAGTTGTTTCTATAAATACCTCTCAGTAACAATGTAATAATCAAGTTAAAGAAATCAGAAACAAAAATTTAAGAGTTTGTCAATGTTTCTGGAAAATTGTTATTGAGTGTTTTTGAGTTTTGAAAGTTTTGATCCATAATATTCCAACAGAACAATCTCCCGACCCTGTCACTGGTTTTGTAACTGTTACCTTGCAAAATTGGCCTAACCAAAGCTAAATTCTGAATTCTCACAAATCCCAAACCTATATTAGGTGATTACCGATATAAGCAAGAGCATGTGTTTTAATGAAACACAATTTTCTAGCATTTTCATGAGCATGCATAGATTTAAGCCTCATGCAAGATAATGTGTTTGATGCATAATTATAAAGAGGTATAAGATATAAAAAAACATAAAACCAAAATAATTTTTGCCTATGTAGGATCACATTAATTACAGGTACGCAGATGAAAATCTGCAATTAAAAAAAATGCAAGATTATGAAATTGTCAGTATCTCCAACCAAAACTCCAATTCAGTATCCTCCATTTAGCAGCACCTTTTTAACAAACAGACATGCTACACAAAACAGTGGTAAATAAAATAAAAACAAATCTCCTTTAAGATTTTGGTTGAAGGAGCTGTCCTAGTCTTTCATCCCTTGTGTTGTTCTTTCTATTAATATAATATCTATGGGCCCGGCTATGGGCTTTAATTTTATATGATCTATTAAAAAAACACTAATATAAAGTAATACAAAGCAAACTAGCAACAGATAAGAAAACAATTATGTGATAATCATTTAAATTTATAATTTCTCATTATTCAGTTTTGGAATTAAGTTTTTAATTTCAAGTTTTTTGAGAAAAAAATAAAATATTTTTTGAAAAACAACTTTTAGTTTCAAATTTGAAAAATTAAAAAATAGATATTAATTGTTTGTTTGATAACCAATTTTTAAGTTTCTAAGCACGAAAATTTAATTTTAAACTTAATTTTGATAATTTTCATTGAATTTTTCCTATATAAATATTTTGAGTAAGGTTGAGTATGATTGAATATGGTTAGATTATTAATCTGTAGTGTTAAGAGATAAAAAAACTAAAGTTAATTCAATTCAAAAATTAACTTTTTTTTAATTTCAAAATTGAATTTCTTTAGAAAAAAAGGAAAGGAGTTATCAAACATGATAAATGTATAAAAGTATAGTTGATTATCTTTCTAATAGCTTAAAGTTAGAAGAGTTGTCGATAAACAAATTCTAACATGATATCAGAGTCGGAGATTCTATATTTAAGGTTCAACAGTCTCAATTGTTAAATTATAAGTATTTGACATATATAGTGCATAAAGTTAATACTTGTGAGGAAGTGATACATGTATAAAAGTAATATTAATCATTCCTCAATAGCTTAAGCTTTTGGAAGGCTAATTTTTCAATAACTTCTAGTATTGTATTAGAGCTGGATGTCCTATGCTCAAAATCCAGCAACCTCAATTGTTGAATTGTAAGTGTTTACATGATGTATAGTTTAACACTTGTAGGAAAGTAATAAATGTATAAAAGTACAGTTGACCTTCTATCCAATAGCTTAAACTTTTGGAGAGTTGGAAACTTTCAAATTTGTAAAATTTAAAAAATCATGAAATTAAAAATTAAGTTAAAATGGTTATCAAATAAGCCCTTAGTAATTACATGTGATTAGGGTGGTAATTTGTGTTATAGACTGATTGATCAAATTAAACCCAAATCGAACACAAATTAAATTAAATTCAGACCAAATTCAAACCAGTCCAAATAATTAGAAAAAATTGAGCTGATAGGCTAGGTTTAAGGTAGTTCGTTAGCCCAAAATAATTTCTTTTAAAAAAGTTATAACATATAAACTTTACAACTTACACGCTATGTTAAAAACTTAAAATTGGATAAATACATTTCTTCTTAATTTCTAGCCTTACGTCCATTGGAGCAAGATAAACTATTCTCCATGCCACCCTAAAAAGATGAGTTTTTTATACGATCATTGTATGGTCTACTTACATACACTAAGAGAACTCTATGTATATGTGGTCAATTTTAGAGGAAACTATTTGTTTAATCTTATGCATATATTTCTTTGTTTAGTGGTTGGAGGAAATTATATTGAAATTTGAATCTCTTTATTCAAATTATAAGTTTTATGATGACACGACAACCTCTAACTTTTGCATGAGAGGGGTTTGATGGTGTTTTCATTTGGTGAATTTATTTAATATTCTTGTTTTGTAATTAACTAGCTATTATAACATAATAAGTGTGTGAGGAGTTATATTATCTCCGTGAACTTTATTGTGTACGTGAGTTATTCATTCAGTGTTAATTTATCATTTGTTCTAAAGACTAGTTGTAATATTATTTCCCTCATTTTTGGTGTTTTGTATAATTTTATTTGAGCTAATAAGCTTTAATAATAAAATATATATTTTAATTTATAAAAAAAGTGTTCAATTAACTAAAAATATATATAAATATAAATACAAATCTAAAATAGATCAATTTATTCTATATAAATACAAAAAACCACATAAAATTAAAACAGTATCACAAAAATACAAAATTTAGAGAAAAAAATATAACGACTGCCAAGAAAAGAAAGAGAAGTTCAAAAGAAGATACAATTTGGTGGAGATTGGTGGTACAATTTAAGAATTTGATTGTAGTTATTATTCTTCTCCTTTATTAATTTGTATGAAGTTTTTATTGAACAATATAAGATTTAAGAAACTTAATTATGTTTAGCTAATTTATTAATCTAAGGGTCTTATGGACCCAATTTTCTTTATGTGATGATCTAATATTTTTACCCCAACTATGATTTCAATTAAATTATATTATTTAATCTTATTTTTATATTATTAATTATTTGACCAACAATTTATCTATGAAGACAATTAGATAGATTTAAGAGAATTATTTAATTATTTATCTTGATTAAATAACATGTATAGTTTCGAGGAAGATATATATAATTGTTATGCATGTGATTCATAGTTGATAAACTTAGTGAGCAGTATGCAATCTAATTGACATTAAAGTATAATTAGGTTAATTACTAAATGATATGTAGTTTACTTAATAGAGGAATACATGCTAGGTTAGATTCAATTTATTATATAATTGATTGGTAATTATATTAGGAGATTTTAATGATTCATATGCTTATAAAATTGGGGTTTAAGTATTTCTAGATATTTTTATATATCTTCTTTGCTATTAATTTTGAGTTAATTAATTACTGTAATTTACTTTTTTTAGTTATTTTAATTTTTGTTTTCTCAAAACACAATAAATTTGATATTTGTTTTTTAGTTTAACAATTAGTTTCTTATATCTTTGTGGGAATAATCTTTTCTTATCATTATATTACTTATTTGCAATGTGTGTATTTACATACTCATTGGACACAATTCAAGCAATCAAATTTTTGACTTTGTTATCGGGGATTATAAACATTAGAAATTAATTTTAATTTATTTATTTAGTTATTGATTTTTAATTTTTATTGATTCTTAATTTTGACATCTTATTTAGCGCTATTGGTAAACATATTTGGCTCTATTACACGAAGAGATTTCGTAAGAATTTTTTTTTACTTTAGATCCTGAAATTGAATGTAATTTGAGATCAATAAGAAAATAAATTGTTACTAAGTTAAAGAAATGGCTAATTCAATAGAAATAAATAATAATGAGCTAAATTTGAACAAGCAAATACCTTTAATGGATAATAGGGACATAACTATGGATGAATATGCATTACCTATATTAGAAGGGTTAAATACAAGTATTACAAGGCCAAACATTCAAGCTAATCAGTTTGAACTAAAGTTAGTGATGTTTCAAATACTAGAAACAGTTGGACAATTCAGCGGATTACCAATAAAGGATCCTCATTTATATCTCAGATTTTTTGTTGAAGTTAAAGATTCATTTAAGTTCAATGGTATGTCCGAAGAGGCATTTAGGCTCATATTGTGCTTGAGCTTGGCTAAAATATTTACCACTTGATTCCATTACAACTTGGAATGATTTGGCGAAGATATTTTTGATGAAATATTTCCTATTAATAAAGAATGTCAAGCTTAGAAATAACATTATCTTTTACCAATAAATTGAAGGGAATCTTTATATAAAGCACGAAAAAAGATTCAAAGAATTCATAAAGAAGTTTCCTCACTATGGTATCTTTCATTGGATCCAAATAGAGAAGTTTTACAATGGTCCTAATGCTCAAACAAGAACCATTGTTGATGCATTTGCTAATGGATTTTTGCTAGCCAAATCTTACAATCAAGCTTATGAATTACTTGAGAATGGCTAGAAATAATTATCAATGATCAATTGATAGAATGGTAGCCATAAGAAAAGTAGTCAAAGTGTATGAGGTAAATGATATAGTGGCACTTACAGCTCAAGTGTCATCTTTGGTGAATCTTTTGAAAGCTTAAAACTTGCCAACGAGTATAAACTAGATCCAAGATTCAAAAGTGTCTTGTGTCTTTTATGGTAGAGCTCAGTTGTTGGATAATTGTCCAAATAATCGTAAATCACCATGTTATATGGGTAATATGAATCGAAATAATAATCCATACTCGAAAATATATCCAGCATGGAGACAAAATAAATTTCTCTTAGAGTAATAACAACAACCAAGGTGGTAATTAATTCAATCATCAATCATTTTCATCACTTGGTTTTCACCAACCATAACAATCGCAAGCTCAAGAAAAGAAGTCACTTATTGAAGACAATACAAATGCTTTAATGGGGTGATGAAAGACTTCATCCAGTTAATAAATGCTAAATTGTCCACTCAAGAGGCTTCAATTCAAAATTTAGAGACCCAAATAGGGCAACGTGCTTAGGCCATAAGTTAAAGGCCTCAAGGTAGCCCTCCAAGTGACATACTTATAAACCCAAGAAGAGAAGGTAAGAAGCATTGCAATGCCATAGCATTTAATGATGTAAAACTTTAGAGCAGGAATATGAGGCTCAAAAATATGAGGAGGAACTAAAAAGAAAATAATTCAGCCAAAAAAGAACAACCTCTACAAACCCATTATTCCTCTTTCTCAAAGACTACAAAAAAAAAAGGTTGGATACATAGTTTTCAAAAATTCTGGATTTCTTCAAGAAGCTACACATAAATATATCATTTGTAGATGCACTTGAATAGATGTCTTCTTATGCCGAGTTTCTAAAAGATATCCCATCCAAGAAAAGGCGGTTTGGAGATAATGAAATAATAACCTTGAATGAAGGTTGTAGTGCCATCCTTGTTAGAAAACTATCTCAAAAATTGAAAGATCTTAGTAGCTTTGACATTCCTTGCACAATTGGGAACATGAACTTTGAGAAAGCATTATGTAACTTTGAGAAAGTATTAAACTTATGTCATTATTGTTTTTCAAGAGATTAAGGGTTGGTAAAGTAAAACCCACTTCAATAATATTACAAATGGATGATAAATCAATTAAGCGACCCCAGGGGGTCGTAACATTCCTATCACACTTGGTTGTCCATTCTTAGCAACAACAAGAACACTCATTGATATACAAAAATGTGAGCCTTTTAATGAGAGTGTAAGATGAACAAGTAACATTTAATGTTTTTAAAGCATATGAACCTTCTGATATTGATAATGTTAATGAATGCCTTAGGATAGATGTTATTGATCATGATGATAACTTAAAAAAATATGTTGAGTCACCCACACTTAAGACTATCACATATGATGTCGTGAACAATGAAGTAAAATCACTAAGAAATAACTCAATCTATTTTAATTTTGAAAATATAAAATCTATGATTGATATTGTTGATTGTATGAACTATTTAGAGGCTACACCTCTCAAGTGTATACCTAATGTTGTTGTAGAGAGTTTTGAGATAAGATCTAAGCTCAAACCAACTATTGAAAGGCCACTAAGGTTAGACCTCACACCTTTACCCAACCATACCCATTCAAGTGAGCAAGCAGAAGAGTCCAATAGAGAGGTGAAAAGGATGATGCAAATACATAAATTAGATGATATACGATGAAATTCTTATAAGAATGCAAAAAAATGCAAAAGGAAAACAAAAATATGGCATGATAAAAGAATTGAGCACCTTGTTTTTAGATCGTGACATAAAGTATTATTGAACAATTTAAAACTCAAACTGTTTTCCAACAAACTCAATAGTAAATGGACATGGAAAGATGCACCTTGAAACTAGATGGAAGGCAACCCATCATTGTTTACCTTATATTTTTTATTATTTTTATTTTGTAGATGAATAAATGTGGAAAGTGATGGCGTAACATAATTGAGCATTTCAACTATAGATGTGCCAAGACAAAGGAAGTTTTCTTTCCTTTAACTTTTTCATATTTATATATGAACATTGAGAATATTGTACAATTTAAGTTTGGGGGAAGGAACTTCATTCTTTATTTTAGTATTTAGTATGCATTTTCAATTTTTAGGAATTGTTTTTTGTCTTTTAGGATATTTTAATCATGATTTGGGTAAAAATTGATAAATACATGTAAACTAAATGTATACATGCTTGATATGAAATATATGAACCCAATGATAATTGTTGGTCATGACTAGGATAAGGAATGTAAAATTTTCATTAAAATATTTACATTAATCATGTGATATACGTGCTAATTTTGATTGGATTGATTCAAATTTTTATATACATATTCATGATTGATTTTGGTGTTCTGATTGAGAGAAAAATTTTAGTGAGTTATGCGAGTTGATGAAATCTACTAATGATTTTATGAAAGTAAAGTTATCAGTATACTTTTTTGTTAAATATTTTCTCATTTTATTCAATAAGTCAAATTTTGGGGTTAAAATTCTAATGAAAAAGGTTAAAAATATAATTTTTTGAATTTTTTTTTTTTTTTTGGATTTCTAATGTAGAAGCAATCAGAAGAAGCCATGCAAGCAAGAGAGCTAACCAGGCATGCCACATGGATCCCATGTAAGAAAAAAAGGGCCAATCGCACAAGGGCGTGTGTCCCAAGTGATGCAAGCCTTGCCACACATCCTCTAATTCATCCATTCTTCCCACAGAGGTGCCACATAATCCACAACACGAATCATAAAGCATCACATGGTGTTGACTAAACCACATTGACCACAAGCAATCCACCCACGCCAAGCATTATGCGCTGATTTGTTTAGTGAAACTCGTGTGCCACATGTCACTTATATTGGACAACGCTCTTAATTTGTCTTTTTTATTTTAGCCTTTGATTTGAAGCTGATTTCATGATCCATATTTCATATGAACTTAATATAACCCCCTAATTGACCCTTAAAACTTAATGAGCCAAAAATTATTAATTTTTTATCAGTTGTTGGAACCAGGCAAAGAGAAAAATATAGAAAATTCCAAAAAGAAATATAATTTTGGTGGGGATTTAAGAAGATATTTATACTACAATTCAAGAGATTAATTGTAATTTTTTTATCTTCTCTTTTCTTTATAAATTTTCATAACTTTCTCTATAAAAAATATGAGTTTTATGAACAAAATTATGTATAGCTAATTTATTAATCTATGAGTCTTATGAACCCAATTTTCTACATGTATCTAATATTTTAACCTAAATTATGATTTCAATTTAATTATATTATTTAATCTGATTTTTATGATATTAATTATTTTGCCAACAATTGATCTATAAAGGTAATTAAATAGATTTAAGAGAATTATTTAATTATTTATCTTGATTAAATAATATGCATGCTTTCTAGACAAAGATGTATGATTTTTATGGATATGATCTATAATTGATGAACTTAATGAGTAGTATATAATTTAATTTACATGAGAGTATGATTAAGTTAATTACTATATGGTGTGTAATGTGCTTGAGAGATGAATAAATGTTAGGTTATATTCAATTGACATGTAATTGATTGATAATTATATTGGGGGCATTTTAGTAATTTACATATTTAGAAATCAGGAAATTAAGTATTTTTAGATATCTTCTCATATATTTTCTTAGTTACCAAATTTGAGTTAATTAATTACTGTTATTTATTTTTAGTTCTTTTTATTTTGCTTTCTTAAAACATGAAAACATAAAAAATTGATTTTTATTTTTTTAGTTCTAAAAATTAGTTTATAATAACACAATCTTCATAAGAACTATTTTTTTCTCATTATATTATTTGTTGCGATACATATACTTGCGTATTCATTGTACACAATTCATATCGATCAAATTTTTGGCACCATTATTGGGGATTATAAACATTAGAAATTAATTTTTATTTTATTTTATTTTAGTTATTTTTCTTTATTTATTTGTAATTTTAATACAACTCTAATATAAATCAATTTCTTCAATATAAATAATAAATAGCATCCCATAAAATAAAAATAGTACTAAGAAATACAGAATTAAGAGAAAAAAAATACCGTAGTTGATAAGAAAAGAAAGAGAAGTTCAAGAGTTGATACAATTTGGTAAGATTCTAGAAAAAATTGGTACTACAATTCAAAAAATTAATTATATTTATTATTCTTCTTCTTTCTTTATTAATTTGTATTACTTTCTTATTGAACAATATAAGATTTATGAACTTAATTACGTCTAATTAATTTATTAATTTAAGAGTCTTATGAATCCAATTTTCTTCACGTGATGATCTAATATTTTTACCCTAAGTATGATTTCAATTAAATTATATTATTTGATATGATTTTTATATTATTAATTATTTAACCAATAATTGATCTATAGAGTCAATTAGATACATGTAAGAGAATTATTCAATCATTTATCTTAGTTAAATTACGTGCATAGTTTCTAGGTAGAGATATATGATTCTAATTTCTTATGTATGTGATCTATAATTGATGAATTAAATGAGTAGTATGCAATCTAATTGACATGAGAGGGTAATTGAGTTAATTATTATATGTTGTGTAGTTTACTTGAAAGAAAAATACATGTTAAGTTAGATTCAATTAATCATATAATTGATTGGTAATTATATTAGGAGATTATAGTGATTCATATGCTTAAAAAATTAGAGAATTAAGTATTCCTATATATTTTAACATATTTTTTTTTAAATGTTAATTATGGGTTAATTAATTAATACTATTTATTTTTTAAGTCTTTTAATTTTGCTTTCGCAAAACATAATAAAATTAATATTTAATTTTTTAGTTTTATAATTAGTTTTTAATAACATAATCTACGTCAAAATGATTTTTTTCTTATCATTATATTACTTGTTTCAAATACTTATACTCGTGTATCTATTCCACACAATTAGATCAATTATTTGGATTTCGATTCACGTTTAGTAGCTCGAAATAAATGAGTTAGTATTTGATCAATTTAGATTAGGTAAATTTGATACAGCTTAAAATGATCTATTTTGCAGGAACTAACACCCCTGATATCTAGCTAGTGTGTGGGGGGAAGGAATCCTACAATCTTGTGATTGGAACTTAAAGAATTCGAAGCCACCGAAAGTATAATATCCGATTCACTATCTTTCTTCACAAGTATTCAAAGAAGGTGATAGTGATATTGTACCTAGTGATTACAGAGAGTATTCTTCCTTCCATAAAATGTGCAAAGATCGATGAAGAAATGGTATATAGACTAGACACGTCTCTCGCATATGGACTGAATCTATTGACACATGACCATATCTTTTCTTTTCCAGCCATCTAGGGGCACTAGTCCACATATGATTACATGGTTATGAATTGGGTTTAGGGCTCTCACGATCGCCTTATTCTTGAAAAAGTACACTTAAGTTCCTCTGTTTTTAACATTAATACTCCTGGATTATCGTTAGGTTCAATAGGTTAAGTATAAGTAATGCAATGTAGCATTAAAACATGTTTGGCAAGTTGTTCAGCGTATTACAAACACCAGAGTCTTTATCCGATTCACTATCTTTCTTCACAAGGATTCATAGAAAGTTTTAAACTGACAATCCATATGAGAATTTTCCACTGATATTGTGCCCAGTGATCACAGAGAGTAGTCTTCCTTCCATAAAATGTGCAAAGATGAAAGAAATGGTATATAAACTATACACGTCTCTAGGAGTACGGTACCTTTGACTACCCAAATTAACATTTTGGTAACTCAAATTTTTTATATTTTTAAAATATTATATTTTAGTAACCGATTCAATTGTTGGTAATATTTTTATTATTTTTGAATAGTAATTAACTTTAACTCTAAAAGTTTTATTTTTAAAATATTAATTATAATTAAAAAAATTTATTAATTTTTAGAAACTGTTTTTTTAATATTTTTAAACTTTTTATCAATTAAGGGTATATATTGTAAACATGATTCGTTCACGATTTATTTTTTCCTAGTTTGGTTTTGACATTTTTCTTCTTCTTCTAAACGTTAGATTTCAACACTTATTATTAAAAAATTGATGAATCTTACTTGATATATTCTTTTTTTTTTTAAATTAATAAACAAAAATTGTAACCTTTATATGCATTTCTAATTTATTCTTACTAGTTATTTATTAAAAAAAAATTCATTATATTCTAAGAAATTTTTTGAAATGCTATAATGTTTTAATATTTATTTATATTATTGTTTAGAAGCAATGGAAGTTAATGATTTTTATTTTTTCACAACTTTAAATATGATGCGTTAAATCCTTCTAACAAAATATATATATTCAACTCTATTTAATTTCCAAAAATAAAAACTTTTCATTAAAAGACCAAAAGGATATATTTGAAAGAAAGAAAAAAATTATTACTATTTAAAAATGATAAAAAAAATATTAATATTTGAATTTTACATTAAACGTAATCTTTTAATAACATTATAAATAAATTACACAAATACGTTAATAGGATATCTAAACTCTGTGATACCAATCCCTGTCTCAAGCATATTGACTGAATCTCCTAAGACATGATCATGATATATATTTTCTTTTCCAACCATATAGGGGCCGGACACTAAAATGAGGCCACATATGATAACATGGTTATGAATTGGGTTTAGAGGTCTCACGAATCGCGTTATTCTTGAAAAAGTACACTTAATTCCCTTTTGTTTTTAACATTAATACTCCTCGATTATCATTAGACTCAATATGTTAAGTAATGTAACGTGGCATTAAAACATGTTTAGCAATTTGTTGATCAGCCTATTACAAACACTAGAGTAATTACGTAAAAGGATAACGAATTCTTAAAAACAATATTACGATAGAGTTTATAAAATTACAAATATTTTTAACTTTTGAGTTAATTTTTTGAATTTAAACGTTGATATTTCAAATTTCATCATAGAAAGTTTCCTTTATTAGCTTGAGCATCTAAATAAAGCAGTACTCTCTTATGAAAGTTCATATTCAAAGAAAGCAGTTCACCCAATTCAAACTCTATAAATACTCTACAAGTGACCTCTAGTACTTCAAAACAACCTAATTACATCAATTTGTTTTTTACTCAATCCTCAAACATAGTAAATTTTTAACCATTGTTGCATCGATCGGATTTAGCTTTATTCAATCTAATGGTATAAAAAAATTTCGAGTAAAAAACATAAGATATAAACCAAGCTAGAAGTGCATGCTTTAATTTGTTTTAGGCATATTTTAAGAAGTTGTAGCTGTAGTTTTAGTATTTTATTTGTTTAACTTGAGATGGAGAAGGTAAGAAGATTGGTCTCGGAGGAGGGTATAGTGATTTTTAGCAAGAGTTCTTGTTGCTTAAGTTATGCTGTTAACATTCTATTTCAAGAACTTAAGGTTAACCCTATGGTTCATGAAATCGATCAAGACCCAGATGGTTGGGAAATTGAGAAGGCTCTTACAAGGTTGGGATGTAACGGACCAGTACCGGCCGTGTTCATTGATGGAAAGCTTGTTGGATCTACAAATGAAGTCATGTCTCTCCATCTAAGTGGAAATCTCACTCCTTTGCTCAAGCCTTATCAGTCTGTCAATTAATTAATTATATGCCTACAATTTACAATATTGTTGTGTGTAAACTAAATAAATTGGCTCCACTTTAATTGTGTGTAGTAGTGAGCTTTGTGTTGAAAAGTCCATGTATTGTGTTCTGTTAAGTATCCAAATTTGCATTTGATATCAAGCTATGCTTGTAATCTATTTCCTTTTCTTAATAAAATTAGATTTATAAAATTCTTATTTTGTCTTGTTGGTTCTAACAATAAATAAAAGTTGAAACCAAATTCTATATATAATTGAAATGAGTTACTTAATTTTTTTTTTTAATACATTAACCTTTTGTATGGAGGCACAGGTTAAATTAATGTATCTTTTTAATAGTAGTTAATTATCAATTTCAAATAAAAGAAGGTAGTGAATAACTTTTATTACTTTAAAATAATAGTATATGAATTATCTATTACATCCTATAATTAATATTATATTTTAATAAAATAATTATTAATTAATTATATTTATAATAATAATAAAAATTATCTTAAAAATATGGCAACCCAAAAACAATGTTTGAGTATTGAATTAAATACTGCACTAGTGCTCTCTTATAACTAACCATTTATTATTACTACAAATGGAATTCATTTATTTTCAACTGTTAGGTGAATAATCACTGTGACATTTCTTTTGCTTGAGGCAAATTTATTCTTCTCGGTTATAAATTAAGAATATTTTTATATATTATAATTATAATTGATATAATAATTTTTTATTAAATATATTAATATGAGAATAATTATATCTATTAATAATATTATATTTTATTAATTAAAAAATATCGTAAATAATTTTTTTTTCTAAAATTCACTTTCAAATTTTTTTTAGATAAAGAGAACTATTGATCAAACTGTACCAGAAATTACTTAACTCTGCAACATAGTACTGACAGGTATTACAAGCATGAAAGCAATACATTGATTTTTTTTTTTTAATTGTTACCTGTAGGACGGTAAAGAAAAGGGTGATTATACATTATTTGACTGGGAAATAAAACAGGTTGATAAATTTCGAACACATTTCAAGTATAAATGGAATACCTACAAATCTTTACATTTTTGAGATCTCAAATGTCATTTTCTAGGGGTCTTCACTCCTGGATATTTTTAGCTTTATATTTATTTCCTTTTTCTTTCTTTTTGAATTTAAAACGATAAATACTAATTTTAGGTGTGTAAGGTTTAAGAGTTAAAAATCAAACATTTAACCTTGAACTTTTAATCAAGGGTATATTAATTTAAAAAATTTAATATTTTATTCCAAAAGATTAATTTAATACATAGAGTAATTCAAATTCTTATAAACCTATAAAAAGTTTTTATGTTTAAACAATGTAGGATTTTGTTTACAAATTCTCAACGATATATCCTTCAAACGAAGTATTATGTGTTTCAATTCTCAATTAATAGAGGATACATATTATCTTTATATTTTACCTTCTATCCAACTTATTCTTCGTTAACCAACTCTCCTTGATAAAAGAAATTCTTATTTTCCTCTCAATTCCTCTTGAATTCATAACAAATCTCAATTTATGCATGATGAAACCCACAAAGAACTTTAATTCAAATAAATAGAGTCTAAATATATGGTTTTTTCTCAAAAGATTAAACTACTTGATAAAGTTATCAAAATTCTTATAAACCTATAAATCATCTCATATATAATAAATGTGAAACTTTATTTATATAATTTTGATATATAACCTTTACTATCAAGACTCGGCCTTTTAGCTTTATCTAAGATAAAGCTATTAGATTCTTTTCCCTTTTGGCTTCTGGGTTTTCTTATTACTCTTGATGTTGTTTGTTTCCTTCCAACTACATATAGTCTATTTTTTGGTAACACAAAATCTAAAGGTTAAAGGTTCCCTTCACTATATTCTTTCATTTACAAGTGGTACAACTGACCTAAGTGACAATTCACTATTGCTTCATCACTTGTGTTTGTGTTTGTGTTTGTTTTCAATTATCAACCGTTATCTAGTAAAGTGATAAACCACTAATATTATTAAAGCAATTTATCAGGTTCGACTCTCCCAAGTATCTTTTGGTCAAAAACAATTTTGATTCCAACTTAAATTAACCTGAGATGGTAATTAATATTTGAGAGGAAAAGAAAGTTAAGAGAGAATATATTCATGCGTATGCGTATCATCCTTGAATTAAAACCATGCATTTTCTAACAACTAATTTTAAGGTTTTATATTAATGAAAATACTATATGAAAAAGATAAATTTAGTTTTAGAATTTATAGGAATATAAATTATTAGAAATAGAATGAATTTAAATAAAAAATAATAAAAAAGTGCATAGTTTTACTCTCTTAAAATGTTTGTCCCACGTTTTTCTGCGTCTTTTGGGAAGTGTTTACATAGAAAATGATATACAATTGAGATTAGGTCAAAAAATTCACCCACTTTTGTGGAAGGGAATAGGATTTAAGCAATTGTGGGTTCACACACGCTTGCGCACTTTTGTCATCCGAGTGGAAGTGACACTTTATTTTTTTGAAATTTTTTTTATTAATAATTTTTTTTTTCTAACAGTAAGAAATTCAGTTCTTATCCAAACTGAGTTACCCATATTATGACCATAATTATTTTTTACCGTTCTGTTCCGTTTCCATCCACCTAGACCGAGTCTTACGAAAAAAATATTCTGGGTTGTTTTATCGTAGGGATGACGACTCTGTGTTTTTTTGTACAACTTTGAGCAAAGCTACGAAACATCTTAAAGAGAGCGACCTAGTCCGTGACTCAATCTAAACAGTATTTTTCAATATATCGGGTACATTGTTCATATCTATTTTTTTCATACCTAAAGGAACAATTTTAAGATGTTATTTTTATATCTACCATGTCTACTGAAATTTTAATTATTGATCTCAACAAATCGTTTCGTTTTGAGGGACTATACTTTAAAAGATGGAGACAAAAGATGTTATTTTTCTTAAAAATGACACTTCTGTTCATACTGCTAAAAACAAACATTGCTTAATCCTTCTACTGAAGCTATAACTAAGGACTTAGACACTTGGATGAAAAATGAATTTCTATTTTAAAAATTTATTCTTAATGGTTTAGCTGATGATGTGTATGACTATTATAATTCTGGTAAGTTAGCTAAAGAAATTTGAGATGCACTTCAAAAGAAGTATGACATTGAGGAAGCTGGAACAAAGAAGTATGTTATTAGTAGATATATGAAGTACCAAATGACTGATGAAAAATCTGTGGAAGCTCAATCACATGAACTGTAGAAGATAGAACATGAAATAACTTCTAAAGGTATGCCTTTAGATGAACAATTTCAAGTTACTATCTAGATAAATTACCCCTATATGAAAAGATTTTAAGAATGTACTTAGACATAAAACAAAGAAATTTTTCTTAGAAAGTCTCATAACCCATTCTACGAATAGAAGAAGAAGCCCGAAAACAAGATCAAAAAGATGAAATACTCGTTGTCTCAAACAACAGTCCCAATAAGAAATCTTCCTCTGTAATTTTGAAACCTATAGGAAGAAACATGAAAACTTAAAATTGAAATAATAACCAGAATCATAACAACCAAAATAGAAACAAAAATCCTCCATGGAATGGACTTCAACCATCCTAAGAAATAACATATTCATATGTTATAGTTGTAATAGGTCTGGTCACTTGGCTAGGAACTTTTGGAATAGGAATCAGCATGCCCTACAGGCAAACCTTACCGAAGATCAGCTTATTACTATAATATCTAAAATTAACTTTGCTGGTGAATTTGAGGGATGATGGGTGGACACTGGTGCTTCTTTCCATGTTTGCTATGATTGTGACATGTTCAAGTCCTATTTTGTGTCTGAGGATAAGAAAGTGTTACTAGGTGATTCCCACTTTACTAAATTTGCTGATATTGGTGATGTAGAATTGAAGTTTACCTTTGGAAAGACTATCATCTTGATGGATGTCTTGCATACTCTGGAGATGAGAAAGAACTTAGTTTCAGGCTATCTTCTCAACAAAGTTGGGTTTACTCAAACTATAGAGGCTAATTTGTATACAATAACTAAGAATAATATTTTTTTGGGAAAATGGTATGTCATTGAAAGCATGTATTAAATTGAATGTTAAAATTAATAAAGTTTTTTCTTCTACTTGGTAGGGAGAAATTTCATTAACTGTTTGCTTTATGCTAAATAGAGTGCCTAAATCTACTAGTAAAATTTCACCATATGAAATTTTAAAAAATAAGAAACCTAATTATACTTATTTTAAAACTTGGGATAGTTTAGCCTATGTTAGGATTCCTGATCCTAAAAGAAATAAACTTGCTAGTAGAACATATGAATGTGTGTTCATAGGATGTGCTGTGAATAGTAAGGTTTATAAATTTTATGACTTAAATGATCATGTAGTTATAGAATAAAATGATGCTTACTTTTATGAACATAGGTTTCCCTTTAAATTGAAGAACAATGGGGGCTCGTCTTCTAGTTGTTTACCTATAGCTAGAACTAGTGAACAAAATGAGAAATTAGACACTGAAATTAGGAGAAGTAAATGACCTTGAACCTCTAAGGATTTTGGGTTTGATTTTTATGCTTAAAAATTAGAGGAAGATCTCCAAACTCTTCAAGAAGCCTTATCTTCTTTAGATGCCAACTTATGGGAAGCAGTCATAAATGATGAAATGGACTCTCTAAGTATAATATAGCTTGACATTTAGTTAATTTATCTCCTAGTTGCAAAACCATAGAATGTAAATGGATACTAAAGAAGAAATTAAAACCTGATGGTACTATTGAAAAGTACAAAACACGTCTTGTAGTTTAAGGGTATAAGCAATGAGAAAATGTAGATTTCTTTGATACATTTTCACCAGTTACAAGAATAATTTCCATATGTGTATTTTTCTCTCTTGTTTCTATCCATGATTTAGTAGGGCACCAAATGTATGTTAAAACTACCTTATTAAATGGTGACTTAGAAGAAGAGATTTATATGGATCAACTTGAGGGCTTTGTTATCTCAGGTCAAGAAAATAAAGTTTGTAAACTAGATAAATCCCTTTTATGGTCTAAAACAAGCACCTAAGCAATGATATGAAAAATTTGATAATCTAGTTATCTCACATGAATTCAAAATGAATGAAAGTGACAAATGCATTTATTATAAAATAGAAAATGACATTTTTCACTATTATATGTTTATATGTGGATGACATGCTTATTTTTGCGTCAAATATTCATGTTATGAATAATGAAATTTTTTTTTGTGCTAATTTTGATATGAAAGACTTCGTAGAAACGAGTGTAATCTTGTTATAAAGATTACTAAGTCTGAAAAGGGACTTTTTCTATATCAATCTCATTACATTGAGAAGATTTTAAAGAAATATAATTATTTTAACTGCAAACCTACATGTACTCCTTATAATCTTATTGTAAAGTTATTTAAGAACACTGGAAATGGTGTTAGACAAACTGAGTATGTGAGCATCATTGGTAATTTATGTTATGCTATTGACTGCACTAGGCCAGACTTAGCTTATGTTGTGGGACTACTATATAGGTTTACCAGTAAACCTAGTATAGAGCATTGGAATGCAATTAGAAGGGTCATGAGATACCTTAAGAGAACTATGAACCTTGGATTACATTATAAGAAGTTTCCCAATATTCTAGAAGGATACAACGATGCTGATTGGAACACTTTATCAAAACACCTTTGATGAAAGGATTAGCTAGAGAGAAGGTTTTCAAAACCTCGAAATGAATGGGATTGATGTCCTCAGAATGAAGAGTCACTCATGATGGTAACCTAATTTATAGACTGGAGATCCTAAGAAATAAGTTAAATGGGTAATAACAAGTCATGAAGTGATGTGAGATGAATCATGCTATTATGAAGTCCCATTCGATATTGTTAGAAACATGAAATCCTGAAGCGATAGAAAAGATGAGTTAACTATTAATTATTAATAAGTTTTATACTTTATTTGGAGTAGAGTACATAACTACAAGAATACTCTTGATAAACTCACCTATGTGAATGTGGAAGTGTGATCGCTTCTTATGAAATATTTGGGCAAATTTTACTAGAACGTTCACTATACTGAGATACACGTGTATGTCCATAAAGCATGGACTTTTTGAACTACACCTTGGAAAGGTTGTATGTGTAATGTTGTTAGAGATAGAGTTCAAAACTATGAGTTACTCTAGTATATTCTAAAGCATCAATACTATGCAAAGGTTCAAGTAAATAGAAACATTTTGCTGATGCACAATCTTATATTTTTAATTGATCAGTTGTTCAATGAAAACTATTTTTGTATAAAATTCAAGTGAGGGATTGTTATAAATAAAGTAAATTTAAATAAAAAATTATGAGAAAAAGTGCATAGTTTTACTCTTTCAAAAGGTTTGTCCTACATTGCTTTTCTATATCTCTTTGGAGGTGTATATATAGAAAAGGATATACAATTAGGATTGGGCCCTGAGGGGTACCTACTTTTGTGGAAGAGGAGAAGACCTAGGTAATTGTGGGTCCACATACACACGGGTGTGTTGTCTTCGTCGTCTGACTGAATGGTTGTGTCGTGTCGAACTGAGCACGAGTGCGTATGCATATGAGTGAGGTGACACTTTATTTTTTGAAAAAACTTTTATTATAAATATTATATTTTCCAACAGTTATAAATTTATTTCTTATCCAAACTGAGTCACCTATATTGTGATTGCTATTTTTTTATCGTTCTATTCTGTTTCCATCCACCCAGATAAGTCTTATGAAACATTATTATTGTATGAATGTTTTCTTTGTGAATGTTTCACGCACATTCATCTTTTTTTAGCTATAAAAAGAGGAACATAACTCTCAATTTAAGTGTACTTAGAAACTGCTTTTCGTAGCAAACCTAGAATAAATATACAAAATTATTTTTTCAATTTTCCAAGCAACATAAATACTTTAGAGTTGTAGCATTCTGGACTCCATCAGTGTAGTAAAGCTTCAAGACATAAAAAGATTATGGGTTGTTTTATCATGTAGACGATGAGGTTATGTTTGCTTGTACAACTTTGGAAAAAGTTACGAAATATCTAAAAAAGAGGAACATAACTCTCAGTTTAAGTGTACTTAGAAACTTCTTTTCGTAGCAAACCTAGAATAAATATACAAAATTGTTTTTTCAATTTTCTGAGCAACATAAATACTTTAGAGATGTAGCATTTTAGACTCCATCAGTGTAGTAAAGCTTCGAGATAGAAAAAGATTATGGGTTGTTTTATCATGTAGACGATGATGTTATGTTTGCTTGTATAACTTTGGAAAAAGTTGTGAAACGTCCGAAAAAGAACGATTTAGTCTATGATTCAACCCAAACAATATTTTTAATATATCGATAATATTGTTCATATCTATTTTTTTTTTCCATACCTGAAGCAACATAAATTAATTAAACTGACACAGAGAAACTAAATTATACAGTAATACAATATAACTTGCATTAACTTTTTTGTAATTGAAAGTTTACTACATTTTCTGATCTTATCATACCTGTTACTAGATAGTGCAAATAAAGCTGGATTCCGTAGAATTTCAATTATTATTTTACAGGTTAATGAAAAATCTGTTGTGGGTTTGAGCTAGATTAATGATCATATATTCGATAAATATGAGCAAACAGATATATAGATGGAATCCCTTGTTGCTTAATTACCACAATGGTGAATTCAATAAGTATGATTGTGTGGTATTTAAAAGGATACACCGTAGCCTAGATATAAGAAGCATGGTTAAAGTTTAAGGGACTTAAATAGATGTTGTTACTCTGTAAATTATTAGGTATACGAGTCCCACATTTAATAATTAAACTAGATATATAGTTCGAGTGAGTTAATGAAAGATAAGATTCTTCCACTAAAAAAGAAAAATGCACATGTATGGGAAAAGTTAGAAAAGAATAAGCAAATCATTTGGTGATAAGATGAACAAAAGAATCTAATAATGCAATAACAGACAGTGGTTCATGCATGCAGATCAGTCACTGTCCATCTTAATCAAGAATGTGCATAACAGAACAAAATACAAATAATTAACTATGAGAATATAGCCTGGGATTTTAGTTGTTTCAGTTATATGAGTATCATCTTTGTATTTAAACTAGTGTATATATATATATATATATATTGTGGCTATAAGGATTATTAGTGTGTTGTTTTGGGATAAATTTAAATATATAATTTAAGATGCATAAGGGACAAAGATAACTACACAATATCTTAAACAATAGTTACTACTTATTTAGGCAAGAAGTGATGGAGGTTCATTTAAATAACTTTGCATCAATTGCATGTAGAATCCAATCCAATATAAAGTAGGCTACAGTTGTGGTCTGTTCATTTAAGGGCTGCGACATTTTATTTTTTTCCTTCTTCCCCAACTGAAAGATAATTTTATTGATTCTAATAAGTATTATATATTAGTTTACAACTTTACATGCTAAATATCACTTAATTAAATCGAAGAGAACCACCAATCTCTTCATATAAATACATAAAAACAACTTAGTTTGATAAGGTGTACATCTAAGGTTTATATGTTATTTATAAATGGAATCCAAATGCACCAATTAAGTTTCGGAGAAAATGACGCAGATTTAGCACAAATTCTAGATTTTGCAGCATGAAAATTAAGGATCTCATAAGACGGCAAACTATCAAGCACATTGAGTTAAACATTTCCTCAAATATTTTGTTGACAATGCAAGCTTCCAACATTATCACTCATGAATGATTATAAGAAGCTCAAATCTGAGAACAAAATAAGATAAACCAAGAAAACATCATGACAGATTTGAGTCTAGTCCTGTCGGATTTCACAGAACTTATTCTTCCCAAAAAGAATAAAAAATAAAAAAAGGAAAATATACGACCAAAATAAAGCTAAAAAACAAATATATTAAAAAAAACTAAATAACTTGAGGTTTTTTTTATAAAGGAAACTCTCTCAGCAAGAAAAGCAAATAATATTAAGACAACTGGACCGGCGGAATCATATTTGATAAAGAAAATAAAAAATTTAGGTGCGATCATATTTGACAAATTCAATAAATAAAAAAATATATTTTTGTGTCTAATATTTGGCTAATTATATGGTCAATTTCAGGTCACATAAGGGATAATAAATCTTATCTTAGAGATACACACCAAAAAGAAGATAAGTAAAACAAATCCAAAGAAACAATTTTCTTTGATGAAAAATAGTGTTGTGTGTGTGAGAGAGTGAGAGAGAATATTTTAGAAAAAAGTATTTGAGATATTTTTCTAAAATGAGAGTAACAAAATAATAAGTTTGAAAAATACTTGTGTGTCACTATTCTAAGTTTATCTCAATTTATTGTATTGCCTCACTTTATACCCATTAATTTTATTAGTTAAAGAAATATTTTTCAGAGTTTTTCGTGTGGATGTAACCCAAATTAAAGGGTGAACCACATTAAATTATCAGTGTCATTATTTTACTTTGTTGAATTTATTTTATTTTTACCCGTTATGTCATAACAATTGGTATCAGAGTTGATCTAATAAAATTCTTAGTATGCTCTATAGTTGCAACATAGACTAATCTATCATATCAGAAAAAAATTTATAAGGTATATGACGTATTTATTTGCAAGAAAATAAACACATCAAGAAGTTTTGCCAATGTTGAATGTCATCACTATAAGAGCAAGGGTCACATCAAGAAGTTTTGTCGGGTGTTCAAGAAGCACAGGAAACGAACAAAGAAAAAGAAATGAAGAAAGACGACATCAGTGATGATGAGCAAACAAATACCAAAGACGAGTTCAATATCGTTTATGATGAAGATTTTTTCAATCATGAATCACACGAGACCAACTGGGTGATTGATAGTGGTGTTACAAATCACATTGCATCACGAAGAGAATTTTTCTCATCATACACACCAAGAAGTTTTGGTGTTGTTACAATGGGAAATGAAGGCATGTCAAAGGTTGTTGGAAAATGAGAAGTTTGTTAAGAAGCAAAGAATGAAACCAAACTATTTCTGAAAGATGTCAGGCATATTCTAGATATGCGCATTAATTTGATCTTTATATTGCAAATGAAGGATATTGTAGCTCCTTCATTAATGAAAAATGGAAACTTACAAAAGGCTCATTAGTAGTGGGGCTAGAGGTGAGAAACATACAACTATGTATATAATGCAAGCAAACTCTCCACCGACACAGTAAATGTCGTGGAGAAAGACAATGCAACTAAATTATGGCATAAGAGACTCAGTCACATGGGTGAAAAAGGTATGATAAGTTTAGCCAGGAAAAAGATACTGTTCGGAATAGATGAAGTACATTTGGAGAAATGTGTTGATTGTCTACCAGGAAAGCAAAACAGAGTTGCTTTCAAGAGTTCCCTTCAAGAGCTCCCATCCTTCCAAAATGAATAATGTTTTAGATCTGATTCATTTAGATTTGTATGGACCAATGCCAAAGTCATTTAGTGGTGCTCAATACTTTGTGACTTTCATTAATGATCCTTCAAGAAAGATATGGGTATATCTTTTGAAGACAAAGGATCAGGTGCTAAATGTCTTCAAAGAATTTCATGCCTCAATTAAGAAACAGACTGGAAAGTTCAAACAGACAATGGTGGAGAATACATAAGAAATTTTCATGCTTACTAACAAAACCATAGTATTTGGCATCAGATGACACCTCCAAAGACACCGCAGTTGAATGGCTTAGTTGAGAGGATGAATAGAACTTTAATGGAGAGAGTCAGATGTCTACTCTCACATGCAAAGTTTCCTAAAAATTTCTAGGGTGAAGTCATACTCATAGTTGTACATGTGCTGAATATTTCACCCCGTACTCTTCTCAAGATGGATGTTCCAGATAAAGTATGCTCAGGAAAGGATGTTTCCTACGATCATTTTCGAATGTTTGGATGCAAAGCATTTATTCATACCCCTAAGGATGAGAGATCCAAACTTGATGCCAAGACAAGACAATGTATTTTTATTGACTATGGTCAAGATCAATTTGGCTATAGATTTTATGATATGGTTGCAAAGAGACATGTCAAGAGTCATGATACTATATTTTTTAAAGATGAGACCATTGAAGATATTTTCAAAATGAAGAAGCACGTTCCTAATTCCAATGGGAACTCATCCGATTTGGAATTAATTCTTCCAATATCAGTGCCAAGACAAGTTGGAGATGAAGACCAGGTTTATCCACCTGATGAAGATGATACTCCCATAGAAGTTGGTTCTAAAGAAGATGGAGATGATGATGTTCATTATCCAGTACCAACACATATGGCTTATCCTATTCCACTGAGAAGAAGTGATAAACTGAAATGAACCTTTACCATATATCCTCCATATTAGTATGTAACTTTCACTAATGGGGGAGAACCTAGGAGTTATGAAGAATCCATGGATGATGAATCCAAACAAAAATGGATTTAATCCATGCAAGATAAGATGAAGTCCTTGCATGAGAATAAAAATTTTGAGCTAATGAAACTACCTAAAGGAAAAAAAAGGGCTTTGAAAAATAAATGGGTGTTCAGGATAAAGCATGAAGAGCATAGTTCCAATCCATAATACAAGGCCATATTGGTTGTCAAGGGATTCAGCCAAAGAAAATGAGTTAACTTTGACGAGATGTCTCACCAGTTGTGAAAATGACATCCATTCGTACTGTGTTGGGATTAGCAGCAAGTCTTGACCTGGAAGTTGAGAAAATGAATGTCAAAACTTCCTTTCTACATGGTGACATGGAAAAAGAGATATATATATGGACCAACTAAAGGATTTCAAGAAAAAGGGAAAAAAAGTTTGAGTTTGTTTGGGGGGAGAAAGGCTACAAAAAGACTACTTCAGACCATTGTGTTTTTGTGCAATAATTCTCTGATGATGATTTCATTATTATTTTGCTTTATGTGGATGATATTTGATTTTTGGCCAGAATATTTTCATAATCAACAACTTGAAAAATCAATTGAGTAACTCTTTTGCCATGAAAGAATTGGGCTAACAAACCAAATAATTGGCATGAGTATTATTAGAGACAGAGGCCCCATGAATTTATGTTTTTAATAGGAGAAGTACAATGAGAAAGTACTTCAGAGATTTCATATAGACAAGGATAGAGCCCTTCTACAGACAAAAAGAAGGAAGAGATGGAAAAAGTTCCATATGCTTCAGCAGTTGGAATTCTGATGTATGTCATGGTTTGTACACAGTCAGATATCGCTAATACAGTTGGAGTTGTGAGTAGATTCCTTTCAAATCTTGGAAAGGAACATTAGGCTACAGTGAAATGGATTTTGAGGTATCTTCGAGGTTCTTCCAAAATATGCCTATGTTTTGGAAATTTAAAACCTGTGTCAGTTGGATACACAGATACAAATATGTTGGTGATGTGGATTCCAGAAAATCTACTTTAGGTTACCTGATTACATTTGTAGGGGTGGCTGTATAACGGTGGTCAAATATACAAAAATGTGTTGCACTGTCCACTATAAAAGAAGAGTTTATAGTAGCAATGAAAGCATGCAAAGAGTTTCTATGGATGAAAAAGTTCTTGAAAAAACTTGGGTTGTAGTAAGACAATTACTAGTTTTATTGTGATAGTGAGAGTGTTATCCACATTGGAAAGAATGTCTCTTTTCATTCTAGATCAAAATATATTGATGTGAGATATTACTGGATTAGGGATGTAATAGAGAAGAAGTTATTATAGCTTGAGAAGATCCATATATAGGAAAATGGATCAGACATGTTGACGAAAATTCTTCTAAGATAAAATTTTGAATACCGTCGTTTAGCTACTAGATTGGTGAATCCCTCTATGTAGTTGAGAGCGGGATTTTATAGATCTCATCCACATGGAAGGGGAAGAAAATAAAAATTTTAGGTGCAATCAAATTTGACAAATTCAACAAATAAAAAAAATTGTGGCTAAAATTTTGCCAACTACGTGACCAATTTGTAGCCATATAAGAGATATGCAATGTTTCTGCCCTAGAGATATACACCAAAAAGAAGATAACCAAAGCAAAGCCAAAGGAATAATTTTCTTTGATGAAAAATAATGTTGTGTGTGAAAAATAATGTTGTGGGATATTTTTTTCAAATGAGAGTGACAAAATAGTGAAATACTTGTATGTCACTATTTTGGATTTATCTCAATTTATTGTATTGTCTCTCACTTTGTACCCATTAATTTTATTAGTGAAAGAAATATTTTTCGAAGTTGATCATGTGAACATATCCCAAATTAAAGAGTGAACAATGTTAAATTACTGGTGTCATTATTTTAGCCTTTTGAATTTATTTTATTTTTATCAATTGTGCCCCAATATTTAGAAGAAGAGGATAGAAGAAGGGGAGCACGGGAGAGGTTTCTTCGAACCATGGATAAAAAAAATGAGAATATATCTCGATATATTTATGAAAATATCGATAAAATTACATTGAATATCGATATAGAGTAGAATCAATTTCTTTCAAAATATCAATAATATCATAAAATATCGATAAAAATATTAGAATATCGATTTTGATAATTTTGTTTTATTAATTTCTATAATATCATCAAAACTTCAAAAATATAGGTAAAATATCAATAAATATTAATTAAAATGTATATAAAAAAAAGTGAAGAGTTAGTTCATCCTACACATAGTAGATCTATAACCCCTTTTAAAAAGTGATGAAGAAGAAGATGATGATGAATGAAATAACAATGATAATAATGATGGTGGTAGTAGTGGTGTATAATAATATTGGAGAGAAAGAATAATGGATCATCTTAACCCGGTGAAGAATATTTCACACATACTACACAAGATGAAAATCATGGTTACAGAGGTTATAGAGGTGCTGATCAAGTATCAACCCAATCATTGAAAAAGATTACACGAAAAGGCATAGAAAAAAGACATGTAAGTACAAATACTTATAATCAAAATTCTCTATCTAATGATTTTTCATCTATAAGTATTACTAATAGTAATTGTTATGATCTAAATACATAATCTATACAATATCCACTTATTTTGAAATCATTATGACTTTTGGTAACATAGACATTTATTTTGAAATGAATATCCTTAATATTATGAGAATTTGATTAATCTAAAATTCCTTTTATATGAAAATATAGTGGAGAGAGATGATAGAATTTATGTATGATTATTGTGTCTCTATTAATACTGATATTTTTATATCTCTTAGATTTGAGCCAGATAAATTGTTTTAATTAAATATTTTAATACATTTAGAATTGTGTTATATAATTTATATTATATTTATTAAATAAACGTTATTTATATTTTATTATTATTATATATCTATTATATGTATTACATATATCATAAATATTTTATTTATATAATTTCATTAATTCTTTATCTATTTAAATTTTTTTAAATTTACTATTCATTATATTCTTTATCAAAATCAAACCCAAATATGTATTATGATTCCTAACAATAGATTCGCATATATACCAAAATATAATAAACTAAAAATCTTAAATTGAACACAGACGGGCAAATTGTAAAAAGGCTCCCAAATTTTAGACGATGGCAGAAGCCATGTTTTTAAAATAATAACGTACTAATTTTTCCTTAATAATTTTAAAAAAATCAAAAATATTTGATAATATTCTGTGTTTTTTTCAAAAATTAACAAAATTAAAAAAAATAGTTATTTTTTTAATCATTTTATTTAAATACTTATAAATATAAACATAGTAAAATCTGATTTATTGTTTAGAAAAATATTCAGTTAAATAAAAAAATTAAAAATCAAAAATTTAATTAAAAAATCTTATTTTTAAAAATTTATAAATTACCTTACATTTTGAAAAATCAGTTAAAAAATTAAAAATTAAAAATAACTATAATAAAACTGAGTTTTCTTTCATTTGAGAAGAAACATGGAAAAGAAAAGACTGGTTAATTAGAATACCAAATTGGACAAGAAATCCGAAAAGGCATCGAACATTGTGGGAAATATGGGAGATGAATTCGCGGTTCTCTCAATCAGCTTGAACAGAAATGGCATTTGTAATCCCTCCGAAATCCGAAAAGGCAGCGAACATTGTGGGAAATATGGGAGATGAATTTGCGATTCTCCCGATCAACTTGAACAGAAATTGAATTCGTAATCCATCGGGTGATCAAAGTATCCCATCAATATTAAAATCTAAAATATTTGAGTGATTTCCATACAAAATCGGATTAATTAAATTTTATCAATCCTCTCACATATTAAAAATATTTAAATTTATATAATCCAATACTATATATATATATAATAATTAATAATATATTATAATATTATAATTAAATATTTAAACTTATTAGGATAATATATTATTTAGGAACTCAGCGGACATCTCTTTACCAAGTAACAAAACTAAAAACCTTAAATTAACATTTTCCAACAATTATCTCTCTCTCGTACTAGACCCCACGGTTGACACTTCCACTCATGTCATTTCCCGTCATCGTTCGCTCATTCCTCCGTCACTGTTCGCTCGTTCCCCGTCGATGTTTGCTCTTTCTAGTCATTATTAGCCTATTGTTTTTCGCTTTTCTTCGTTGTCCTTAGATTTGTTTGAACTTTTTTTTTTTGGAATTTTGATTTCATATCTAATGTTCAAATGTTCTATTTTAAATGTTATTGATAGTTATTATTTTTGTTTCAAATAAATATAGAAATATGAAAATATAGAATTAATTTAGTGAGTTACAAGTTCTTTATTTAATACCAAAATATTTTATGATTGATATTATTTATTTAAATGATTATATCTTTTATTGGTAATGTTTAATACTTTTTTTCTATACACTTTATGTGATTAAGGAAGTAAGTAAAGATGAAAATACAACACAATCAACTCAAGCAGAAGATTCAATAAGTACTCTAATTCCTAATCTATACATTGCTTCTAAAGAAGAAGGTAAAAAATTTCCTCTAGATCTAGTAGTGAAACATGTGCTCATTTTACCATAGAAGGGGTTGGACAACTGATAGGCAGAACCGATGTTGCCGATTCTGCCATCACTTTGATTTTGTATTTATAAAATTCTCTCAAGTGCACGAATCATTTCATAGAAAATGATAAGTATACTTCTAAGGTTGATCTAAGGAAGGAATGTATGTGGTTTTAATTTATTATTCAAACTATTAAAAACGAAATTAAATCCTAAACATCCTGTCACGATATTTTGGGTTTTGTGTTTTTAATCTAATAACGTAAAAATAAACATAGATACAGATTCAATAAACATTTATGCAAATTTTATCATTAATAATAGTTGAGTATTTATGGATATAATAACTAAGTTAATTATGCTTGCTCATATTATTTAGGTTATTAAAGATATAAATTGATATTTATTGATTCTCTCTTTTTTATATGAATATCACCTTTGGTGGGGTTAGATATTCTTTGTTAACTAAACAAATCAATTAACACTTATGTGTTAGGTTGATAACTAATTTGGTTAATTAAATTAATTCATTTTTCTAAGAGATTGAAAATGAACCATTTAAATGCCACATTTGGTGGGGTTAGATAGTTTAAACTTTATTCAAGGTGTCCAAATTAAACATAAGAATTTAATTATCCGAGTACTAACTTTAAAGTTTTAAAACTATTACTGAAAATATGTTGTCAATACAATTTCAGATAATAATTCTTATAAAAACTTTTGAAATAGAGCTTCACTCTAACTACCAGGCGAGTGTAACAACAAATAAAAGAGCACTACTCTAAATCATACTGGATAACTAAACCTTAAAATCTAATTTTTAAATTTAAGTTTGTAATGAAAAATAATATATTTCTCTCTAACATTCTTAATATAAAATCTTGAATAAAAACAAAATCAATTCATTTTAGAGATTTTTACCTATTTAATATTTCGCAAGCATAACAACGTTATTATTATATCATGTTTACAAACAACTAGCAAAGTTAAATTTAATCATAGACAAATTAAATATAAAATTATATTTTAATGCAAGCCTAGCAAACATATAAAAAAACTAAATAGCAACAATGAAAACTTTAATTCTTGTAGTAGAACAAATTGATATAGTACAAAGATCAAATATCAAAGTCCTTATAAAATATAAATGAAATACAAAAAGAACTCCTACAAGAAATAAAATAATATGGTTATAATAAGAAATTATAACAAGATATACATAAGAAATTACAACACGATATATATAAGAAATTTATAAAATTAAGAAATGATGTAAATAACATACGTAGAAACAATGAAATTATAGGTTATAAATTTGATCTATTTGAAGGATTAAAAGAAGAATCACCTAAGAGATTAGATGTACTGATACCTAAGAATAAAAAGAAAAAAGAATGAGAAAAAAAAACCAAAGATAAATAATAAGCTATAATTCTAGTTTAATGAAATATGGAAGAGAATTAGAATAACAATTTATGAATCCTGAAAATAAGAACATAGAAAAATTAGTTAGGCTATTAACCCTAACAAATGAAGAATTATGATGAAAAACTTTGTATAAACAAAGAGGAAGATGATATAACAATAGTTAGCGAAACTGATTCTGAATCAAAAAATATGATTCCAAAAAAATCATATGAAACCTATTTCATTATTAGTTCCTTACCAAGAAAGAACATTTGACCCACACATTGAAGAAAAAATAGACAAGGATCAAGAAAACCTGACATTTCTTATAGAAGAAAACAATAAACCAAAATGGAAGAAGGGTTACATTGGAAAACTAGAGGTAGTGTTCCACTAGAATTCAAACTTTATGAAAATTATAGATCTGATATTTTAGATTTAGATTACATAAGAGATAAGAAAAAAGCTTTAGATGAATGGTCTAGTAGTATAGGTGTAATCATACAAATGTCTCTAACGACACAATCAAACCCTTTAACTTATAGAGTTTTCGTAGCTCACAAAATGATAGAAAATATTAAAATTTGGTTTATAAATTTAACATAACAATTTTTTTTATAAATATAAAGGAATGCTCCCATAGGTAGGGAGTACTTAGATACTATAATTAATGAAATATACAAAGAATTTATTTGAGAATAAAGGTAGACATATTAGTGAATACAATGAATAAAATTGAGGAAACCAAATGACATTTAACAAATATGAAAATATGTGATATGTGTTATATATACTTTTTTATTTGTGAATATGAAATGTATTATCACAAGTTACCACATTCTATGCAAGAAACTTATATGGAAATATTTTTTCAAAAATTACTTGAAATATTACATAAAATTATAAAAGAATGATGGAATAAAAAAATAGAGAAACTATATCAGATATCTTAGGAAGACGAATAAGAACTCTTAAAAATTAAATAATCATTAAATATCAAGACATATAGATTTATAAACAAATAAGAGAAAATGATAAAATCTATTGTGATACAAGAGATTTTAGGATGCTAGAAAAATATGGATGTAAGATAAAACCTTACAAGCAAAAGTATAAAAAGTATAAAAAAAATACAAAACATTCAGAATATATAAATTTGGAAAACAAAACTTTCAAAAATATAAGACAAGGTATAACAAAGAACCTTATAGAAAAATATATTAGAGAAGAAAAGGGTATAAACTACCAAAAAATAAAAAAATCATTACCCATTAAGAAAAATAAATGTAGATGTTAGATCTAATAAGGAAAGACATTACACTAATGAATGCCCCTAACAGGTTTCAATATTAAAAAAACTTTAAGAAGGAATTTTTATAGAAAGTAAAAATCTTAAAAACTTTTAAATTGGAATCAGAATCAATAGAAGAATTGGATATAGATTATACATTGTAGTATTTATCCATTAGAAGAAACCGAAGAAGAAATAACTGACTCATAATATAAATATTATTTATCGAAAGATTGATGATTTTTATAGTATTACAAATCCAAATAGTACTTATATTAAGATAGAATTAAAATTTAAAAGTTACACAAGTTATCATTTACATGCATATGTAAATAAATGAGTTATTATGTATATAGCTAGTAAATATACATCCGAGAAGAACTTTGAAAACAAGTATCAAAAGATTTAATTTTAAGAATTGTTAACAATATTACAATAAATCTTAATAAAGTCTTAAAAAATACAAGTAGAATGAGAGAATAAAAGAAATTTCATATTCCTACCATATATCAACAAGAAAATTGAGTTGATTTATTAATAAAAAATAACTTCAATCTTAAACAACCATTTACTCAATATTTAGACAAAACAAATTTAACAACATTACATGGTATAATCATTTATGTGTTAAAAAAAAACTTTGTCAGTATCAATCCCAATTTTTATGCAATAACATAAAATAATAAAAACGTAATGAGATATATACAAAACAACAACATTATATAAGAAACATTTCATTAGATATAGAAGATAAACATAACTTTTTTCTTAATAAAATACATGAACATAAAGCATTAACAAGAATAAGAAAATTATTACAAATAATAAGTTCAGAAAACCCTTTAGATCCTAACAAAATCATAAAAGTAAAACTAATGATTTATACTAGAAGACTAACATGAATTTGAAAAAAAAAATCAAGAAGTTTTAGAATTAAAAGTCATAATAACTAGTAATTAACCTCACTTAAGTCTAGCATTTTTAGTCGAAAAAGAAGCTAAGAAAAGTGGAGGTAAAAAAAGAATGTTAATAAACTCCAAAGCCTTTAATAAAGTATCCATTGATGATGAATATTTTATTCCAAAAAAAAGAATAATTGTTATCATTAATAAAAAGAGAAATATTTATCAAGTTTTGATTATAAAAGTGTATTCTAACAAGTAAGACTTGACGAAGAATAATAGAAATTAACAGTATTTAGTTTCCCATAGGAACAATTTCAATGAAAAATTGTACTGTTTGGATTAAAACAAGCAACAATTACTTTCCAAAAACATATGATAATATCTTTAAAAAGTTACATACATGACATTTTATTATTTAATAATGACTTGAATAAATATTACTTAGATATTGGATGAATGAATAATAAATAAGGTTAGATCTAGAATTTTTTTTGGTGGGACTACATTCGAATTATATATTAATATTTTATTTGTAAAATATATTAATAATTGGAAGTTGAAATATATATTTTTAATTAATAATTAATGAGATTGTTATTTATTTATTTTGACATAAATAAAAGTTTTTTATAAAAACATATTATAAAAATAATTAATTTTGTTGGAGATTGCTATAAAGCTCCTTAATTTAAGGAGCAAATTAAGGAGCAAAATAAGGAGCTTAATTTAAGGAGCAATTTAAAGAACTATTAATTTAAGAAGAAAGTTAAGGAGTGAATTTTCCTATAAATAGATGTGTAATTGTAATGAATTAATCATCCAAGTGTTCATTCCAATTGAGAGAAAAACTTAGAGAAAATCTTTTGTGAGAGAAAATTGAGAGTAATTTTCTTGGATGTAATTGGGTTGTGGGTTGTGAGTTGTGAGTGTTGAAAATACCTTGTGTAATTTCTTCCTTTTTAGTAAAAAGATCTACAGTAGGTCCGAAGACGTAAACAAGATTTGCCAAACTTTGTTATCAAATTTGTGTGTTATTTTTCTATTCTTGCTTTCTCATAAATCTGACTTATCAAGAATTTGCGTAATTTTCCAACAACTGGTGTCAGAGCTTTTGGTGGTGATTTCTATCAATTTCCTACAAGGTTACTATTAAGGTGAATAGTGAATTACGTGAATAGTGAAATTTTGTCGACGATATTTGTTTGTTGACGGAGGTGTTTTACTATACGGTGATTTGTAGAAATAGTCAGAAACGATCCGAAAGAAGTCAGATTTGAGTGGGAGCAATGACCGGAGATGAAGAAAGGGTGAAACTCGAGAAATTTGATGGCACAGATTTCGGATTTTGGAAAATGTAGATAGAGGATTATCTGTATCAAAGAAATCTATATCAACCTCTCTCATGGAAGAAGCCAGAGGCTATGAAGGAAGAAGATTGGAATCTTCTAGACAGACAAGCCCTCGGAATTATTCGATTGACGCTATCCAGTAATGTTGCTTTCAACATAGCAAAGGAAAAGACCATGGCGGGTCTTATGGCAGCTCTCTCCAATATGTACGAGAAGCCATCAACCTCAAACAAAGTGCACTTGATGAAGCGTTTGTTCAATTTGTGGATGATTGAAGGCGCATCGGTAGCTCAACATCTCAATGAACTTAACACATTCACAACCCAGTTGAGTTCAGTGGAAATTGAATTCAATGAAGAAGTACGAGCATTGATACTTTTTTTCTTCTTTACCAGAAAGCTGGAATGCTACTGTCACGGTTGTGAGTAGCTCGTCAGGAAGCAATAAGTTGAAATTTAACGATGTTCTTGATCTCGTTCTCAATGAACAGATTCGATGTAGAGAGTCAGGTGAATCGTCAACTTCTTCAATTTTGCATACAGAGTCAAGAGGAAGAAATTCAACTAGAGGGAATAGATGTGACAGAACAAATTACTGAGGTAGATCAAAGGACAGGAGGTCCAAATCCAGGAATCCTAATAATTCCCATAGCTCGAAGACTATCTAGTGTTGGAATTGTGGAAGAACCAGGCACTACAAAAATCAATGCAAGAGTGCACCGAAGGACAAATAAGTGAAGGTAGAGGAAAATGTTACTTCCATCTCAAGAGGAGATGATGCATTGATATGCTCTTTGGAGAGCAAGGAAGAATCTTGGGTGTTAGACTCTGAAGCATCGTTCAATGCTACTTCACAGAAAGAATTTTTCGAGAAATATGTCCCCGAAAACCTTAGAAAGGTATATCTTGGTGATGACCAACCATGTGCTATTATTGGCAAAGGTGTAGTGAAGATTAAGTTGAGCGGGTCTGTTTGGGAGCTGAAGGATGTCAGGCATATTCTCGACCTAAGAAGGAACTTAACCTCAGTAGGGCAATTGGCCAATGAAGGCTACACTACGATCTTCCATGGTGATGATTGGAAGATTTCAAAGGGTGTAATGACAGTTGCTTGAGGCAAGAAGAGTGGCACTCTTTACATGACAGTAGGAGCACGTTGTTCAATCGTAGTTGCAGCAAGTAATGAAACATCAAATTTGTGGCACCGGAGACTAGGCCATATGAGTGAGAAAGGGATGAGGATTATGCACTCAAAGGGAAAACTTTCAGGTCTACAGTCTGCAGAGATAACATGTGCGAAGATTGCATAATTGGAAAGAAAAAGATAGTCAACTTTCAGACAAGTTGTAGAACCCCAAAGAAAGAAAGGCTAGAGCTTATTCACTCTCATGTTTGGGGACCAACAACCGTCTCATCTATTGGTGGGAAACACTACTTCGTGAATTTCATCGATGATCACTCCCGGAAGGTATGGGTTTACTTTCTAAAGCATAAGTCTGAAATATTTGAGGCTTTCAGAAGATGGAAAGCTATGGTGGAAAATGAAACAGGTTTAAAGATCAAAAAGCTCAAAACTGATAATGGTGGTGAATATAAAGACACCAGATTCAAAAATTTATGCTATAAGTATGAGATCAGAATGGAAAGAAATGTGCCAGGCACGCCTCAACACAATGGTGTAGCTGAGAGTATGAACTGAACGTTGATAGAAAGAGCCAGAAGCATTCATATACAGTCAGGTCTACCGAAGCAGTTCTGGGCAGAAATTGTCAACAAAACAACTTACTTGATCAACCGAGTCCCATCTGTTCCATTGGAGCATGGAATACCAGAGGAGGTATGGAGCGGAAAAGATGTGAAACTATCACATCTAAAAGTTTTCGGTTGTGTAGCATTTGTGCTTATCAGTGATCAAGGTAGGAATAAGCTTGATCCCAAATCCAAGAAATGCACATTCATCAATTAGGGTGAGGATGAGTTTGGCTACCGCATTTGGGATGGAGAAAACAAGAAAGTGATTCGTAGTATAGATGTGATTTTGAATGAAAGAATGATGTATAAGGACACACATAAAATAGATGCCAATGACTCAAAGCAGAATGAGTCAGTATTTGTAGATGCAGATGATGTCCCAGATAGTTCCGCAATAGAACCAATTGTAATAAGTTCTCAGGCAGAGGAACTTGTTGGACAGAGCAGTACACATCATTCTGACACATCACAACCTCTTACTCCAGCTCCTGTATTGAGAAGGTCTTCTCGACCTTATGTGCCTAACAGGAGATACATGAACTATATGTTACTGACTGATGAAGGGGAGCTTGAATGCTATAATGAAGATTGTCAGACTCGAGATTCCAGCAAGTGAGAGCTTGCTATGAAAGAAGAAATGAAATCTCTCATCTCCAACCAGACATAGGAACTAGTGGAGTTACCTATGGGAAAGAAGGCACTTCATAACAAATGGGTATACCGGGTGAAAGAAGAGTGTAATGGTTCCAAGAGGTACAAAGCCCGCCTAGTTGTTAAAGGGTTTCAACAGAAGGAAGGAGCTGACTACATTGACATTTTCGCTCCCGTTGTGAAGCGCAATACTATCAGATCAGTGTTGAGTATTGTATCCATTGAAGATTTTCATCTTGAATAGTTGGATGTGAAGACTTCATTCCTTCACGTAGATTTAGATGAAGATATATAAATGTACCAACCAAAAGGTTTCTTATAAAGAGGGAAGAAGAACATGGTGTGCAAACTTAAGGAGAGTTTGTATAGCCTGAAACAAGCCCCGAGACAATGGTACAGAAAGTTTGACAGGTTCATGCACAATGAAGGTTTGTAGAAGTGCAATGCCAACCACTATTGCTACTTCAAGAGATGTAGGTCCAGTTATATCATTTTATTACTTTATGTTGATGATATGTTAGTAGCAGGTTCAAATATGGATTATATCAGAAGGTTAAAACATCAATTGTCAAAGGAGTTTGATATGAAAGACTTGGGTCCAGCAAAGAAGATTCTTGAAATGCAAATCACAAGAAATAAGAATAAAGGATCTTTGTAGTTATCTCAAGCAGAGTACATCAATCGTGTTTTGCAGAGATTCAACATGGGCGATGCCAAGCCAGTTAGTACACTTTTGGCTAGTCATTTTCACCTATCCAAGGATCAATCCCCTCAGATAAAGGAAGAAAAAGAATTCATGGCTAAGGTTCCTTATGCCTCAACCATTAGAAGTTTAATGTACGCAATGGTGTGCACGAGACCAGACATTGGCCATGCAGTGGGAGTTGTTAGTAGATTTATGTCAAACCCAGGGAAAACTCATTAGAAAGTAGTCAAGTGGATTTTGAGATATCTGCGAGGCACCACAGAAAAGTGCTTGTACTTTAGTAAAGAGAGTTAAAAGTACAAGGGTATGTAGACGCAGATTTTGGAGGTGAAGTTGATCACCGAAGAAGCACCACCGACTATATATTTACTGTTGGAACTACAACTGTTAGTTGGATGTCACAAATATAGAAAATTGTCACTCTATCCACTACAGAGGCTGAGTATGTAGCAGTGACTGAAGCCAGTAAAGAGATGATATGACTTAAGGTTTGTTAACTAAACTAGGATTCAAACAAGAGAATAATGTTCTGCACAGTGATAGTCAAAGTGCAATAAACTTGGTGAAGAATTCATCATTTCATTCTAGAACCAAGCATACTGAACTTCGTTATTACTTCATCAGATCCCTATTGGAAGATGATGTGTTAATACTGGAAAAGATTCAAGGAAGCAAAAATCCAGCGGATATGTTAACAAAGGTGCTGACTATTGACAAATTGAAGTTGTGCTCAACTTCAATTGGTCTGCTAGAGTAACACGACTAGAAAAGCTACTGCATTGATCGAGGTGTGAAGACAGATTGAAATTAGTCTTCAAGTGGGAGATTGTTGGAGATTTTTATAAAGCTCCTTAATTTAAGGAGAAAATTAAGGAGCAAAACAATGAGCTTAATTCAAGGAGCAATTTAAGGAACCATTAATTTAAGGAGTGAATTTTCTTATAAAGAGATATGCAATTGTAATGAATTAATCATCCAAAGTTTTCATTCCAATTGAGAAACAAGCTTAGAGAAAAAAAATTCTGAGAGAAAATTGAGAGCAATTGTTTTGGGTGTAATTGAGTTGTGAGTTGTGAGTTGTGAGTGTTGGAAACACCTTGTGTAATTTTTCCCCTTTCAGTAAAAAGATCTGCAGCAGGTCCAAAGACGTAAATAATATTGGCCAAACTCTGTTATCAAATTTGTGTGTTACTTTTCTATTTTGTTTTTTTATAAATCTGGTTTATCGAGAATTTGCGTAATTTCCTAACAAATTTAAGTTAATTAAAATATTATTTGCATTAAATAAAAAAGTATAATTCTTTCTAAAAAATTAGAAATTTAAATTTATACTTATATATTTGAAAAAAAAAAATCAAAACATATTGCAACTCGATAACATTTAGAGCCATGGCGAGAGCAATTCGAACCGACGAAGATGCACTAAACCATGCTGATCTCAATGGTATTGACGACAAGAAAAACGTTGACCTTCGATGTAGTGTGCAGTGACATACGACACAGACTTTGGCCCATTCTTCCCTCAATAGCCAGCAAGACACATCACGCAAACAAACAAAAACTTGTAAACCCGCTATATCAGAATATAGTTGCACGGTTTGGTATCAATAGGAGACAAAAAGTAGTTTTTAAAATAGATGATTTGTGTGATTTTTTTAATTAGATTTTAAATAGTATTATTTAGTCCTAAGACAAAAGTAAAAAGTAATTTGATAGAGGTTAGATTGTACGTTAATATTTTAATGTATTCAAATATATAGTTAAAATATTTGAAATTATTTTATTCATTTTTTTCTTACTTGTGAATTTTTTTTATTAAAATAAAATAAAATCCTAATGTTACAAAATAAAAAATTAATAATTAATAATATAAACCTAACAAAAATATAAGAATAGAGGAATTAGAAAGAAAAAAAAAATCACAACAATATGGTACATAAAAAACGATAAGATTATTTTTTTAAGCTAAATAAAAATAAATTGTTTAAGTAATATTAACATAAAATTTAATATATATATATATATATATATGAAAATTATATTATATTAAATTAAAATTAGAAAAAAATTATTTAAAAATTTAAAATTTTGTAGCGTAAGTAATATTATCATTTTTTTAAATTAAATTTAAATTTAATGTCACGATATGGCTCATTTGGTAGTTAAAGATTTCACCATAAATTACATATTTTAATCGAATTAACTTTAAAAAAATTGATGTTGACATTCTATTTAAAATACATAAATCTAGCTAGCAACGAGTTTGATGGTTGTGGCTAACGGCATATAGTATCTATGATTAGAATATTAATTACCGATATGTTAACGGTTTAATTATTTTAAAGATATCACAAATCTAATCGAATGAATTATAATATAGAATATTACTAGTAGGATACAAATACTGCTACAGTTTGCAAAAAAATAGACCACAATACATCCCAGTGTAGTCCACTATATTCATCTGTGGCTGTTTAGTTACATTACTTTAAATTACATTATAACCTTTAAATTAAAATGTTTTTTTTAAGATTCAAAATGTTTAAATTACTATTTAATATTAATATATTTTTTAATGTTTTAAAAATTTAAAACATATACTGAAATAATTTATATTGGACTTGTATTATGGTTAAATTTTTTTCAATAATGTCATATTAAATTCATTTTATTCCTTTTAAATTTTCATGTTTTAAACACATTTTAATTTCTTAATAGAAAAATATTTTAATAAAAAATTTATTAAAATAATAAAATTTGTTAATAATTGATATCTTTTTCAAAACAATGAAACTAAATAATATTATTTTTAATCTAAGAATTAAATTACCATTAATATATAGCTTCATCAAAACAACTTATATGACCCCACTTTCTTAATTTAATATAGTTAGTAAAATATGGGAAGGGTATTATTTAGACAAATGTATGTATATACAAATGTAATATATATTTTTATATAAAATATGTTAAAAATATAAATTTAAAAAATAATTTATTAAAAATATTGTAATAAAAAATATATTTTTTAATAAAAATATTTAGATATTGTTTGATTTTTTTATAATAGTATAAAATATGAATAATAGATTTAATACAAATATATCATAATTTAATTGAAGATAAATTTTTTGAAACTGAATTCAATTTTAGCATAGTTCATCTAATGGTTTAAAAAATACTTTATTATAAAAATATCAAGATATTGTTTTGATTTTTTTATAATAATATAAAATATGAATAATAGATTTAATATAAATATATCATAATTTAATTGAAGATAAATTAGCTGGAACTTAACTCAATTTTTAGCATAGTTTGTCTAATAATTTAAAAAATAAGACTTATTTCTATTATTTTAAGTTAAAAATTTGAATTATTAGATTAATTACTGTGGTTTGATCTTAAAATTTCATTTTTTAACATCTTTATATTTTAATGCATATTTTATAATTAATATTTTTATTTTTAAATATATAATCTATATATTTAGATTTAATTATATTGAAAAAATTTGCTATTTATTTATATGAATCTATAAACAATTTTTTTAATATTTCAATAAATTATAAAAAAATATTAAAAAATTATAACTTAAATAAAATTAGTAATTATTTTTATTATGTTATTGTTTTATGAAAATAATAATAATAATAATAACAATAATAATAATACATATATTTAACAATAAAAATTTATTGTCAGAGAAAGTAATTTTTTATTTATCATTGTACAAGAAAATTATTATTCTTATATAATACTTTTTAACTCAAAAATACAAATATTTTTTTTATATGTTTAAAAATTGTTCGAAAAATATAAATATTTTTTATTATTTTTACATATGTATATAATATAAATATAATACATAAAATTGAACTAACTAATTTAGTGATGTTCGTAAAAACATTGAGTTTACAATAATATTCATATATAATCATATGTTAAAGGCTGATGACAGATTTAATAAAATGTTTATTCATGATTATGTATATATATTTTAGTCTTGCATAATAAATCAACATAATATGACAAGGCAAAGATGACGAACGAAACAAAAAATACTTATCATATTCATCTTCATGTAAAGTAATAATCAAATATTAGTTAAACTAGTGTATTTGTGCTATTTTATCATGTAATTGATTCACTTGTTAAAATTATTAGAAAAAAAATGTAAATATTAAGTTTAAAAGGATGAATATATTTTAGTAAAATTAAATTATCTCTCCGTTCATAAATATTGATATTTTAATCTTTGATTATAAATTGTTGTTTGGGCCGTAGATGCTAGACTGTGCTCCTATTAGTACATTTCATTAAACTCAATAACACCTTAATTGTCAATTGTGTAGCGAAATATAAGATTTTATACCAAACTCACCTACTTAATATTTTTTTTTAACATAACTACAATACTCAGATAAAATAACTAAAATATAAACCTTTAACATTTTTTTTAAATAGGTGATAACACAAGTTATTTAGTTACGTTAAATTTTTTTTATTATGTTTTAATTATTTTGTTTTTAAAAAAGTGACAACACAGAAATAATTAATTAATTTTTTTTTATTTTTCAAATTTTCAATTGTAATTAAGATATTACTTTTATAGATTATATTTAACAATATAAAATAATAATTATAAATTGATAAAAAAATAAAAATAAAAAATTTAATTACTTGTTGCTGTTATTTTTAATATAAAATTCAAATATTAAAACAATAATAAAAATATTATACTGCTATTAGAAGCATAATTAAATTACACTGATGGCATTTATCTCCTATTATTATTATTTTTTTTAATTTTTTTTTTGGGTCAGGAGGATTAGGACGCGTAGGGACGGCGAACATGATTCCAAATTTGAGTCGGAAGAATTACATCCTACAAATTCGTAATTAATTTATTAGTTATGTTGTCGATGATTATTAATTATAATCTCCAAGCATAGTATATATTAATTACTATATTATATATATTTTTAAATACTCTGTTTTGTACTATAACGAAAGAAATAGACCCAATTCTTGAATTAAATTTGAACTTTTCTCTCAATATATTTATTTCTTGTTATCTTTCCAAATTTCTATTCTTCTATATATCTAATCATTTTTTATCTATTATTTATTTCATTTTTTTAATTCTCTATCATATTTTCCCTCAATTCTAAATCCAATTTATTTTCGATTATTAAATTATTAAATTAAATATTAGAATTGTCGTAGATTCATTAATAAACTTATACGATATATTTATTACATAATATCGAATAAATTAAATATAATTGTATTATATTAAATTATATTTAATTTATTATAATGTTTGATTACGTGCTGTATAATATTGTTAGATAAAATTAATTATAAATATTTTGATAAAATAATTTTTTATTATAAAAATTTAAATTAATATTTAATATATTTTATATTTTATTATATTTTAAAAATAAAAAAAAAATATTTTTAATTTGATATGAAATAAAAAAATTATTATACATAATTTTATAATTAAAAATTGAGAAAAATTAATATAGTAATTTGTGTTGTGCTAAATAATATCAAATTGTTCAGTGTTCGTGTGTATAAATTTCCAGCCATATTAAACACAAATGTGAAACTCATTTGATTTATTTTCATTAGCACTTTACTTTAACGTTTTGTTTTTTTTTTAGTAACGTTTTAATTGATTAAAGTATTTTTTTTAAGAAAAAAATATTAGTATTAAAATATATAAATAAAGTATATATTTTGACAAAATTGTCAGACTTGGGCATTATTTTCTGAATAAATTGAGTATGATACCAAATATGAAAAAGAAGAAGTTAAAAAGGTGTGTTTCAACATTTTCCTTTAATTTATCTATCTATTTGTCCGACAAAAATAGATTTAATTTATAGTGATATGTTTGTAGTACTAAAAGCCAACAAATTAAATATCATTGTATACGTCCATTGAGATATGCATTATTTTATAAAAGAGTGTTTATATTTTTATATAGAAAAAATATTATTTAGTGTAAGTACTTTATAAATTCATATAGTTACTAAAAGGTTTTAAACTATTCATTTGACAGTAATTCCCTAAACCATCTTATCCTTAATTATTAGGGTCTATCTTTCAACACACATATTTATACTTATATACTCATCTCTTTAAAATATATTTAAGTTCATCAATATTTAAATAAATTTTAAAATTTTCTTTACTTATAAAATGATTATTCTAAACTTACATTTTACTAACAAACATTAATTTTTATCGAGTTATAAAATTCCTTCAAATTTCATTAATTTTGTATCTTCGAGTATTTATTGTTTCTATTTTGTAATTGTTTTTTTTTTTACTTATATTTCTTTTAAGAATTTTTTATTTTTGGTATAAGATAAACTGTATTTATTATTCTGTATGTAAATACACACTTACATGCTAAATGCAAGTTTTTTTTTAAATATAAATCATTTATATGTTATAATATAATTAGTTATCTAATAATACATTCTATTGCCATTCTTTTTAAACCATAACTTTAACATCATATATTTTAAGTTTTATTATCTAATACAATACTAACAGTGAATCACTTAATACATATAATAAATTAATGTATATATTATTACTTAATTATATAAATAATATTGTTGGATCAGTATGGTTTTCGTAGACATTACCGACCAACCTATTAATGCAAGGTTCTATTCTATGTTTTTTTTATTAGATTGATGAAAATTAGACCTTCTAGATTGTTTCTAATTTCTATATATGACTTTTCGAATATTTGACCACATGTACAGGATAACATGTACATAATAATTATTATGACTAATTATCTTATCAAACATACAACATGCATTACTCAACTATGGATGGATTTTCATGATCCTTGTTTCATCGATTCATGGTTATATATATATATATATATATATCTGATCTTAATTAATAACTTAATAAAAAAGCTCTTAATTAATTGCATGTTAATTTATGTATTATAAATTAATTAATTATGTATCTCATTACACACTTAATTATTTGTAAATTAACTTGTTTTTTTGTTTCCGTTTAATTAACGTTTGTAGCAAAGAGAACCATTCACACGAAGGCAAAGATCCTAATAGCATACCCAAATTGAATAATCAAATTTCTAATATCCAACTTGCTCCTGCACCATGAAATGTTTTCTGGAAGGAAAATTCAAAAGTTCAGCGTTATATGTTCTTGTTGATGGAACTAGTTGCTAGTAATTTTCTTTTTAAATTATATAAAATAATATTTCTAAAATTTATAATAATAAAAATAATATTTATATATTTACTATTCCAAAGAAGAGCTTTAAAGTCATTATTAACATATTTAAAAGAGATAAACAATTTAAATCGATATGATTTAAAATTTAAAATTAATGTAGTAATAAGTTGTAAAAGTAGACTATCTACATTGCCATAAATAATCCAAGTAGTCCAGAGTACTTGTGTTACATTAAAAAATCACCGCCTATTTGATTAGTAAAAACAGGAAAAAGTTAAATGAATACACAATTGGTTATATCTTTTATTGTTTGAATTTAAAAATTAATATATGTGATATCATCATATTTATGAAATATTATTAATATTATAAATGATTATATATCAATTAATTTAATATTTAAATATTAATTAATTATGATTATGTACTTCAACAAAATCATTACATATGCTCTAGTAACTTAAAAGATATACATAAGTTCATATTACAAACTCTCTCATATTTATTCTAATCTTAATCTTTTTTCCTTAGAAACAGACTTAAAGGATCTAGTGGATATGACACCACCTGTGTCTTACATTTTAATATAATTTTATAATGATTTAAAAGTCTATATGTTCAAAAAAAAAAAAAAAACAATCTAACAAAAATTTACAACATGTATAAATAGTGATTAAAACCCAATCGAATTCACCTAATTCGTACAAATCCAACCAATTAATATGTATTTCATGAGAACTTGTAAAATACAACTTCTAATATACCTCTTATTAAAATGATAATTGTTTAATTATTTTGTTTCAATTATCATTTTTTTATATAATAATAAAAAGTTAAAATGAACCCATTATATCACATAGGGATAGACATGGTTGGTTGTCTGTTCTTAGCTTATTTTATAAATTAATTTTATTTTAAAAAATTTGAAAATCTAAAATTTTAGTTGACTTATAAACTCCTAAAAACAAACTTTCAAGCCGTGAGATCGAGGATGGTTGGTTTGGCCTTTTGTTTTAACTATATTTTTTTATTAATAATTTCTTTACAAAAATATAACCTAGATTAGATTAAAAAAATGTATTATATATATTTTTGTTATTTAGACATGTTTAATTAACTTTGTTAAAAATTAAACTTACTAAGAGAACTTTAAAATGTACACCACACTTCAAATCAATATGTAGTGAAAAGTGAAAATAAAAATTATCAAAATAATTAGAAGTTGAAAATTAATAAGAAACAAATCTTACTAACACTTACTAATAAAATTTGTTAAAACATGTCTTATTCATCTAAAAAGAAAAAAAATATGTATTTTGCGTAGATATAATTAATTTAAGAGATTAGTATATATAGAAAATGATAAATATATTTATTGATATGCATAAATATTATAAATATAATAAAATAAAAATTTATTTATTATAGAAGTAGGTTGGTTCGATTTTCGTTGGTTCTATCTTCATCGATTTTAAAAAATAAAAAACTCTAATCGATTTGTCCAGGTCAATTTTCTAAATTTTAGGACTTATAATAATAAGGATCAAGTAATCTTGAAAAATTATTAATTTAATTTAACCTTGAATTTGATCGGTTAGACGGTATATGTAAAAATATATGCCCACTTATAATATCACATATCAGTGCTTCTGTTGTATACAAAAATCTCTTGCTTTGGAACATGAGCCACACCTTAGCTCCATATTATTAAAAGAGCTTTCATTGATGTTTACTACATCTCTTAGGAGGGCTATGCTAGAAGCCTAGCATCCTTAATACGTATAACGAAAATAATTTTTTTTTTATATAATTTATATATTTTACTCGTATTAAAATATACAACACATTATTTCATATTAAAAATAGTATAATAAAATATCATTAAAATTATATTATAATTATTTAAACGTATTTAATATTAAATTTTATTTAATATTATTAGGTGTTATTTTTATTATTATAAATTTTAAAATTATTAATTTATGATATTTTTTAATCGCATATTCATGGACAAAATTATTTCTAATTGCAATTATCATCCTATTTTCATTTACATCAATATCCACGAGAATAATGATAGGTAAAAATTAAAAAAAAAATTAATTTTTAAAAAATTTTGATCATTTATAATATGTTATTTAAATTTTTTTTTTAACATTACACGTTCACACGCTTTTTTCTACTCACGTTTGAACTTGCAATCGTTTATATTACTTTAAGCAAATAAGACAAAATTGTAAATTGTCAAAAGGCACACGAAGATCTGGCTGATCCAGAAACCATATAAAATTTTGATTTTTCTTCCTCTTACTATGGCACTGGCACTGGCACTATTTCAAGTAACTTAATTCAATCTTCACCCTCTCATCTTATCTTGCGTCTCAGATTGGTTTGCAGCAAGCAAGTAACCGAAATGGTCCAAATGGATGGTTCTCCACTATCCCCACAAGAGCAAGATCAGAACAACAGTCATAACACCAAAAACCAACACCATCTCTGCGATAACTGTAACGATTCCACTGCCCTATTATTTTGCAGAGCTGACTCAGCCAAACTCTGTTTCTCATGTGACCATGAAATCCACTTGGCTAATCAGCTGTTTAACAAGCACACTCGTTCATTGCTTTGTGATGTTTGTGGTAAATTCCCTGCTTCAATTTTTTGCTCTACGGAGAGCTCTGTTTTGTGCCAGAACTGTGATTGGGAAAGTCATAATTTTTCCTCGTCTTCACTTCATGAGAGACGGCCTCTTGAGGGGTTTACTGGGGGTCCTTCGGTCACTGAGTTTCTAACAATTTTTGGATTTGAGGATGTTGATAAGAAAGCTCTGCTTTTGAGTGACGAGAGTGGTGGTTGTGGTTATGGGTTGGATGGGTTTCTGGATTCGGCATATGGGTTCTCGGATTTTTTGGTTTGGGACACTCCCTCTTTCGTTAGTCTCGATGATTTGATTGTTGACAATTCAGATCATAATTTTCAGGCTATGGGGGTTCCTCCTCTACCTAAGGTAATTTTCAATTTATTTTTGTATTGATTGACCAGAAAACAACACTAATTGGAAACTTGGTAATTCATGTTAAGCTTAAAGTTTAATTTTTGAAGTTGTTTGTTGCCGAATCAGAATCGTCATGCTGCTTGTGGGCAACGCAAGGAGGAAATACTTAACCAGCTTCGAAATCTAGCAAAAATAGAACAGAACCTGAACAGTGAAAATGTTGCAGTGGTGCCTGCAGGAAATCAACATACCGGAGACACCCATTTAGGTTTGGAGTATGATGAAAAACCAACTAGCAATCTTGCATATGAGGTGACCATTCTTAACACTGTTTTTGCCTTATAACTGATTTTTGTTATCCTCTTTGCTTTTATCTTTCTACTTCTAGGCTATCATGTTTATTCATAAGAAGACTTGTAATTAGTGGTTCAGATTAGACTAGCTTCGTTGCGCTCTTGTTTTGTTCATTTCTCTCCTCGCTCTCATAAAAAAATGATGAATCAATTTAGAATGTTGTAACATGCAAAGAATCTAGTATTTTAATGTGGTTGATTTTGATAAGAAGATTTTGCTTTCAATTGACATAGCATGTGATCCAAGTGTAATTCAATTTTAGCAGTGCAACCGTATTATGCTCATTAGTTCTTGTAGCTTGTGCTACCTTGAGATTGTGTGAACTACTGCATTTATGTCACTCATTAGCAGGAGCATTACCATTGTCTAGATTTTGTGTATAAAAGTTGCTGTTAATTGATTAACTTTTTATGCTGTTAAACTATCTTTGATCTTCGTTGTTTCTGTTATCACCTAATGAATGCCTCATCAAATTGAAAATGAAGTGCCCTTTCTCATGTAGGCATGTTCCAGCCACTGGTGCGACAAAGCTGGTCAGACTAGTCATCATGATTTTCTCACTACAACCTCACGAAGTGGTTGTGTTCCGGAAAGCTATGCCGACTTTGACAAACGTTCAAGCACTTGTGACAATGTAAGTTATAGCAATGGGGTTCATGATGGGCAATCATATTACCCTATTAATTCCAAAACCCTGGTTGATAAAGTGGCTAAAAAGGAGTTAAACAACCAGGAGAGAGAGACTGCAATTTCAAGATACAAGGAGAAGAAGAAAACAAGGAGGTATAACACCCCATCTGTTGTCTGTCTTATTACTTCATTGATAGTGATTCCATGCCATCTATGAGCTACATTCCCCCTTCCCCAAAATATATCACATGAAAGAACACAATTAGCACATTTTATAATATTTTCCTTGTCCGTCGTGCTATTCAAGATAAGTTTTTGTATCAACGTTAGGATACTTTTAGAAGAAATATAAGTACTTGCTTCCGAGTACAATTATGAACAAGTTTTAGGTCTATCTCATTTCAAGAGTTACTGGAGTTCTTTGGTTGAATTGGCCAATGTGGTTTATGTTTACGTTTGGAATTTCATGTAAAGCTTGAAGCATTTGAAGTCTTCGGTTTTGATTTGGCCAGAATTGGACATGCCTAAAGTGTAAAGTTCCAAAATTCTAACCTAGTGTGTTGAAGAACTCGAGAACCAGCTGGATTCAACCAACACACTAGTTGGAAACAATCAACAACAAAAGCTAAGGAGTAACAAGGATCCAAGAACATTTTCACATAATTATGTCTATTTTTAATCATTATAATTTCCTTTTTATTTTGTATAAAATAAATTGTAAACATTCATTCATTAAGTGAATAAAACAATTTATTACATGGTATCAGGAATTAGGAAAAAGTTTTCTGAAAATCCAACTCACACAGAAAAAAAAATTTCTTCCAAATTTTGTTTCTTTTCAAAATCAATTTTGAATTACATCCATAATTTCAAATTCATCCCATTATAATCTCTAGAAAATTTCAAGAATTTTGCAATTTTTTTTCAAGCCAAGATGACCTTCAACGTGCCCATATGCGTCTTGTCGAAGTCCCATGCACCTACACGTCATTATCCGGTTCGATTTTCAAGCCAAGATGACCTTCAACGTGCCCATATGACTCAAATGACACGTTGTTTAAACCGGTCTGAAGAAAATAACACGTCATTATCCGGTTCGATTTTCCAGCCGATTCAGTCCTTAGTCGATTCAGTCGTTAGTCAGTTCAGTCGTTAGCTGGTTCAGTCGTTAGCCGGTTTAGCCTTCCAGGCATCGGATCAGTCATTCCAGACATCGATTCACCCACTTTTCGACGGGTTCTTGAACTAAAATTTTCGGTTCTAGAATCCTTGATACATTTCCTATAAAACACAACCTATTTCAGTTCATTATTTTTTCATAAACAATTATTATTGTCTAAATCACAGTAAACCTTATCCCGTTTTCAAAATTTTCACTCAACAATCATGTTCGAAACTACCAATACCAACCCCATTGTGCCAAAATAGTATGATGATCCTAGTCATTCATTATACCTGCACCACTCAGACTAATCGGACATGGTTCTAGTGGCTCAATCTTTAAATCAGAAAAACTATCATATTTGGAGTCATGCGATGCTCATGGCTCTCACCACCAAAAACAAATATAGATTTATTGACGTCACAATCACGAGGCCACTAGCAAACTCTGAGACAGAAACCAAACAATGAACTCGTTGCAAGGTTTTTGTTAAAGGATGGATTCTCAATACCATATCGCTTAAAATTGTGGAAAATGTCATGTATAATGATACTACATATGAGCTATGGGAAGAATTGAAGGAACGTTTTTCACACACTAATAACGTGCACCTATTTCAAATCGAGCAAGAGATCCATGACTGCATACAAGAGAGTATGAGCATTGGAGAATACTACACCACCCGGATTTGAACGAAAAGGGGAAACACGAGTATATAAACTACAGAAATCTTTGTATAGACTCAAACAAGCCTCACGACAATGGGTCATCAAGTTATCAATAACACTTAAGCTAGTTGATTTTAACCAATCCAAGTATGATCACTCACTATTCATATGAACACATGGTAATTCCTTTTTTACTCTTGTCTATGTAGACGATATAATTATAACAGGAAACAATCTACAAGACATTGAAGAAACTAAGAATTATCTCAAGCGACAATTCAAGTTAAAGGATCTCGGTGAATTAAAATATTTTTTGGTCATAGATGTTTTGCGATCCAAGAAGGGAATTGTTCTGTCACAACGTAAGTATGCACTTGAAATATAGGAGGATATGGGTTACCTTGGTGCCAAATCTGCCAAACTATGGAACAAAATTTATCCCTCAGCAAAGATGAAGGAGAATTCATTAGTGACCCCACATCCTATCGAAGACTTGTTGGGAGATTAATATACTTGACCATCATACGACCTGACTTAGTATATGTAGTGCACATTCTTAGTTAATACATAGACAAACCACAACAACCACATTTGGAAGCAACTCAACGAGTGCTAAGATATGTTAAGAACACAGAAGGACAAGGTCTCTTTTCTCAACAGCTAGTTCACTATAGCTAAATGCTTTCTGTGATGCAGATTGGGTTAGATGTACAGACACACGACAATCAATCACGGAATATTGTATGTTTCTTGGAAACACACTAATTTTTGGAAGACTAAGAAGCAAAACACAGTCTCACGATCAAGTGTAGAAGAAAAATACTGTTCTATGGCGACAGCCTATTGCAAAGAAACCTGGTTACGATACATTTTGAATAATTTGGGTATCAAACACTCCCAACCGGCCAAGTTATATTGCGACAATTAAGCTGCCTTTCATATTGCATCAAATTCAGTGTTTTATTAACGAACCAAACACATAGAGATCGATTCTCATCTAGTGAGAGAAAATATTTAAACTAGAATGATCAAAACTTATCATATCTCTACATCGGAGCAACCAACATATATCTTTACTAAATCTTTAATTTTTCTACGATTCTCGAGCTTACTTAACAAGTTAGGAATAATTAACATATATTCTAATTTGAGTGAAAATTCAAGATTACTTAACAAGTTAGTAATAATTAACATATATTTCAACTTGAGGGGAAATGTTAAACAACTCGAGAATCAGTTGGATTCAACCAACACACCAGTTGAAAAAAATCAACAACAAAAACTAGGGAGCAATAAAGATACAAGAACATTTTTACATAATTATGTCTATTTTTAATTATTACAATTTTTTTTTTATTTTGTATAAATTAGATTTTAAACATTTATTCATTAAGTGAATAAAAACATTTCTTAGGTAGTGTTAAATAGTGGTTATCTAGGTATCAATTAATTTAGCCTATTAGTATGATGTCATGTTACTGTTAGTAGTTGATTATTGCCTTCAGAATTTGGGGAACTGACTTTGATGTGGATAATAACAGGTATGATAAGCATATCAGGTACCAATTGCGGAAGGTTCGAGCAGAAACCAGGACAAGGATTAAAGGCCGTTTTGCAAAGTCAGATTGCTGAAATACCGGGTTGCAGTTGGATCTACTACGTTGTTTGCCCTTATCACCTAAATTTTATTGCAAGTTTATAGGTCAGTTTGGATGTGTTTCTTTTTGAAGTGTTTTAAATGTAAATGATTTAAAATGAAGTGTTTGGATTAAAAATGGTTTTACATAGTATTTTGATAACTTTTTTAGAATACAAGCATGTACAAGTAATGCTTCTCAAACTTATGAAACACTTCTCATAGAGATTATCAAATAACTTTGGAAGTGCTTTGATCCATTTAAAAACACTTTAAACCAAAAGGATAACCGGTTCCAAACGGACCATATATATCATAAGTAAATTTAAATGGTTACTCATTCAATATCCCATTGATGATTCATCCTATGGAAGATGAATGAAGTATAGATTTGCATTGTTCATTCCTTCCAACTCACAGCACAACATCCGATATAATTAAGCAATGTGATATGAATATGTATGCTTCCCAGCTCCTTTTTTGACCTTTACGTGCGTAATCTAGTCAAAGACGACTTCAGCCCAACATGAGAACCCATTCCTTGTCTTACTGAAGATAGAACACGGCCTCTAGTCTCCAGCTGGTTAGGACATACTCATATCCTTGAAAATCATGTTTTGTTAATGAATATAATATTATAGAAAAAACACACTAAAGAGCAGACGAAGTTCAAATCAAGAAGAGGAAAGTTTTTGAGGATTCTGTCACACTGAAGGCCATATTCATTGTATGTTCTCGTAAAGCCTCAAAATTTATTAATTTTCATTTCTTTTTTGTCCTCAATTCTGCCTAATTGTTGTTTTTTACTTATTTGCCTTAGAACGTCTTAAACGAATTACATCTAGTAGGTGATGGTACGATGTCCATACCAATCATTTACTGGCTGAGAGCAGGAAAGGACTTTCAAACATCTTCTCTAGCTTTTGAAGTGAATGGTATGCCGTTAATAAATATCGAGAAGAGGTTGTTTAGTTACTTGGTTTTATTCTACTAAACATATTTTCCTCTTCCTCCCTTATGAAGCACATGTCATGTGCTTTTGCCAAAAAGAAGCACAAAATGTGCTTTTTGACCTCTAAAAGTGCGTGTGATAAATGTTTCTTGTTTGTTCCTGAAACGTTATTTTGTTATCAAAAGTGATTTAACAGGATCTCAGAAGCATAAACAAACAAACCTTAATATGTATCATAATAGCTTTTGTAGTTAGGTTTGGATGCCTAGTAGATTGTTGAAGAATATAATATGATAGGGTATTTGCTTTCTTACTAATACAAAATGGTTAATCCGTCCGCTTACAGTGGGACGGGATCCACTTCACATGGTATGAGATTGTATGTTTTGGTCTATAATCATGACTTGACGGTTCAATAAGATCTCACCGTTTTTGCTTTTAAGAAGAAACTTCAAAATACTTTATGTCATTTAGAGAGTGCATTCCTTATAAATATCAGCACATTATCCCGTGCATTCTTGCAAATTGTTTAAAAGATCATCATGTAAGGAGCATTAAAATTTCACTTTTAAAACCTTTGTTTGTTAAGGAAAGGCTTTTTTTTAACAATATGAGGTCAACTGCAGAAGATAATTGCTTATCAGCTTTCAAATTTTAAAAATGGAAGAGTACATACACAAAATTCCGTCAAAATTTATGTTTCTTTTCCCTTTTTTCAGTTAATAATTTTCGTATAACATGTAAGTTCGGATAATTTTCAAATGGTACCCAACTTTTAAAATTTGATCAATTTGGCACTCTTTAAAAATATTTAAATTATCAAAATAGAGAAGTTACAAAATTATTCAAATTAAAACCTTATTAGTATCAAATTGATAAAATTAAAGAAGTTAAGTTACTAATAAGGTATTAATTAGTCAAACCAATTTCACTTTTGTTATAACTAGGTGCTAACTATATTAAATTCGAGGTTCATGTAATAAATTGAGGAGGAATACTTGTTCTATTAAATTATCGGATTAAACTTTTGAACTGATGATTCATGATATTTATGTGTTCTACAAAATATAAAAAGAAAACCATCTTTTTTTAACTTTTGATCCCACTTTTACTTTGGTATTTGATCATTCTTTTACATGTTATAATTATTTATAATTTAACTATTAAGTCGTGCTTTCAGATATCTTAAAAAGAAACTTTGTCGCTCCACTCAAAGGTGGAAGGAAAAGCTTCTCTTGGGGCAGGTAAGGAAGTCATCATGAAGTCAGTGGGCCAATTCATCCTATGATATGTGTTGATGCAAGTTTATAAAAAACAGTGTATGAACAATATTACTGATAACTTGAAAGTAACTGTTTGGGTTGAGTCGCGGACTAGGTCGCTCTCTTTAAGACGTTTCCCGGCTTTGCCCAATTTGTGCAAGCAAACACAGCCTCGTCGTCCCTAGGATAAAACAGCCCAGAATCTTAATCTCTGTCTCAGAACTTCACTGCACTGATAAAGACTGGAATGCTACACTTGAAAATTTGTTGCTCGGAAAACTAAAAAGAATACTTAAAAATTGTAGAGAGAATTGTTTTTCGTAGGGAGATGAGATTGCTGATTGTTGTGTTGAAATGAGAGCTAAAACCCTCTTTTTATAAGTTTTAGAAAACGTGTAGCAATTATGAATAAAATGGTAATGTCTGGGAATTAAGAGCGTAACGACCATTCTGAGTAATGAAAAGTAACGGCCATTTTCAGATTAAAGACGAGTAACAGATATTTTTGTGAATAAATACGAGCAACGACTCTTTTTTTTGAATAAAGAAGACAAACGGTCATTTAACGACCATATTCTTAATAAAAGAAAATAACGGTCATTTTTTTGGAAAAAATATATATATATAACAACCAATTTTGTAAGTGGAAAAATTTTCCTTAAAAAGAATATTTTACCAAAAAATAAAATACCACCTCACCTCACACACACGCACTTGGACTCGGCTCGGCAAGGTCGGTCGGACGAATGGCGGCGGCACGCCTGCGCGCGCGCGCGTGTGGTATCACATTTGCCTAGGTCCTCTCCCCTTCCACAAAAGTGGGTGCCCCTTGGGGCCCAATCCCAATAACAAACTCTTCACTATTTATACCTCTTTAAAATAATATAAAAAAGCAATATGGGACAAGACACATTTCCCAACAATCTATTTTTTTTAATAAATTTCATCTTTTTCCAACAATATGCTTTTAGACTCTTTAAGCTCCCCAAAATCTTTTATGAAAAGATTATTCGAGTCATTAGAAACTTTTGGTGGGGAAATAATAAGTCGTGTGGTCATACATGAAAAGGAGGAGAAAATCGATTCTTGAATAATCACTAAAAAGACAGCCATAGAAGAACTAAATGATCCATGATTCTAGGCATGAAATCAGAGCTTAGAACAATTATTTACATTGCTATTCACAACTATATATTTCCTTAGAACCATATATCCCGATTAATTTTACTATCCGAATATAATGATTGTTAGACACACTTAATAAAGAGAGTTGTAAATACAAAGCCAATTAGAAGTATACATATTAGCTCGGCTTAATACCCGGCAAGTATATTTGGTATTTTTCATTTTCTCGTGGGTTGGATTACACCAAAGTTAATAAACTTGTGTACTTCAAGATATTTTAATTTTTAAATTTTTAACTAATATACTTAGTTCATATTTTTAGAAGAAAAAAAATACACTTTAGTCTAGATTTTAGGAACTAAGTGTTTAATGTTAGTAAAATTTAGAGACTAAAGTGTTATAAAAACACAAATTTAGGGGTTTTTTTAGTATATGATAATTGAATATATTGGAAATGTATTTACAATAACAAAATACAATGAATACTAATACATGTTTAAATACAGGAAATAAGAATCTGCTTTTTGGAAAAGTGTTTTTTAGGAAAAGTATATTAGTTGCATACAACTAATATACAGTTGATAAAGTATATTAGTTGCATACAACTAATATACCATTAATGATTTATTAACACTCCTCCTCAAGTTGGCGCGTAGATATCGATCATACCCAACTTGCTTAGTGAACCGTATAATGCCTTCTTGGAAACTCCCTTGGTAAGCATATCTACAAGCTGCTCTTCTGTGGGAACAAAAGTAAAACTAATAAGTTTGACATCTAACTTCTCTTTTATAAAGTGACGATCAACCTCTACATGCTTAGTGCGATCATGTTGTACTAGATTTTGTGATATATCAATGACTACCCGATTGTCACAATACATCTGCATAGTATTTTTTAGTTCGAAATCCAATTCCAATAACAAAGTTCTTATCCACAGAAATTCACAAACCCCATGAGCCATATCTCTATACTCGGCTTCAACACTAGATCGTGCCACCACTTTCTGCTTCTTACTTTTCCATGTAATCAAATTTCCTCCCACAAAGGTGAAATAACCCGATGTTGACTTTCTATCTGTAATACTTCCTACCCAATCTGCATCTGTGAATCCACAGACTTCAAGAGGATTGTTGTGTTTAGAGAACATTACTCCCCTTCTTGGAGCCGATTTCAAATACCTTAAAATTCTCAAAACAACATTCATATGGTTCTCACTTGGATTATGCATGAACTGACTCACCACACTTACTACATATGCAACATCTGGTCTAGTATGAGCTAAGTAAATCAAACGTCCAACCAATCTCTGATAGCGAGCTCGATCAGTTGGTATCTGATCTGGATACTCTGCTAAACAATGGTTTTGTTCAATAGGAGTGTCAATAGGTTTGCAATACAACATACCTGTCTCTGTTAGCAGATCAATAATGTACTTCCTCTGACACAGATATATTCCTTCTCTTCCCCTGGCTACCTCAATTCCTAAGAAGTACTTTAGTTCACCTAAGTCCTTCATCTCGAATTCAGAGGCTAACTGTCTTTGTAATTTATCCATCTCAATAGTATCATCACCAATGATTACCATATCATCAACATAAATGATTAGGGATGTTACCTTCCCTCGTTGATGTTTGAGAAATAGAGTGTGGTCTGAATTACTCTGTCTGTAACCAACCTTTTGCATGAACTGTGAAAACCTTCCAAACCAGGCTCGAAGGGATTACTTGAGGCCATGCAAAGACTTCCTCAATTTGCATACAAAATTACCAGGAGAATCAACTACATACCCAGGTGGAAGACTCATGTACACCTCTTCGGCTAATTCTCTATGAAGAATCGCATTCTTGACATCAAACTGCCGAAGTGGCCAGTTTAGGTTAGCAGCAAGTGAGAGCAGAACCCGAATCGTGTTCATTTTGGAAACAGGAGCAAAAGTCTCATCATAGTCTACACCATACGTTTGAGTAAACCCTTTTGCTACAAGACGAGCTTTATACCGATTTACGGATCCATCACCATTATGTTTTACAGTAAACATCCATCGACAACCAATTGCCTTTTTTCCTTTTTTCTAAGTTGCCAAGTATCGTTCTTCTTTAACGCATCCATCTCTTCAACCATTGCCTTCCTCCATATTGGATCTCCCAATGCATCCTACACTTTGTTAGGTATTGATACACCAGATATTTGATTCATAAATGATTTATATGACTTAGATAATTTTTTAGTGGACATGTAATTGGCTAATGGGTATTTTGATTTTGCATGAATATTTGGTTCATACCTTTTGGCTGGTTGACCTCGAGTAGACCTATTTGGTAACACATACTGTCCAACATTAGACTCGATGCTATTAGTATCAGTAGGTGTACATACCTCAAATGAGTGACCTTCAGTACCAGGGAGTTATTGATCAAGGGTAGGAGTAATGCCTGAGGGTACAGTTGTGTCTTCAATGTCATTTTCTGTAAATGAATTTGGTGCTTGAATACTTGGAGCATCTGCTTCTGCAATGACTGGATTCAATGAATTAGAAGTCTCATTTGGTCTCATTGAAACATCATTTGGTGATTCTCCTAATGCCTCCCCCTCACCATGATACAGTTCTTCAAAATATGTATTCTCCCCCTGACGAGCAGTATCAGGTGAGGAAAAATAACTCATGTTCTCAAAGAAGGTAACATCCATAGTAACATAATACTTTATGGTTGGTGGATGGAAGCACTTGTACCCTTTCTGATAACTTCCATAACCAACAAACACACATTTAATTGCCCGGGCATCTAATTTAGACCTTTGATTTTTAGGAACATGCACAAAAGCAACACAACCAAATACACGGGTAGGAAGATTATGGAAGGATGATAAGGAGACGTAAGATGCGAGAATTTAGAATGAGATTTTTCCGTTAAGGACACTAGATGGGAGACGATTGATGAGATGGGCGGAAGCTTGTACAGCATCACCCCAAAGGTATTTTGGCATATAAGCACTAAATAAGAGTGCATAAGCCATATCAAGTAAATGACGATTTTTTTCTTTCAGACACTCCATTTTGTTCCGGTGTTTGCGGACAAGTAGTTTGGTGAATAATCCCATGTGTTTTGAATTTTATTTTGAAAAATATGATTAACATATTCCCCCCATTGTCAGAACGGAGGATCCGAATGATGCCATTATATTGTGTTTGAACGAACGTATGAAAATTTTGAAAAACTGAAAAAACTTCATCTTTTGTTCTAAGAAGAGAAATCCACGATAACCTTGTACAATCATCGATAAACGAAAAAAAAATATCTCATACCCGATATAGTGGGATCTTTAGGTGGTCCCCAAACATCAGAATGAATTAATTCAAAAGGAATAGTACTTTTATTAGAAATACTAGGAGAATAAGTAATATGATGGCTCTTGACCAAAACACAAGTCTCACAATGTAAAACAGTCTCACTAACACCAATAAATAAAGTGGGCATGGTTTTTTTCATAAGACTAAAAGACGGATGCCCTAAGCGGCGATGCCATAACCAAATTTCACTTAGCTTATCGGAACTAGAAGTCAATGCAGTGCTTGCCCATGCTCCTAGTTTCTCCCCTCCGTAGTTCTAATCCAAACAAAACAATCTGCCCTTCAGATACACTCAACCAATTATTTCCCTGGTAAGAAGATCCTGGAAAATCACATACATAGGATAAAAGGTTACAAAGCATTTAGACTCAATATTCAACTGTGGGACAAATATTAAGTGATAAGATAAGTCAGGTACATATAAAACATTATGGAGCTGTAAAGATGGAGTGATATGAACTAACCTCTTTCCTAAGATAGGAAGAGCATTAGCATTCATAACAAAAGACACTGGTGGGGGAGATAACTCATTAAAATAAGATTTATCATAAGTCATATGATCAGATGCACCAGAATCAATAATCCAAGTATTAGACCCAACAGAGTAAGAAACATTTAAGGTCATACCAATCTTACCACGACCAGCTATTGAAGCTGTAGGGATACCTCCATATTCTATAGGATGATTCTGTCCATAGTAGTCTGGTTCTTGGACAATTTGCACGGCAACTAATTTTGCTTTAGAACGATGCCCATGTTGTCGTTTTGCTCCATGGTAGTCTGCTTTTGGTTTCAAGTGTGGATGCAGTTTCCAACAAGTCTCACGAAGATTCCTCTGTTCATTGCAATACGAGCAGGGAAAACGAGGACGATTGGTAAAATCTGGTGGAGGTCCCTACTGATGAAGTGGAATTGAATTTTGCTGCTGGAGAAAATGTGCCTTTGATTTGGCTTGAATGGCTAGGCTTGATACCTCAACATGTGCCTGATGAAGACTCTCTTGTTGAGATTTGTCTTTATGGATGTATGTAAAGGTAGTAGTCAAGCTCGGAGAGTCTGACATTCGAAGCAATTCGCCTTTAGCACTATTATGTTTGTATCAAGGCCTCTTAAAAAGGTATGTACTCGTTCAAGCTCCTTCTCCTTCTAGTACCACAGAAGGTCTTCTGGATTTTTAATTTTATACGGGCTTGAAAAGTGGACTGAAAAGTGTTTGGGCTGATGGGCTTGGGCTGTTTAGGGCTGATTAGGGCAGAACTTAAAACTGAAAAAGGAAAAAAATTCAAAACTGAAGAGCGCAGTGTAGTAGATGTGCGGACTCATAGAAAATGCATGGAGAAGCTGGACGGCGCGCAGGGGTGCGCGAGATGGATGGCGCGTAGGGCAGGACGGCAAGGGTTGGTCGACACGGGCTGGACGTCGCGGACTGGACAGAGCGGACTGGACAACAAATCTGCAACTACTACGCGAACTGAACAATGCGAGAAGGTTAACGACACTGCATAAAAAACTGGCGGCGGAGCTGCTTGCTCAGAAACCGGTTAGAAATTTTGTTTTTCTTTCCTACTCTGATACCAAATTGAATATATTGGAAATGTATTTACAATCACAGAATAAAATGAATACTAATACATGTTTAAATACAAGAAATAAGAATATGCTTTTTGGAAAAGTGTTTTTTAGGAAAAGTATATTAGTTGCATATAACTAATATATAACTGATAAACTAATATACTATTAATGATTTATTAATAATGATGTCTTAAATTTTTAAAGTATGAGTACGAAGGTGTACTAATTAAAAATTTAGGGATCAAAGTGTTCTAAAGACACAAATTTATAGTACCCAAGAGTATTTTGTTCTCTTTCTTTGTAGGACTATGTTAATCATATGATTTTGTACATTTAATTCCTTGGTTTCTAGAACAAGGCTTGTCTAAATAGAGATTTGGTGAAGATGCATGTTAGTTGCTAGTTTGTTGTAACATATACCTCATTCAATTTTCTCTTTGATAAAGTAGCAATTAACTTCTACATGCTTCATCATATCATGATGTATTAGGTTATTACAAATTCTGATAGCAACCTTATTATTACAATATAGTTTCCTTGGAGCTTGGAAATTTATATAGTTCTCAAAGCAAAAAATTTAGCCACATGTGTAACATATCTCTTGTATCAAAGCTCTAAATTTGACCTTCCCATTACTACTAACTTGTTATAACTTGTGCTTTTTTCTTCCTCAAATCACAAGATTGCCCTAAACAAATGTACAATATTCAATAATTGACCTATCTGTCGGTGCCCTAGCCCAATTAGCTTCAATTTTCTTATCCTCATTCTTTCAAAAGAATAGACCTTTACCAGATGTTCCTTGAGGTACTTCAAGATTTGATAAACTGCATACATTTGTTCTTCAATAGCTAAGTGCATAAACTAACTAAAAACAATATCTAGATGAGTGTAGGATATGTCGATTAATATCTCTAGTAAATGTTGATAGGTTCTTATATACATAGGTATCATTCCTTTGGCATTACTAAGTTTATGGACTGCATCCATTGGTGTATCTATTGGTTTGCATCATAGTATCCTAGTCTATAATAGGAGGTCAGGAGTATACTTAAGTTGTGATACTAAGATCCCTTTCCTTGTTCTGGCTACCTACATTACTAGTAATTAAGTGAAGGTAGCTAAACTATAATTTTATACTCTAATTTTTATATAATTGAAATTAAAAGATAAAAAAGATTATTAAAATTTTAATACAATAAATATACATGTGTATGTTCGGACATTTAATTAGTATATATATAATTGTTGGGTACATCGAAAATCAAGTTGCTTTCAAATATATATTATTTAATCCAAAATGATCAACAAAATTAATAAAGTTTGACCCTGTGAGCTGGAGGGATATTTGTATCCTTTCTTGTTTTGGTGCCTACCCTTTTTATTTTCCCCGCCAAAAATAGTTATTTAAGTGTGTCTTCACCGGCAACTCTTCCTCCCTCATATTTTTTTTTTCCTATTTTCTTCTCTCACACCTATGTATCAGTATTATTCACGGTAATATTTTGCTAAAACTAGTATTAACCTCAACTGTTTATTTTTACTCCATTATACCCACTAAAGCTAGTACTAATTTTTACAAAGCTACTTAAATTGTCCATTTATAACTCTATCCACTTATAAACAATAGCTTTTGTGTTAAAGCAATATTAATGAACACAAGACGTTGGAAAATTCCGACAATATTTGTGTTTCTTAAAAAAGAAATGGACATACCTGTGGATTGAAGTTGGTTTTGATCCCAACCTATGTAAATTACAAACATATGGAATAGTTACAACACAATTCATGACCTTGTTGTTAATGTATTATACATCATTTGGACTTGCTAAATATACTAGTTAGATTAAAAATCAATACACAAGGAAAAGGAATAAATGCCATTGACGTTTGTTTCTATCAAGATGGATCCAAATGCCAATGAATTTCTTAGCGAGTGCAATCAAATGAGTCTTTAACTTTATCTAAAGCAATTTCCCATATTATCTTCTTCTTGCTTTGACAGATTATTTTTCTTCTTTTTGCAGGGCAACTTTCTCCAAGAATTTTTCTATTTCGATTCAAATTCACAGGTTACAAACAAGAAGAAAAATAGAATGTCAAACAAGATCTAGAGCAAATAACACTGAAATGTCAATTAATAGCTTAGGACATCCTTGCAAAAAGTGTAGTGCACACCACTGGCTCGTAATTTCACATATCTTGTTAAAAATCAACACCAACTCAATAAATGAAATGGTTGAAGGATGTAAAAAAATAAATTAACTGGTTGAAGAATGTAGAAAAAAAAAGTGTGTAGAATATGATAATATTTATGTGATTATAATTATTTTTTAGTTTTATATTTGTTTGGTGTAGATTACATGATGAGGACTATAAATAACCTACCTTTCATTTGGTTTAATCATCCTATCAAAAACAAATAAGTCTTTGTATTCTTAGTTTGAGTGTGAGTTGAGAGCTTTCTCTTTGAGTGTTTGTATTTTTCTTCAATTTGTGAGTTGTCTTTAAAATGTGTTATAATGTCTTTTATTGTGGGTATAATACAAGTAGTTTATTTATTTGTTTGAATCCAATATTAGTAAATTTGAGTTATGTATTCTAAATTTTACTCAACAATTGGTATTAGAGTCATATAGTCAAAGATCGTTATTAGTGGAGCTATCTTGAGTTATAAGGAGTTTGGTACTCTGTAATTTTTTTAGTTAAGCTTGTTCAGTATAGTCGAAGTCTTGCTGACATTATAAGTGATCTTCAAGTAGTTGGAGGAATCAAAAAGCTCAACAACAAAAAATATAACATATGGGCAACATGTATGGAGTCCTACCTACAAGGTCAAGACCTGTGGGAGGTTGATGATGATGAGGAAGTTACACAACCAGCAACAGAAGATGCAAACGACATCTTGTGGAAGTGTAAAATTAAAGCAGACAAAGTGATGTTTGTTTTAAAGACCAGAGCTGAAGAAGAAATGTTAAAGCACATTCGGGATGCCAAAATACCGAAAGAAGCATGAGACATTCTTGTTACACTCTTTTCAAAGAAGAATTATACAAGATTGAAACTTCTCGAGAACGCATTGCTATCAATTGGCACAATATGATATAAAGATTTCCATGTACTTTCATAAGGTGAAGTCATTATGTCACAAAATTTTAGAGTTAGATCTAAAAGCCCCTATTGGGGAAACTAGGATAAAGAGGATAATTATCCATGGTTTGAAACCTGAATATCAGTTGGCCAATCAAAAAGTTATGGCTAAGCAAATGGAAGGAGTTTCACTAAAGGGTGAGGATTAAGCGTTTTACACCAACAAAAGTAAAGGCACTTTCAAGTGGTACAATAGAAGTGGATCTAAAAAGGATGCAGACAAATTACTCAAGGACATGGAAGCTTTCGTCCAGGGGGAGCTTGGAAGAATCATAGTAACAGTAGAAAATTTGATGGTGAATGTTACAACTGTGAGAAGATGGGTCACATGGCAAAATATTGTTGGAGTAAGAAAAAACCTATTGAAAGTAATACAACTACTTTCAGTTTTAAGGAGCATAGTGAAGATGGTTGGGATGCATCCACATTTTGAGGTAATATTAGAGTAAAAAAAGTATTATCCTAGTTTATAAATAAGCATAAACAATCATATTTTAAGGTTAACCTTTTATTGCTTATCAATTATATCCAATTTTTACATTTATGTTGTAAATGTTTTAGCTACCGTATGAAAATAAGATTTATATTTTTACCATCATTGTTTCCCTTCCTTTTATTTTCACGGAAGATGTTTGAAAACAAAATCAACAAAAATAAATAAATAAAGATAATACTGTAATAAAATAATATAATAAACAGAATGTGTTGTTGTCTATTTTCTAAATTTGATTACAAATTTTAAAAATAATTAAAGGACTAATAATTATTTAGTTTCTAATTTATTTAAAAATATATAATTAAATACTTCTTAAAATTTTAGGTGAACATTTTGAAATAAAAAATAATAATTGCACGATGATTGTACTCACACTTTTTAACATATATTTCACGTGACATTACCCCTTTAACATTTAAGAATTTATATTAATTATTAAAAATGATCACATAATTTGATTAATTCATCTAAATTTAAAAAAAATAGTTTGATATGTCGTATTTATATCATATTATTAATAAATTTTATAGTTTGATCAGATATAGATTGAAAAATATATAATCTGATCAAATTTAAATTGACAAATTTTATAATTTGTTGCAATTATACTCAGACAATTTTACTATTAAAATTATAAATAAACACATATTTTATTTATAATGTGTTATTTTTAAATGCTTTATATACAATAATTACATTAAATAATTATTTTAGTTCACAAAATAAAAATAAAATGTTAAATCTTTATAAATAATTGTCCATTCATATTTCTTAGCTGTGATTGTAAATAATAAATTTCACTATATATACTTCAATTTAAAATTTAAATATTACTATAAAAGAGTAAATAAAGCCAATCATTTGATATAGAATTCTTAATGAAGATTCTTTGTCATTCATTATATATTTCTACTAAGTGTACATACATTCCCATTAAATGGGTTAAATGAGGACAAATTAAAAATGAAATGTTTCTCATACATGCTCAAAGATAGGACTAAAGTGTGGCTAATGGCTTTCCCACCAGATTCTTTGACAACTTAGGAGTGAGATTACAATAAATTTATGGAAAATATTTATTCCTATCAGAAAACTTCTAACTTGAAAATTAATATTGTAATATTCTCTCAAATGGAAGAAGAACCATTCCATGAAGCTTGGGATAGGTTCAAATTAATTCTTCTATGATATGTTAACACAACAATGTGAATTCATTGTTGATAACATTACAGATGGTGCTGTGGGGGCAAAAGACTACCTTAGAGGCTTATGATATCTATGAAATATTGGATGTTAATTCCCAACAACAAAATCGCTAGAGTGAGAAGAGTTGGAGGTTATGAGATAGACTCTAGTACTAAAATATCTATGCAACTTATAGAATTGACCAAACAAGTTGCATTGTTATCCATTAAGAACACTCCAAACAAATAGGTATGTGGAGTATGTAGTAATTATGGGCATGTTGCTAACATGTGCCCTTATCAAAGAGAACCATTTACAAGTCTTGAATTAGCAAATGCAATGGAGGGGAATCAACCTAACAATGACCCTTATGAAAACACTTTATAATCATGGGTGGACAAATCATCTTGGAAGGAAAACGACTCTACCTATGCCCATAACCAAAACCATATTCAGAACCAGCTATCCAACCAACACATGCCACATGATCCTCCAAATAAACCAAATTTAGATGACAACTTGAATGCTTTCATTCAAGTTAGCAAAAACAACCAAATAAAAAATAATCAAAGGTTGGATTCTTTGGAGACATAAGTTAAAAAATTAGAAGTACAAGTGGGATAGCTAGCTGAGCATTTGCAAAATCAGGCAAGACAAAAGATGTCGAGTCAAAATGAACATATGAAGGCTATAACAGGTAAATTATAAGATATTGAGTTTCTTGATTTTTTTTAATTATTTACCTAATGATATAGGGATCACAAGTAATTTTCAAGCTATCTCCAAAGATCTTGGAAACTTTAAAGTTAATACCATCATTGGTGATAAAAATAGGTAAGTGCTAAGTTAAACTTAGGTACAAGCGTTAATTTAATGTCTTATTCTTTATAATTGGAATTAGGAGTTAAGGAGATAAAACCTATAACCATGTCCATACAAGTAACTGATAATACTATAATATATCCAAAAAAGGTGTGGTAGAGAACTTAATGGTATAGGTAGATAATCTTATCATACCTATAGATTTTCATATTATAGATGTGCAGGAACCAATACAAATGAACAAGGAGCACAATATACTACATGGTAGACCACCCATAGCCTCTACCATGACAAATGTTGATGTCCATAATGAGAGTCTAATCATTCCAATCTTGGAAGAGATTATACATTTTCAAGTACATATAGAAGCAGACTCAATGAAAAGTAGGACATTAAGTAAATCAAATTCTATAAATCATAACCTCTAATGACGTCTAGCTAATACATTAAATTAGTGCTTGGTAGGAGACAATTCATCATTTTAGATAATTTTATTTTATTTTATTTTAAATTAGTTGTTTTTTTATTTATTAGTAGTTAATTTTCTATTTGGTTATTTTACTGCTTTTTTGAACTTATACATAATTGTAAACATTGAGGACAATGTTTAGTTTATGTTTAGGGGGTGCAAGTAGGATCAAATTAAAAAAATTTATTATAGAAAATTATCACTCTTTTAGTTAATTTAAAGTGAATAATTTAGTTTTTGCATTATTTGTTTGATATATTATCCATATTCATAGATTATTATAAGAATTAGTTCTATTCATAGCTATGTTTCATACTTCAATATTGAAATTAAGATAAATCTAAAATTAATGCTTAGAAATCAAATAGTAAGATTACCTTGTGAATATAGCATGTATGCTTCGGCGAGGAATATAGTGTGTTATGGTGCACACTATTCGAGATAGTTGATAAGAGCTAAATTATTGCATTTTTGTTATGATTTAAATGTTGATATTTGTGTGAAAATTGTGTTTATTTGATTATTTAATCCACAAATGTCATTTCACGGGTATTTCGTGTTTAAAGTGCAATTTCAGGTAAAATCATGATTTTGGAGAAGTTAGGGACAAAGTATAATGATCGGGATTGAATGAAAATAAAAGAGAACAAAAATTTCAAAATTTGGAAATTCGCCGCCGGCGAAAACCTTACGGAAAAAAAATGTTGAAAATCATGCAGGGAGCACGGATTATGGCCAAGTGAATCTCGCCGCCGGCCAAAGTATTCTCGCCGCCGGCCAAAGTATCTCGCCGCCGGCCAAAGCATCTCGCCGCCGGCTAAAATCTTGGCGAAAATCTTCCCGAGAGCACAAATTTTGGTAAACTAATCTCGCCGCCGGCCAAAGCATCTCGCCGCCGGCCACATTATGTTGGCCGCCGGCCAAAGTATCTAGCCGCCGGCCAAATTATTTTGGCCGCCGGCCAAAATCAAAAACCTAAATATTTAATTTTCCAGAAATCTCGCCGTGGCGAGAATAATGTCGCCGCCGGCGAGTTTCGTCCAAAAATACATTTTTTATGTTGTTTTGTTCCAAAATTGCCCCCCAAACCCTAGATCTATATATACATTATGATGGAAAAGAGGGGGACGGCAGAAAGCAGAGTTCAAAGGCATTTTTGGAGAAGAGAAGGAAATTTTGGAGAAACTTGAAGGATCTTCACCATTGTTGCTACCAAGCCTTCATCTTCTAGAGTTTTTCATCTCTTCTCCTTAGTTTTTATATTCTGCAGTTTATTGATATTTGTTATTCATGGATTCAATTGAAATTATGTTTGTTCTTATTTCCGTTATGAACTAATTCGTTTTTGCTAAGGCTATGATGTAGTTAAATCAAGGAAATCTGATTTCTTTTGTTATTGTTATATGAATTCATTGTTTTCAAGTTGAGTATTTATTTCCATGCTTAATGCTTTTAAATTTCTGATCAAGATTTAGATGATTTGTTGCATTATATTGAGACCGAGAGGAGATGTGTAATGAATGCTTCTTGTGATAAATACCGTATGTTGAATGCGAGTTTGACACCTAATGCATGATGTATGTGGTTATTCTAGAAATTCCATAAATCGTAATGTGCTTATTTATGATTAAATCTTCATAGAAATATAGTTGGTTTTCATAGATAAGTAATTCTAATATAACTTGAGAAAGAGTATTAGATAAGTTTGGGTTTTTCAACCATCACTTTTAACTTTGAATCTCATATAACGTGATTTGAAATCGGATTGAATTGATTTAGCGAAATCAAATGCCTTAGCGTTTTTAATCATTTGTGAACAACATTAAATTTTGTTATTTGCGTTTAGTTTTATGTTAATTTGCTTTTAAAACAATTTCAACAATTCGGTTTTCAAATAAAATTAGGGTTAGTCAATTTCGGTACTTAGTAACGCCATTCCTTGTGGGTTCGATATCCGTACTTTTTGTACACTTTATTACTTGAACGATTCGTACACTTGCGAAAATCAGCATCAAGTTTTTGGCGCCGTTGCCGGGGAATGGTTTGATTTTATTAATATCGATACTACCTAATCTTAGTTTTAATTTGAAGTTAATTTGCTTTATCTTTCTTTCATTTTTAATTTATCATAAAAAAAAAAAATTAACTTTGTGTTGTTTTTGTGTTAGTTGATTTTCTGGTTGTAGGATTTTTGTATGAGACGTACAAGAAGCCTTAACCTTCTACCATTTGATCCGGAGATTGATAGAACATATAGGCGTCTAAACCGAGAGAGAAGACGTTCAACTTCAGCTCCTAATAGACAATCAGCCATGGAACCACCATTTGTTGAAGGGGGTGGAAATCGTAGAGCTTTGAGGGATTATGCTGCGCCTAATGTTGCTGGGACTACTTCAGGTATAAGGAGGCCAACTATTCAAGCTAATAACTTTGAGATAAAACCATCCTTTATCCAAATGGTTCAAACAAATCAGTTTGGGGGAATGTCAAAGGATGATCCAAATGCACATATTGCTTACTTTCTGGAGGTGTGTGATCTTTACAAAATAAATGGTGTGTCTGAAGATGCTATAAGATTGAGGGTTTTTCCTTTTTCACTTAGGGATAAAGCCAAGGAGTGGCTAAACTCATTACCACCGGGATCAATTACAACATGGAATGAGTTGGTTCAGAAATTCTTGTCTAAGTTCTTTCCTCCTGCTAAGACGGTAAAATTGAGGAATGAAATCACATCTTTTACACAGTATGACCAAGAATCATTGTATGAAGCTTGGGAAAGATTCAAAGAAATGTTGAGGAAGTGCCCACATCATGGTATACCGATTTGGTTGCAAGTGTCTACATTTTATAATGGATTGGTTTCAAACTATCGGGCAATGATTGATGCTGCAGCTGGAGGGTCTTTAAATGGAAAAACACCGGAGGATGCTCATGAGTTGTTAGAGATTATGGCAGAAAACAACAATCAGTGGCATTCAGAGCGGGTAATTGCAAAAAGACCAACAGCAGTGCATGAAATTGATTCAGTGAATGCTTTGTCGGCTCAAGTTGCTGTTCTTTCAAGAAAGATGGATTCTTTGTCCTCCAAATTCGAATCTAAACCAACTGCACAATGTGATTTATGTGGTGGAAATCATGCTAGTATCGAGTGCCAAGTTGGAAATCCATTTGCTTCACCAAATGCTGAGCAAGCAAATTATGTTTCAAATTTCCAAAAACCTCAACATAACCCATACTCGAACACCTACAATCCAGGTTGGAGAAATCATCCAAATTTGTCATGGGGAAATAACCAAGGGGGAAACAAACCGTCATCATCTTCCTACCAACCCCAAGAGACAAAACAAACAAATTTGGAAGAAATTTTAGGAAAGTTCATTGAGGAGACAAGAGCAAATTTCAGAAATCAAGAGGCAATCAACAGGGACATCCAAAACCAACTGGGGCAGCTTTCAAAGCAAATTGCAGAAAGGTCTCAAGGATCGCTGCCTAGTGACACAATAAATCCCACAGAGCATGTAAAGGCTATCACATTGAGAAGTGGTAAAGAACTTGAGAATCAGAGAAAATCGGAGAAAAAGATTGAAGAATCTAAAGAAAAGCCATCAAGATCCCAAGATATTCAACCTTCTCCATATGCAAAATATGAGCCTCCTATCCCATATCCTCAACGATTGAATAAGAAAAAGCTTGATAATCAATTCGATAAATTTCTGGATATTTTTAAGAAATTGCATATTAACATTCCTTTTGCAGAGATGTTGGAACAAATGCCTAAGTATGCAAAATTCATGAAGGAAATTTTATCGAAGAAGAGGAGGCTGGGAGATAATGAAACTGTCATGCTAAATGAGGAGTGCAGTGCAATTCTTCAAAGAAAACTACCACAGAAATTAAAAGACCCAGGGCGTTTTACTATACCGTGTACTATAGGAAGTTGCAATTTTGATAAAGTCCTATGTGATTTAGGAGCAAGCATTAATTTGATGCCACTTTCAGTTTTCAGGAAACTAGGCCTGGGAGAAGTGAAGCCCACTTCAATATCTTTACAATTAGCGGATCGATCGGTGAAATATCCTCTAGGGGTAATTGAGGATGTTTTAATTAAAGTCGGCAAGTTTATTTTCCCTGTAGATTTCGTGGTGCTTGACATGGAGGAAGATAGAGAGATACCGTTGATATTGGGGAGACCGTTCCTTGCAACTGGAAGAACATTGATTGATGTTCAGCAAGGAAAGCTCATTCTACGGGTGCAAGATGAACAAGTAACTTTTGATGTTTTTGAAGAAACAAAATTTCCAAGTGATGTACATTCTTGTTTTCAAATTAACACTCTTAACAGGTTAATCTCGGAAACTTTTGAGGAGAGAACTTCATTGCTACCACTAGAAGCTTGCCTTGTGAAATCTGCAACAATTGAGAAGGAAGATGAGGGGACGAGACAATGTTCTGAATTACTAGCAGCACCTAATGAACATTTATGCAGTGATGAAACATTTAAGGAGTTGGGAACAAATGAAACTCCAACCTCAGTGGTAAAGAATGGAGCCAACAAGATTGAGTTAAAGCCAATGCCACCCCATCTAAGAAAAAAAAAAAAAAAAAAATTCTTACGTTCACCATCAGAGGGAAGTTTCACCGCTGGCGGAAAGGAGATCTCTCTTCCCTTTCTTACATTGAGGACAATGTAAGGTTTTGGTTGGGGGTGCAGTAAACGGTAAATCTTTTCTTCCCTTCATTTTTATTAGTTTTGTTTGTGTGTTTTTTTTTTTTTTTTTTTTTTGTGTTTAATTTTGATTTTCCATTTATTTTTCTACATTTTGATTTAATTTCTTTTATTTGTTTATTGTCTTATTTCTATTTTTATTTTTATTTTATTTTATTTGCATTTTACTTATTTTAATTTGCACGTTGATGATAATAATGTGATTGTGATAACAAGTAGCTGTTAGAAGACATTAAATTTTGCTTCGGTTTAAAGAGAATTTCAAATGTTGATTTTACCTAGTTGGCGACTCTTTTGGTATGTGGTATGATTTGGTTGATTAGTCTAAATGCTTAGAGAAGTCTTATGTGCGAATTTTTCATGAATATTTTTGTGATCTCAACAAACTCTAGAACTCATTTGAAAACCTCTTGAGGCGAAATAATTTGGAATTGCACTGTTTAGGATATGATGTAGGCCATTTTTGGATCGATTGTGCCATTTTAAGCCTACCTTGTTATCCTTATATCACTAGTTACCTCTTTGAGCCTATTTAAATATATTGTTAGCCTTACTTTTCTTTCTTTTTGCCTTATATAACCTACCTTCTATTGAGCCAAAAATATATATATATAATTCCTACCTTATTTGTTAAGAGCACTTAATTTTGAACACAAACTTTTCAAGAGGAATTGGAGAAATCTTCCACATATATTGGGAGAAATCGGTTGGGGGTTATGTCTTTTCAAGAGCAATTGGAGTAAGGATGCAAAAAAAACAAAAAAAAACAAAAAAAAAAACAAAAACAAAAAAGAAAAGAAAAGAAAAGAAATCCACATATATTGGAAGAAAGTTGTTGGCTTTTCAAGAGCAATTGAGTAAAAAAAAAAAAAGAGAGAAAAAAAAGGCCTTCACACTCTAGTAAATAAAAGAGTGTTAGTGATTGATATACTGAGGTGAAAAAAAAAATTTGAGGAAGAAGTTGGTTTATCTTTGGAAAAATGGGTTATGATCGGAAGAAACAATTTGGGTTAAATGGTGTTACTCTTTTACTTAATTGGTTGTGTTTAATCTAATAAGTGCTATTATTTGTATTTTGACACTTCCCGTTCTTTCTTAACTAAATACCTAAGCCTAACATTACAAGCCTCATAAAGTCCTATTGATCCGAAGTGGTGTATTTTTCCTTCATTAGTGGAGAGAGGTTTGAAAAGTGAGCCTATGGAGTTTGAGATTTCACCTTTTTGTTTGTGGATGTTATGCATAATATTATCCGGGCATTATGGCTATTGGTTTGTGGTTTGATGGATGTTTAAGAGTCAAAAACAAAAGTGAAATTTGCATTTGAGATTTCTTAAAGCTTAAGTGACATTTAATTATTCTATATGTTGGGTGTTATTTACAATTTTTGAGACATTTGTGCAAATTATTTGTTATGTGATTTTATTGTTTTAAGTTAGTATAGTTATAGGTATGATGTTTGTGGGTATCGTCACTGGAAGCCCTCACGAGACTACAACTCGTCCTACTAGGGCCACCTAGGGGTTTAAAGGCTTATTGCATATGCTTAATGCAATGTTGTAAATAGAATAAATTTCCTTTGAATTTTTCTTTTAATTTCTCCTCTTAAATTATTCATAGATCGCTTTTCTTGCTAGAGACTAGCAAGAAGCTGGTTGGGGGTTGTTGATAAGAGCTAAATTATTGCATTTTTGTTATGATTTAAATGTTGATATTTGTGTGAAAATTGTGTTTATTTGATTATTTAATCCACAAATGTCATTTCACGGGTATTTCGTGTTTAAAGTGCAATTTCAGGTAAAATCATGATTTTGGAGAAGTTAGGGACAAAGTATAATGATCGGAATTGAATGAAAATAAAAGAGAACAAAAATTTCAAAATTTGGAAATTCGCCGCCGGCGAAAACCTTACGGAAAAAAAATGTTGAAAATCATGCAGGGAGCACGGATTATGGCCAAGTGAATCTCGCCGCCGGCCAAAGTATTCTCGCCGCCGGCCAAAGTATCTCGCCGCCGGCCAAAGCATCTCGCCGCCGGCTAAAATCTTGGCGAAAATCTTCCCGAGAGCACAAATTTTGGTAAACTAATCTCGCCGCCGGCCAAATAATTCTCGCCGCCGGCCAAAGCATCTCGCCGCCGGCCACATTATGTTGGCCGCCGGCCAAAGTATCTAGCCGCCGGCCAAATTATTTTGGCCGCCGGCCAAAATCAAAAACCTAAATATTTAATTTTCCAGAAATCTCGCCGTGGCGAGAATAATGTCGCCGCCGGCGAGTTTCGTCCAAAAATACATTTTTTATGTTGTTTTGTTCCAAAATTGCCCCCCAAACCCTAGATCTATATATACATTATGATGGAAAAGAGGGGGACGGCAGAAAGCAGAGTTCAAAGGCATTTTTGGAGAAGAGAAGGAAATTTTGGAGAAACTTGAAGGATCTTCACCATTGTTGCTACCAAGCCTTCATCTTCTAGAGTTTTTCATCTCTTCTCCTTAGTTTTTATATTCTGCAGTTTATTGATATTTGTTATTCATGGATTCAATTGAAATTATGTTTGTTCTTATTTCCGTTATGAACTAATTCGTTTTTGCTAAGGCTATGATGTAGTTAAATCAAGGAAATCTGATTTCTTTTGTTATTGTTATATGAATTCATTGTTTTCAAGTTGAGTATTTATTTCCATGCTTAATGCTTTTAAATTTCTGATCAAGATTTAGATGATTTGTTGCATTATATTGAGACCGAGAGGAGATGTGTAATGAATGCTTCTTGTGATAAATACCGTATGTTGAATGCGAGTTTGACACCTAATGCATGATGTATGTGGTTATTCTAGAAATTCCATAAATCGTAATGTGCTTATTTATGATTAAATCTTCATAGAAATATAGTTGGTTTTCATAGATAAGTAATTCTAATATAACTTGAGAAAGAGTATTAGATAAGTTTGGGTTTTTCAACCATCACTTTTAACTTTGAATCTCATATAACGTGATTTGAAATCGGATTGAATTGATTTAGCGAAATCAAATGCCTTAGCGTTTTTAATCATTTGTGAACAACATTAAATTTTGTTATTTGCGTTTAGTTTTATGTTAATTTGCTTTTAAAACAATTTCAACAATTCGGTTTTCAAATAAAATTAGGGTTAGTCAATTTCGGTACTTAGTAACGCCATTCCTTGTGGGTTCGATATCCGTACTTTTTGTACACTTTATTACTTGAACGATTCGTACACTTGCGAAAATCAGCATCAATAATTATTGGACTTGTTAAATTTTTGTGTGTCGCAACGCAACCCCTCCAAGAAAGAATTGACAAACTTCAACAAACTTCATACCATGGTAGTAAAAAACATATGCCATTATGAACCTTCATTAAATCGGTTTGAAGTCCTCTGTACCCATACTCTGCCTATAAATAAATCAGTGTTTAGGTTATATTATTATCATTAGATGTAGACAATAAAATAGAGTTGCTTCCAAGCAACCATTTTAGTATCTTAATTATAGAATTTAGGTTCGTCGTTCTACCATATACAGATACAGAAAGAGATCCTCACAATCGTGAAGAATATCCTAGAACTTAGAGAAGCCAATGACAACTTGTTTAGAGATATGGAATCATCTACAAAAAAAAGGTAGTTTTAATTAATGTATTTTTTTTTATCTATTTCTATAATTAATATCTTTCATAGTTGAATTGACTTTTATTAGTTTAGCTATGATTGATTAAATCTATATATGGGATTTTAGTTTCTTCTTCGAATGATTTGAAGGATAATTTTGTAATTTAAATAAATAAAAGTTTTAGATTTATTTCTTTTTCATAATATTTAGATATTTAATTATAAATTCATTATAGGTCATGTTTTGATTTATGATTAAAGAACATTTTAAAATTAAGCATAAGACATATCATTTGTGCTTACTTGTACATAACGAATAAGAATCTACTTTAATTTCATTGATTTGTATTAGTTTAAATAATTGAAAAATTAGTTTGATTATAAATTAAAGATGAGTCAAATCTCGATTTATAATGAAAGATTATATCTACCTTATGTTAATCAATTTATTAATTTCAAGAATGATGAAATAAAGTTATTAATTAATTGAAGATTTTGGCTTATATATATTTCTTTAATATATGAATTAATTAATTTCAATCTTAATCAATGAATAATTGATTAATTGAATATTATTGAGAACTTAACATGATTATAAAGAGTTTGTTTATTTAAGAAAGAAAAATTAGTAAATTTAGTTTATATTTAAATCACTTAAGTCGTGTGGTCCATGAAGAATTATACTCGTTAAAATCTCATATATACACATCATCCTAAGTTTGGTTATAATTTAATTTATCATTTTTATTTATATGCTTTCATTTACTAGCTTTTTTATATATAATTTAATTTAAAATTTATAGTTTTTTTTCTATCAAAAGGAAAAGTTGTTAGAATGTTTAGTACTTGTTTTTCTTAACAAGATTAGAAAATAATTTAACTTTTTAAAACCACCATAATTTCTCTAGATACGATCTTGGGAGTATATTGATATCTTATTATAAGTGATTTGTGCACTTATGAGTTTTTTATAAATTCAAAAATTTGAGTATAAATTTTTGTGTTTCAAGTATATTCTATAAGTAATGAATAATACATTTAGAAAATAATATTATATTTTATTGATAAAAAATATTACATTATTACATATATTTAGAATAATAATTAATTTCTCTTACATTCAAAAGTATTTAGGGGTGAACATATTTTTTTCAAAAATCATCTAATTGATCAAATCAAATATTTAATCAAACTTCTACTTTCTTTTTCTTTTTATAGGTTCGTTGGTCCTACACTCAGTATATAATTTAGAAAATCAACATAGTTAGTTAATTAGAAGATTTTATTTTATAAAACTTACACAAATCTAAATGAAATATTTTTATTATAAATATAATTTAATTGCATTATATTTATAATATTTCTACATTTTAATTAATATATTACATAATTTTATTATTTTTATTTTTTAAAATTATAATTTCTAAATCTAATTATATGCATTCAAAGTAAACATTTTTTTCCTTTTTGAAGAGGAAATGTTTTTGGCAACTATAATTTTTTAGGCAACTTTAATTTTTAATAAAGATAAACATTTTCAATTAGCATGATACAATAAAGATGTATAGTGTTAAGAAGTTTTCTTAGTTAAACGTTGTGCTTTAATTGTGATGTAATTTTTGATAAAAAAAAAATTATAGGTCCAAAACAAATAAACCAACTGCCAATCTTCTATGTCAACTTAAAAGTTAATTTTTGAAGGTTCTTAGGTCTGCTCATGTTTTGATTTTTCAAAATCATTAAGGTAAAATCGACTTGTAAAATAAACAAATAATCGACCAAACCAACCATACTCACCCTCAATGCTAATATCATCCAATTTTACAAACTTTTGTACCTTTCTACCTTTTATATCCTGCTAAGTGTTAGAATGATTTTGAAAATTAGATAAATAATTATTTTTTTAGATAATATTAACATGCAATAAAATTTAAATAACATAGGTACAAAAATAAGAATAAATTTATCTATAATTTGCATTTTCCTATGTATCAGTTCTCCAAGTGTGATTATAAGACTTATTCTTATACTACTTTAGACTTATAACTTTAAAAAAATGTTTATTTTAATCTTAAAAATTAAAAGCTATATGATTTACGTGTATATTTTTGGAATTAAAATATACATTTTTAGAATTAAAAGTGCATCTTTTTAACGTTATAGTTTATGATTAATAAGTACTCTTTTTTCATTTTAAATTATGGATTCAAAACACATTAATTAAATAACGATTGATATAAAAATAATAATATTTTAATTTTTTTTATTTTGGGTTAAATAATATATTTTTTTAAGTTGACTGATTTTTTCGTGATCATAATTCCTAGGTGTTTGTCAGGTAATCAGGTTGTTTGTACTCGTACGTTATAAAATGCCTCCTAAATTTTGAGTACTTGTACTCGTAAGTTATAGATTAACCTATCGAAACTCTGATAATTATTCTTTTAATCGAGACAGTTTTCTTTAATTAGCAGTATTGATTTGGCTTGTTAACTACATATATCATATCTTGAACTTGATCAACTTGGGTCATTCATTCATTAGCATAAAATAAATATAGGTGTAGTGCCAAATTGATTGATTAGTTTTAACAAATTATTTATTATATTCTACTAACTTTTAATTAATATCTTAAAAATTTATTAAATTAATAAAATAGTGTAAATTTATTTGATAGTTCGATTCATATTAACTTTTAAAATACACCTTCAAAATTAAAGATGTATTTATTTATATTTGAGTCTCCAATTCACATAATCAATGGTGGAAAGGTTGGTAGGAGAAATCTGTCTACTTCCTTCTATTATTTGAAGACTCAAATATAAGTTAACTAATCATCATTAAATTCTTATTGTTGAGAATTTTTCAACACCCTAAATGTTACCACAATTGGAAATTCTAAGGTTATATTTTACTAATTTAATGTAGTTTTAAGGTGTTTATTAATTTAGTATACTTTTAAAACACTAATAAAAATTTACTGACTAAATTAAGAGTAAAATTTATCGAAATAAGATATATATTTTTCCAAATAAGCATAACCCTAGTATTATTCATTAATTTATTTTACTTTCTAATAAATTTAAATTAGATGTAATAATATAAGAAAAATTATTATTTTTGCAGTATTATTAATGTAATATCCTATATTAATAAATTTTTTGATTGGTTTTTTTTTCTTTTTTGGAAAAATGATGTTTTACATGCAAATCTTAGAAACAAAAAAAAAGTTAAAATAAGCAAAGAAATTGATTGGTTGTGACTTATGAGCATATATGTCATAATAGTTAGAGTTTGCTTGAGATATAGATTGAATACTAAAGAAGACACTCACAAATTACCTTTTAATTAATTTATAGAGAAAATACCAATGCTATACTAATTTATTTTATTATGATTTAATTTTATTGTTATTAAAAAATACTACAAAATGAGACAAAAAACAGTTTGATTGGAATATATATAATATAAAAAAATTATATATTAAACAAAAATATGAAACAAAATAAATAAAAATATTTTTTATTATATTATCTTTTAATGATAATGTAATTAATTTAATAATAATACAATTAGTTGATTCGTACTTCTTGCATACAAATTATATCTGAAATTCTCTCTCTCATTTCATTTATTTGTTTCTTTATTTTCTAAGAAAATATATCTCAAATTCTAAATCCAATAGTTCCAAAAAAATAAACATTTTTACTGAGGACAAATACGTGATCAATTTTTTTTACTTCTTAAAAAATATGTTTTAAATTACACTACATGTTATTTATTTTTCTTTTTTACTGCTAGAAATAAATAACTATTATATTGAATATTTTATTCCCTCCCCCTATGAGATAGGCAAATGGTTAATTTGTCTTCCCAATATATTTATAACTATATATATATATATACCCACCTACTGCTAAGAAGTATATATATCTAAGTATCACCAAGTCCCCTTCTTAGCTCTATAGTGAACTCAGCATCTTTTTTCACTTAACAAGTTCTTATACAAAATGGCAGCCATCTCAGTTCATCACTTAGCTTTTGTATTTGGAATTCTTGGTATAACTAGCTCTCATTTTTATTCCCCCCCCCCCCCCCCCCCTCCCTTATTAATTACTTGTATATTAATTATTTTCCAAATTAATTATGCTCTGATTTTTAATTATTATTAATTTCTCCTTTTTCTCAATAATTTTATGCAGGAAATTTGGTGTCTTTCTTCGTTTATCTTGCTCCATTGTAATCAATCTATCTCTACCTTTTTCATTCCATATGATTTAGATCAATTTTTAAGATTTTATATAATCAATTTTTTATTTTTGTTTTGTTTTTTTTTGTTTTTGGGGTAGGCCAACCTTTTACAGGATAATTAAGAAAAGATCAACAGAAGGATTTCATAGTATACCTTATTCAGTTGCCTTGTTTAGTGCAATGTTAATGTTATACTATGCCTTTGTCAAAACAAACGATGTTATTATTCTTATTACCATCAACTCAACTGGTTGCTTTATTGAAACCATGTATCTCACTATCTATTTGATATTTGCTACAAGAAAAGCAAGGGTAGGTTTTGCTAATTTTTCTCTTATTTAATTAAATTCTATTTCTCACAATTTCTTTTTTGGGTTTTCTTTATTTATGCTAAAGTACTAATATATTATCCTTTAAATTTCTGATTTTTTTTTTAATTATAGATTTATACAACAAAGCTGCTAGTCCTTTTCAACTTTGTGGCCTATGGTTTGATCCTGGTTACTACAATGACCCTTGTTTCGGATCGTTCACTGCGGCTTAAAATAGTCGGATGGATTTGTGTTGTGCTTTCTGTATGTGTTTTTGCTGCTCCTTTGAGCATTATGGTAATTATTATTTTTTACAAATTAACAAAAAAATTATTTTAAGTGATTAATGTGCAATTTGGTACGCTAATTTTCGTTAAATTTGATGAAATTCTTTTCAATATAACTAATTTAGTCAAATAATTTTTTAAATTTAAGTAATTTCATACTCAAATACTTCTCTAATTAATTCGAATAGTTTTGGAGCCAAATTAGTTAAAATAGAGAAGCAAAGTTTGTATGAATACTAAAACAATAAAGTTAATTTTGAGGATCGAAAGTAATTGAGTACCAAATTAATCATTTATCGTATTATTTATTAATAAATAATTTAATGTAATATTTATATTTATATTAGTATAATAATAATAATAATAATAATAATAATAATTTTATTCTTTGTGCTTGAGCAGAGGCTAGTAATCAGAACAAAAAGTGTAGAATACATGCCATTCGCCTTATCATTAAGCTTAACTATTTCTGCTGTCATGTGGTTCTCCTATGGCTTTCTCATAAAAGATTGGTTTGTTGCGGTAAGCTTTAATATATTTGTTTTATATCTAAATCAATAACTTAATGTAATATTGATAGTGTCACTTTTGTATATATAAAATATCATTGCTATTATTAATGTTGATAGATATGACATATAGTACCTCTTCTTGTAATTCAACAACTACTATATATATATACATGTACGTGAGAAGCCAAGTAAATTTCACTAAAAACTAATTGTATAAGATTATAAACGATAAATATTTAAATATTATAACATTTAAATAAAAAGTTCTTGTATGTTTGTCTCATCAAATATTTATATTCCATTTTGATTTTGATTTTATTTTCAGGCACCAAACATCCTAGGATTCACATTTGGAATTGCCCAAATGATATTATACCTTTTATACAAGAACTACAAGAAGAATGAGCAGATTTTGCCAGAGTTCACATCAAAAAATGTTAGTGAAAAGTTCAATAAAACAGAGAAAACCAAGGCCAATGATACTTCTGAAGATGCCAACAAAAATAAATGCGATGAAGAAGAAAATAACTAATTCATATTATTATTAAAACTAATTAATTATGCACATAAGATAAATATTTGGATGCCCATTTTGATACTCTCTTGCTGCAGCTAGCAACAAGAAAATTAATAGATAGAAAAGTTTTGAGAGCATTTCATGTCTATTGTTTCTTGTAAATTAAGCCTCCACCAATGGCCATCATTGGTTAGATCATTTGGGCTCTTCCATTTTTCTAAGTTAGAAGTACTACAAATGCTGCATAACCGAGATATTAAATTAAATTCAGTAAATATATATTTATGTGTTATTTTATAGTTATACCATTTATGTCATTTCAAAGGACACAACACCATGATAGAGCATGTTGATATTTTACTATTTTTAATTACATGATTTTTTTTTCTTTTTAATTGATGTAGAGATACGGCGATTATCAAGAGTACAAAATATTGGCTTATTTAAAAAATAATAATTACAAAATATTTCTTCATTATATGTAAAAGACCTTTAAGTTTGGTCCTTCTCCAAGCTTGCTTTTTTTTTTTTCCGCTTCTTCTTCCTTTTCATTTTTTATTTAAGCTTTAGCCTTACATTTTATTTTTATTTATTATATAATAATAAATATCAAAATACTTTTATAATAATAATTATATTTAAGGTTGTTAATTTTTTTAATGTGATAAATTCCAACCAAAATCATCACGGTAAAGATAGAAAAAAAAATAAGGAATGAAAAACTTGAAATAGAGAACAAAGATCTATATTTTATTATATGAGGTATAATAATGATAAAAGTTATATTTCTTGCTCTGTTTTTCGAAATTATATATCTTATTTTAATATATCTTTTTATACTAATAAATCTCAAAATACTCATATAATAAATATATTATACTCTCATGAATAGTTCATTTGATAAATTTATTGTGTATTATATTTAAGTAATTATTTTAATCACTTAATTATTATTGAATGGTTATCTAGGGAGATTTCATCTTGCTTCAAAATAAAAAAAACGAGGGACTTAATGTTTAGGTGCTATGTACCATAGTACCTCATGTGCTCGAGGTGCACGTGAGAAAATAAGAGTGCACATATTGCTTTGGGTACATGAGGTGTACCGTGTATGAGGTTCCTCATACATGGTGTGGTCATGGTACACGAGATGCCTTAAGTGTATGATCTTAATAGGGTGATTGATATGTATGATTTGACAAGCGACATAATAACATGAATTGTAGAAAGCATAGTTATGACATCATCGTATGACAAAAAGATTTGATGACAACTCAAGCGTGGTCATTCCATTGAGGTGCCGACAATTGCGATAACATTTATATGTATGTATCCAAGTGACCTATTAGAGGGATCTAACTCTCTCTATCATCTCTCTAACCATGCATCACTTGAAATTATGTCTAAACAAATACCATATAAAACTTTTACTTCATAAGAATCGATACAAAATGGATCAAACATGCAAGAATTTTTTATTAGTTTCTAAAAGCCTGAATCGAAGAAGTAATAATAGTGCAATCCAAAAAGATAAAAGAGAAATGGATGATCGTTTATTATATGTTCTTCTCAACAAAGATTTTGTAACAATAAATTATTATTCAAAATTCACAATAATGCAAAACAAATCCTAACCCTTACAATTCTCATAGGTAAAAAATAGTACTTTGAAGTATAAAAAATTAATAAAGAAATAACAAAAATATTACTCTTAAAACTTATAGTTATAAAAACAATACACATTATATTTATCTCATACATTTTTAATATTAAAAAAAATCATATATCATTTTATTTTAAATATCGTACAATTGAATACTGTTTAAATTGAACTATAATTATTTAAATCCGTTAAATGTTAAAAACTTTTCAATTAAATTTATTCCAATATTATTAGGTATTATATTTGTTATTATAAATTTTATAGATATATATTTTTTTAATTCCTTAAATTAAAACGGTTTCCAATTTATTGTTGTGTTCCAATAATTGTGAGACCTTAAATTGGACTAGGCCTTATTCCCAACCCAAGGAACTTTTTACCCTCTATTTAACGAATAAAAGACAAAAATAGCAGGCATCTCGAATTCTTTGTATGGTGAGTTTATAGGAAATGAGGTGACCCCTATTTCGAATTATATCCCTTAAAATCTTAAAATATATGTTCTCAACGTGCAAGATAATAAGAGATATGTGCCATAAGGGTAAGATATTAAGAGATATGTGTCATGAGGGTATGTATTTGAAACTTTTCATAGATATATTTAGAATTATCCGCAAGGTAGTGAAGGCGTGATTTTGAAAGGGAAAATAGCTTATTGAATATGTAAATTTATGTGAAATTGGTATTAGTTGGGTTTATAGGTGATTTTTGGGGAGTCATCGTAAATGAGGTTGATGTTAATTATATACGATGTTATTGTGTGTTGTTTTTATTTAATTGTATCTTGTTTACTTATTAATTAATCTATTAAAATATTAATTTTTTTAATTTAATTTATTTATAATGATAAAAAATATCAAAACATTTAATAACATATATTATGTTATTATATTGTATGAGACCCTTTTTCATCCCCTCAATCCCTTTTAGGCCATCGTCAAAAGAATAAAGTAGGACCCAGTTTATTGGAAAACAAAAAAAAAAAAAGGGAGAAACATTTGTAAGGTCAAATTTTATAAGATTATGAAATTTTAAATTTTAAAATTTTAATTCAATGAAAAAATACCTTAAATATTTATAAAATTATAATATTATTTTAATTAATATGCATTATTATTTTTTATAATTTTACTTTTATTTTTTATAATATCTATTATTTAATATTTATAATATATTTTACTATATTATGAGATAATCTGTTTTTTAATTTTTTTTCATAATTAATTATAATTTTGATATCAAAATTCATAAAGATATTATACGTGATCTTTAAAAAAAATTATAAAAAGAGATATATTTTTATAATAATATTATCTTTAATTAATATATGATATTATTTATAACATATAATATTTATAATAATTATAAAAATAATAAAAATAATATTTTTATATTTAATTTATATATTTTTATTAAAAAAATTACAACCTATTTTTTTCCTTAAATAGTAAATTCTATTTAATTGATATACTACAAATTATAAACATTTATTTATAAATCTTCATATATTTTTTTAATATTATAAATTTTATTTATATTATTTTATATAAGTTTTTAATAAAAAAATTATAAAATACATATTATACTTTTATTATTACTTTAGTGTCAACATTCTTATAAATTTTTATTTTGAAAATAATAATTTATAGTTTTAATTGTTTGATATAATTTTTTAAATGTATTGAGTTTTATTTTTAATTATTTTTAAAAAAGTATATATTTATTTGTTAAACATAAATAAATATATGTATTGTAATAACGGTAAAAAATGAAATCATAAATAACTGAGTTGCACCGGAGAGTAATTTAAATTGCTACCGACCGGGATTATAACCTTCAGGGTGAATAAACGATGAAACCGTAATCATCGTCTATCGCCGCCGCTCAGGCGAGTTTGGCTTCTCTCCTTACTTTCTTTCTTTTCCTTTCGAAGTCTATTTCGTTCCGAGTCGCTCACGATTCAAAAATTCCATTTTTTTTCTCCTTTTCTGATTACTCAAAATTATTACAAATGTTTTGTTTTGAGTCTTTAGGTTTTGGGATTAGGTTTTGTGGATTGTTGTGAAATTGTACTGAAGCATAAATAAATTACTAGTCCAATCGGAAAGTTAGTGTGCCGTTCTACAGGTTTTGTTTGATCTTATGTTCCATATTTAAGACTGAATTGAACTCTACCTAGTTGAATACTTAGTTGGTACTCAAGTGCCGATGATGACAATTCGGGACACCGAGCGGCGACAATTATTTTGCGCTCCACAGTAGAGTTTCTACGTGGATTGTTTGCCTCAAAGAAGAGTGTGCCAATGCTAATCGGAGGCACTTTCTCTAATTTTGTTTCACATCCATGTAATTAAATTTCATGTCTTCTTTCTATTTATTATTGCCATAGAATTGTTTGGTAATGATAATGAGTGAATCATAATGTAGCTTTCTTCATCTCTCTTTTGTGTGAAATTTAGATCTACAGCAGATTTTGCTAGTTGCGGAGCCTTTAGAAGCTTATGGTGCTCTATCTATTAATCCTATCAAAGTATTGGGCGATTAGGCTGTGTTGATCCATTGTATGCTGGTCGCTCAATTTTTTATTTTTTTTGGCATGCTTGTTAGCATTTGTTTGTATATGATGGAATTGTTAGAAATTGGAACATTTTTAAAATGCCAGCCAGCTATGGATTTTGTTTTAGCCCCCTTGAAGTTACCAAGCATTTGAGAAGTTCCTATGTTTTACTATGAATATCTGATTGATAATCATGTTAAAGCAAAAAAATAAAAAAAATCTGATTGTTCTGGTTGAGAGCACTTGTATCTTGTTTTATTAGCAAAATAAATATATGGGTGACTGACTATCAAGTGTGCCTTCGGATGTGACTTTGAATGGTAGGTTGATATCAATAAATTTCTGGTTTTGACTATCAGATTCTTTCATGCTGGTTGCCGACATGTGATTCTATACTTATAAAATAAGTCTTTAGGATACCTGTGTTTTTCCATAGTTTAGATTCATATCATCCTGGCACTTCAAAAGCTTCTCCATTAAAACTATTAAGGGCAGTGGCAGCACTGAAGATTGTGGCAGTTGTGGTGTAATTGATTATCAGTGATGGCACCTGGTGGACCTGGTGGCGGTGGTGGTGGAGGACCTGGTGGAGGTGGTGGTGGAGGACCTGGTGGTGGAGGTGGCGGATGGGGAGGACCTGGTGGTGGTGGTGGAGGACCTGGTGGTGGAGGTGGCGGATGGGGAGGACCTGGTGGTGGTGGAGGACCTGGTGGTGGCGGTGGCGGATGGGGAGGACCTGGTGGTGGCGGTGGATGGGGAGGACCTGGTGGTGGTGGTGGTGGCCCCGGAGGCCCAGGTTGGGGTCCAGGCTTTGGAGGACCAGGAGGTTGGGGTCCCGGTTTATTTTTTGATGGTTTTTGCAACGCGATATCATCATGGTATGTAGTTTAACCTTGTTTTGAGTATTTGTTATCTAAGAATTTGTGATAACTGTGAATGTGAGAGGCTGCGATTTCAACGCAAACTTACATACAAAACATGATTAGTGATGAATATTGCAGTATTTTAGTGCTTTATGAAATGTATATTTTGAAAATTGCACACTTAATTTGTTTAATTTTTTTTTTTCTCTTTCCTTTTTGCAGTCTGTCCTGCTTGTGCTGTTGTTGGTTGCTTCAAGACTGCTTTGGTGGACCGCGCGGACCTGGTGGGCCTGGTGGGCCTGGTGGGCCTTTTTGATGGAGTTATGTATTTGCACTCAGGTTGGCTGCTTTGTTACTTACTAGTAGGCTTAATAAAAGAGATGGAATGCTTTTCTGGGGGAATTACATAGATTGATAGTCCTACAGTTATTCCATTTGGTTCGATTCTGATTTATGTCTATTATACACTTATGTACAACTTCTATTATTAAATCGGAAAGATATTATTCAAGCACACGTTGGTAAAGCACTTTTTTGATGATGGTAGATTTTGGAAAAGCAAAAGTTACCTGGGCTCAAACTTGTTAGCTGACCGACACTTAACCGAATCAATTTATTCATCGCTAATGCATTTTTTAATTTTTTAATTTTATACATCATCGTTGAAAGTCAAAATAATTTAAATTTACTTCAAATCTAAACATCCATCAAACTAACCTAAAAGGTTGTTCTATTGATCACAACTAGCTTCTATAGGTTATTTTTGGTTCTTGATTAACAAACTCAACAGTTAATATTTTAAGAAAAAATTGTATTAAAATGTCTCATATCGATTGGTCATAAAATATCAAATACATATATATAAAAGGGTAATCTTCCATCTCATAACCTGGGTTTTGAGATGGAATTAGACCCAAAATTTAACATGGTATCAAAACAGGTAAATTCATCCCGTGGTACGCAGTTGTAAACTTACTACCGTCCATCGATGAACTATCGATGTGAGAAAGAGTGTTAAAATGTTTCATATTGATTGAGCATGAAGTATCGAACACATATATAAATAAGGACCATACTTCATCTCATAATCTGGGTTTTGAGATAGAGTTAGGCCCAAAATTTAACAAATTGAATCAAGCATATCGTTGTCCACCCTGCCATCCCAAAAATTAACGTTGGGACAAAATATAAAAATTCTTGAATGTGAATCGATGATTTCTGGATGACTTACACGATTTTTTCCAAAAAAAAAAAATTAAGTGGATTGAAGTTTGTATCTTCCATCTGTTTCAGTTTGTAATTGCCTACCCCCATTTTAATGACTGAATATGTAATTGTCATGGTGTGGTCTGCGATAATAATTATATTTTTTCTTTTCAAGTTACTTGTTGATATCATATGCTAAAATATATATCAACCTGTAATAAATCTGTTCTGGCAGGACACTGTCTTTGTATTAGCAGCAGCATCAGCAAAAAATTAAAATAAATAAATAATTGCTTACCAAACTTAAAATAATAATAAGCGAAACATAATTCAAGGTCGTTTTTGTTAAGGAAGGGAAAAAAAGAAGCGCGCCTTGAGTACACATTGTTATAGTAAGTTATAAACTATACACTTGAGATCTTCCTCAATAAGCAAAAAGAACATTTAAATTCAAAAAAGTGAATGCATTTAAATTTTTTAAAAAGTACTGTAAAAATAACATTGTTTAAAAATTATAAATATAAAAAAAAATCTCTTATATCAAATTTATATATCTTTATTATTAATGAAAATAGTCCATTATTTCATTTAATACCAATTAATTAGATATTATTTAAAATTAAAATACAATTATTTAGATACATTTAATGTTAAATTTTGTTTAATTTAATTATACTTAATATTATTGGAGTAAGATTTTTGTTGTTATAAGTATTATGAATATTATTAATTTTTATTTTAAAGAGTTATGGATTTATTGTATTAAGTTTTAAGAATATAATTAATTATTATTTTAAATAGTTATGAATTAATAACAACTCCAACCATGCACCATATCTCCAAATTTGGTGCAAAGCTTAAACAAATCTCCCACTAAATTTGATATAATTAATAATATATCATCAAATTTCACATGATATTCATAGCTCTATTCATTATTCACGTTGCGTCATTTTTTTAAAATATAGTTAAATTGTATTACATATCATAAACTAAAACTAAGTATATGATCCAAAATTATTAAAAAAAATTACTAATATAACATAGAATTAAAAATTTAACATAAACTAAAACAATTATTTAATTTTTTTTTAAATATCATTAAATTTTTTATTATAAATAATAAATTAAAATTAAGTATGTAATATTAAATAATTAAAAAAAATATTAATATAACAGAATTAAAATAATCATTTATTAAAATAGTGGGTTAAAAGATTCTCTGATAGAACAGTTTTATCAAAACTTAAGGTATTTGTTGTTTACTCGTGATAAGTGAGTGAACCTTTATTTACCAAAGTTATAGGACTTGAGAGTCTCTTTAACCTTTTATTTATTTATTTTTAAGTATGATGCCTAACTATTGTTTATATATTAAATTTTATTTTTAATCACTCATATTCAACACCTTTTCTTATGTTTAAGTTATATAATTTTATTTCTTTTTTATACACTTATCCTTTTTAATTTTATATATATCGTATTAAATTTTCATACTTATATTTTCATTTTATTTTCAATAAATACTATTAACTAATACTCAATTACAAACTATAAATAAATTTCCTCCTTGTTGACTGACATTATATTATCAAATAATTCAAGGTTTTAATCATTTACAAGTGATGCTTATATCTGCATTATTATTATTTTTAAAGTATATTATTCATTAATTATATTATATTATTTTTATTAAATATTAAATATTATTTTAAAAATAAAATTATATATTAATATAAAATATCGCCTCAACATAGATATATTAGAAGCCAAAATTCAAACTGAAATAAGATACTCTTTTTTTTTTCTTTTTCCTTCAACAAGTTGCAATGTCTAATTTCAGTCATAAGATTCTTTTTAGTCCCGGTAATTTTTTATTCTTATTATTATTTAAATATTTATTATGACCCAAATTATTTAATAGTGTTTCAAAAGAAAGATTGATTTATATTCTTCTTTAATTATATTATTATTTTATAATATATTAAATATTTATTTTTAAAAAAATCTATTAATCTTAAATTTATTTTTCATTTAAGTAACAATAAATTATTTCCCTCTTAAAAGTAATCAAATTTTTAAGAAGATATTCATTTGGTCAGAATGATTTTGTGCACAAAAAATAAGGTTAATTTAATTATTTTAATTTTTAATATTTTCTTTCCTCTTTTCATATTTTTTTTCTATTTTTTTCTTTTTTATTTTCTCTCCTCTTTTTCTCATACCTTTATCTATTTGTATAAAATTTTCTATCATTTTATTTCACTAAACTTCAAACTCTAAAATTTAAACTCTCAGCATTAAACTCTAATCATTAAATACCAAATCATAAATCATATATTTTAAATTATAAATCCTAAATAAAACACTTAATGAGAAACAATGAGAAAGCAAAAAAAGAAAAGGAAAAAAAGTAAAATTAATAATTATTTTTAAAGAACTAAAATATCATTTCACTTTTTATGTAAATATTATGTTGAAAATTAACACCAACTTAATAAATAAAGTAGTTGAAGAAAAAAATATTTAAGAGAAAATCTATAAGGATGTAGAAAAGAGAAGTGTGTAGAATGTGATAATATTTGTATAGTTAGAATTATTTCTTAGTTTTATATTTATGTGGTATAGATTACATAATGATGATTATAAATAGACTACATTGCATTTGGTTTAATCATCTCATCAAAAACAAATAAATCTTTGTATTATTAGTTTGAGTGTGCGTCGAGAGTTTTCTCTTTAAATGTTTGTATTTTTATTCAATTTGTGAGTTTCCTTTGAAAGGTGTTATAGTATCTTATATTATGGATATAATACAAGTATCTTTTGTTTCATATACTATATGAAAAGAATGTACCTTGAAGGTTTTGGCTAAAGCAATGAGAACTGTAGCCTTTGTCATCAACAAACTTCCTCAACCAAGGTTAGGATTTGTTTCACCCTTTGAAAAAATATAGAACATGAAACCTATTGTTAGCTACTTTTGAATATTTTGCTGTGTATGTTATGTATTTGTTCCTAATCATTTACGGAACAAGTTTGGCAAGAAAGCTATCAGATGTATCTTTATGGGATACGACAGCCAGAGAAAGGGGTGGAAATGTTGTGATCTAATAGGTGAAAGATGCTACACTTCATGAGATGTGGTAATTGATGAAGCATTTTCATGGTGGAGATAAGCTGTAACAAAAGATGGGGGAGCATACTGTTCATTTCCAATCAAGTTTAGATGAATCGAGAGATCCAAACGATGATGATGTTGAACAAAGAGTAACTCAAAATCCTTGAAAAACTGGCATATATCAACAACTAAATGAAGAAGATGGGCCTAGTGAATTGAAAAAATCAATTCTACAATCTCAACTCCGAAGGTCAATAAAAACACGAAGGGTAAATCCTAAATATGCCAATGTAGCAATAATTGAATAAACAATTAAAATAAAACCTGAGACATTTCAAGAAGCATCATAGAGATCTGAGTGGATAACAACTATGAAAGAAGATATCATTGCAATTCAGTAAAATTAAACTTGGGACTTGGTGCGAAAACCAGGAGATATGAAACCTATATTTTGTAAATGGGTTTACAAGATAAAGCATCGTCCAGATGAGTTAATTAAGAAATACAAGGCATGATTGGTAGCTCATGGTTTCTCTCAACAGTACAAACTAGACTATGATGAAATGTTTAGTCCGGTGGAGAAACTTACAACTGTACAAGTTCTATTTGCACTTGCAACCAACAAAGAATAGAATTTGTGCCAGATGGATGTAAAGAATGTTTTTTCTTCATGGAGAGCTGGATCCGGAGATCTACATGATCTAACCAATAGGTTTTCAGAGCCAAGATTATCCTGAATATGTGTGTAAGATGTGGAAGTACTTTACGGATTGAAACAAGCACCTAGGGCATGATATAATAAGATTGCTAAATTTTTAACATAAAATGGTTATTCAGTAACACCTATAGATTCTAGCTTGTTTTTCAAAATCAATGAAGGAAAGCTTGTTATCATGCTAGTGTACGTAGATGATTTAATCATAAATAGTGATGATGAGGCAGAAATTCTTCTAATAAAGAAGAATTTTTTAGTTCATTTCCAAATGAAGGAACTTGAACAAATTGAGCATTTTCATGGTCTAGAGGTTGATCGCACACAAGAAGAAATATTTTTTTATCAACCAAAATATTCTAAAGATTTGATGAAGAGGTTCAGAATTCTTGAATGTAAACTGATTTCAACGCCGATGGAACCAAATGCAAAAAGGTGTGCATATAAAGGAAAAGATTTGGAAGATGCAACAATATATCAAAAATTGGTAGGTAGTCTGATCTATTTAACCTTAGCACGATATGACATTTCTTATGTAGTTATTATAATGAGTCGGTACATGCAAAATCCAAAGAAGCCTCATTTGGAAGCAGTTTAATGAATACTAAGATATGTGAAGAGTACAATTGACTATGATCTTTTGTACAAGAAATGTGGAGACGATAAGTTAGTTGGTTACTGCAATGTTGACTATGTAGAAAATTATAATACCAAGAGATCAACAATTGGGTATGTGTTTAAGCTTGGTTCTGGAACAACTCTTTGGTGTAGCAAGAGACAACCGACAATATCATAATCAACCACTAAAACTGAGTATCGAGCAGTAACAATGGTAGCTCAAGAAAGTACAAGGTTGATACAACTAATGAATAATCTACAACAACCAATATATTATACAATTTCATTATATTGTGACAATCGATTGGCAGAGAATCTAGTCTTTCATTCAAGAACTAAGCATGTTGAAGTGTACTATCACTTTATCAAAGAAAAGATTATGTAAGAAGAAATTGAGATCAGGCAAATCAAGACAGATGATCAAGTTGCGAGCTTGTTTACAAAAAGCTTAAGCATTGGTAAGTTCGAATGTTTCACTTTCAGCTTGGCATAGTAAATATAGTGAAAGTTGGTGTTGAGGAGGAGTGTTGAAAATCAACACCAACTCAATAAATAAAGTGTTTGAAGAATGTTGTTGAAAATCAACACTAACTCAATAAATGAAGTGGATAAAGAAAATTGTTGAAAATCAACACCAACTCAATAAATGGAGTGGTTTGAAGAAAAGTTTTTTAAGAGAAAATCTAGAAGGATGTAGAAAAGAGAAGTGTATCCAATGTGATGATATTTGCGTAGCTAGAATTATTTCTTAGTTTTATATTTGTATGGTGTAGATTACATGGGGAGAACTATAAATAACCTACATTGCATTTGGTTTAATCATTACATCAAAAACAAATAAATATTTGTATTTTTAGTTTGAGTTTGAATTGAGATTTTTCTCTTTGAATATTTGTATTTCTCTTCAATTTGTGAGTTGTCTTTCAATGGTGTTATAATGTCTTTTATTGTGGATATAATACAATCAATTTGTTTATTTGTTTGAATCCAATATTAATAAATTTAAAGTTATATATTTTAAATTTTAATCAACATATTACGCAAATACCATCAAAGTCAATCATTTAATGACAAGTTACATGTACATCGAAATATTTTATAACATCTACAAAAATTAATGGTATAAAAATAACCAAAAAAAACTTGATATATTTTTTAAGAACTCCTAACAGTCTAGATAATTCGGATACTTTTGACCACTTATCAAAATATTAATATGGATACTAATAAAATATCATACCCATTTTTTTATGTATATATTTTTGTGTGATGTGTTACTAGTAGATATGTTACTATTACATAAATTTTTAAGTGTTATTTTAAAAGTACACAAATTATTCAAAAAAATACCTTTATATTGGTATATATATACAAAAAATTAGAAAAATATTTTACATTTTTAGAATTTTATTATTTTTTACTCATTTTCTTCATCTTTTATATCGTACTCTCTAGCTCTCTTTGTGTTTAGAGTTTTGTGTTTAAGGTTTAGAGTTAAAATTTAGGATTAATGAATTAGAGTTTAGAGATAAGGTTTAGGATTTAGTGGAAAAATAAATGAGAAAATTTTATGTAATTAGATAGATATACGAGAAAGAGATAGAGAAAAAGAAAAAGGAAAAGAAAAAAAATAAGAGTAAAAAAAGATGAAAAAAATCATAATGAAAAAACACTAAAATGACTAAATTGTTTTTATGTTTTTGTACATAAAAATTACTTGTAATCAGATGAATACATTAGATACTTTTGAGATATCATTAAAAATCTATAGCAACAACAAATATCAAAATAATAATATGCTAAATAAATTGGAATGAGAGAATTGATGATGAACTGTTGAGAAAATTAATTGTCATGTGGTGAAGACTTTGAGGTTAATTACTTTCCAGTTGTCTGAGATTAAAAATACTATATATACTCTGATGTATCATTTATTTTTATTTACTTATGAGTTGTGGCAAGACTTAGTGAAGTCTTTGCCTTTTAAGTTTTATTTTAACTCTGTTTTAAAAGCTTTTTTCTTAATATTATCATTCTATCAATGAATTAACTATGTTGCATAAAAAATTAATGAGTTTTTTTTAAATGATATTAATGTTTTTATTTTATTTTATTAAATAAATGAAATATTATAGTGTAAGATTCAAAATCGATTGATAAAAGATACTATCATTAATCAAAAATCAATTCTAAATTTTAACTCTATATTAATATGAATACTTATTTGGTAGACAACCGTTCAACGATTTTTAGTTCTTTTAAATGCAGCAATAAAATACAGCCAACCATCGTCACATAATAACTTGTACTATTGAATAAAAATACCTCAATATTTCTTAATATTATCATTAATATTGTCATTAAAATTTATTTAAAGTAAAAGTATGAATATGAAAATATTGTTTTTTAAAATATCTTTTGTAATACTCAGTTTTTTTTATATTTCAATAAAAATATCAAAAATTCTCAATATTTTGGTAGGTTGTTTTATAATTTTGATGAAAATTTTGAAAAAAAAAAAGAAGTGTTATTATAAATATATCATAAAATATTGATTTATAAAATATTTAGTTTTTTCAATGTAAAGATATATACCAAGAGGAAGAGATAAGATATTTATATTTTGGTGGAAATATCGAAAACAAAAGTATAAATATCACATTTGGGTTATATTCCTTTTTTTTTAATTAATGTTAGCAAATATCAAGAAATACGGTGAAGATGTCGGTAATGACGTTGAATTCATTTAAAATTGGTACTATTTTTCAAATATCTATCAAAATATCGAATATATAGAAAATTTCATCAAAAATTTTAATTATTGATATTTATTTTGAAATAAATATCCTTATCATCGTAGGAATTGGATCGATAACACAAAACTTCCTTTACATATGGTGCCAGCAGTGTAGTCAGAAAATTGGTTCAAGGGTGTGTCGTTATTTAAGTCATGAGCAATTTCTTTTATTTGCATTTAGTTAATTAACAATTTGTGATTCGATATCACAAAATTTATTTAAATATATAGAATATTTATAATTTAAGTTTTAATTATGGATGTATAAATAATATAATAATTAAAAATATATAAAATAAATAAAAATTTATATTTATATTTTTGTTAAAGAATAAAAGAAAAAATATTTTTGAATAAATATAAAAATAAAATATAAAATTGTACTTATATTGTAATATAGATTAATAAAGAAGGAAAATTATTTTTTTTCTAATAATAAAATATAGTAGAGGATGAAGAAATTAGAAAAGTGACTTTATTGTTAAAATTATTGTTTTAAACATCTTTTTATCAAAATATAATTTTTATAAATGAATCAAATTAGGTGATTTTATGATAAGAAATTAAGCATTTTAACACTTTATTAAGAAACGATTTGTATACAAAAATATATGTATATTACAAAAAAAAACATATTTTTATAAATTAAAAGTGACTCATGCCCCTTTTGAGATGCAATTGCCTCTATCTCTAATGCGACCAGTACGCTTGGGAAAGATTCATACAATTTATATATTACGTATTAATAATTTCACGTCAAATAATTATTATTTAATAGCATGGTATTTTATCATTTATGTTGATATTTTAATAACTTTACTAATTGAGCTATTTGGTACTTATCTATGTTTGCAGTGCATGTATTTTATGTGTTTTTTTTATTTACTCTTTATTTTTATAAATTTTCATTTCTATATAGACTTATATGATATTTATATTTGTATATATTACATGGGAGTTAAAGAGTGTTATATATGAGTCAAGATCAATAAGTGTCTAGTGATCATACATACGTGAACACAAGATAGTTATTTCAAATGGATAAAAGTCTAATGATTATTCTTTAATTATCTTAAAGGTTTAAAAATTATATTTTAATTATCTTAAAAGATATATGTCATGTTGTATTATATATTTGTGTTGATTTTTCGTGTATAAAATACAATGTTTATATATTTTTACTCAGTGTTTTGTCTCCCTCTATGTAAAGTTAATTAATATGGATCAATAATGCACACACACATAGTTAGGTACATTTTGTATATGAGTATGTTTACATATACCATGAGATTCATTTTCATAGTGCACATGCTAGGTGGTTGGCGAGGTGGTTGCCCATGTGCTATAAATACTCAAAAAAATCAAAAATAATCCTAAAGTTTACTATATCTTCAAAAATACCCATGTGATTTTAAATAATATCATAAATGCCCTCTAACGTAATGACGTTATGTCACCATCCATTCATAGGGAAAAAGGGTAAAATCCTACCAATGTATTATCACTCCTACATAATCACTCAGAACCTTCACACAGGCTACCTCATCTTCCTCACGCAAACCCAAGTTATTGTTTCATCGGACGTATCTCTGTCACCAACTCTCTCACCCTCACGCCTCTATTTTGCAAACCCAATGTTCCAGGACCACCCTCATTCCTACACCTCTGTCACAGTAACCCATAACCCATCGTTTCGCCATATCCCTAACGTGAAGGTGATAAAAGGTACAACCTGACTCATTTCGTAATATTAAGATGTGTGATGATAGTCTTCATTTTTAAAGCTTGTATTTCAGACATATTCTGATTTTTATCTATATTTTGTTCTTTTGGCTGATATATTAATGACATTATCTATAATATGGTATGTGTGTATTACCTTAACACACAATATCTGTAAACACAGACCTATTCAAGTTCATTTTTTAATCTGGTTTTTACAAACCTATATTGATTTACAATATCTATAAATAGACAATACCTTAACACACAATATCTGTAAACACAGACCTATCTCTAAACATAATATCTGGTACTCTAGTTTGTATGTATTCTACATGTTTTTCTTTTTTATCTGATTCTGGGATTCATTTTTATCTGGTATTTGGTATTGATTTTTATCTATGTTATGCATGTTTCTACTTGTTTTCTATGTTTCTTAGGGTTATTCTTTCTAGGATTCATCTTTTTTGGTATTAGTTACTGAAAATAATGTGTTTTGTATTATTATAATATTGTGTGTTTTATTCATATTCAAGTTCATGATCATATGTTTGATATTGTGTGTTAATGTTGATAAGTAATGCATTTTTTAAAATAATTTTGATTGTTATATAGGGCGATAAAAATGAGTGAATGAGCTAGTGTATATGTCCATCTACTTGGTGAAGTTAAATGAGTTGGTCATATACTTGCTAATAAATATAGTTTTATTTGTTTTTTTCATGATCCTAAGAAGGCTATTATGAAAGAGGGGTTGATGCTAAAAAAAAGACTTTATGGTTAAAGCAAAGAAAGTTGGTAGTGAGAAACAAAGTATATTACAAACGGATAACGAATTACAAGAATTAATGAAGGATTATAGAATTAATAAAAAGAAAAGGCTAGACATGTTTGTAGAATTCAATCCTTTGGAAGTGGTTTTTCATGCCTCCATGTTAGATTATCAGCCTTTCAAGAAATCACCAACTGTTTTACCAAACCAATCACAAAATGAACCACTTTTTAAACCAACAAATGAACCAGCTTTTGATGATTACTATCCCACTTTTAATGATTTGAATGAGTCACCCCTAAGCTCAAATGATAACCAAAATCCTGACTTTAACATTGATGAGCTTAACCTTGATTCATTTGAGCCATTTCAACTACTAATAAATAATCTTGTGATGATGCAGTATACATGAACCCAATTTATACCCAAAATGAACAACAATATCCAAGGAATTATGAAATGTTGAAAAAAATGTAAATAAGGGATAGTTATTGAAATTGAAAATGAAAATTACGATAGAGATAAGAATTTTTTTAGAGTAGTTATGAGTATGATCCTGATTGGAATGATGATACAATAAACAATGAAGAACATAATGAGGGTGATAATAATGAAGGAAATGATGGTGAAATTTATGATACTGATGATAGTCTTTAAGACTTGAGGATGAAAATGAGGATCATATCAGTGATACTGACTTAGAGGATTGTCAAGGAAAATGTTCTAAGAAAGTCAGTGGACACTATAAAGGTGTGGAATTTAAAAGAATAAGTGATGGTAATATTGAGTTCAAAGTAGAGGATACGTTTAAGGATGCTAAGAAGTTTAAATCTATCATACAAGAATACATTATTCAAGTTGGGTTTCAGTGTGAGAAGGTTACAGTTGACACAACCTCAGTAACTGCAAAGTGTAAACCACCTGATTGTGGTTGAAGGATATATGCTTCTATTGGAACTGATAAGAAAACCTTTATAGTTAAGATACTTGAGCCAGTAGACAAGAAAGAGAGACATTGTTGTCAAAAAGTTAAAAAAATAAATATCTGCAACATCCTCTTGGTTAGCTTTTCAATTGAAGGATTTAGTCATGAAAAACTCTAATATAAGTATCCTTGTATTGGTTGTCGAGTGTAAAAGAAGATATGGTATATCCGCACCTGACTTAACATTGTATAAGGTAAGAAAAATTACTTACAATAGAGAATTGGGTGACCATATCGGTAATTTTTCAAAAACAAGGCAATATTGTCATATGGTTATAAGAAGCTACCCAGGATCAATGAAAGTTATAGATACTCATATACCAATATCAAATGCCAACCCTTGTTTTAGAAGATGTTACATTAGCTTATCTGCCCCAAAATAAAGGTATTTAAATGGAAGTATGCTTTTCCTTAGTGTAGATGGATGTTTTTTAAAGGGCTCATATAAAGTTATCTTGATGGTTGTTGTTGGATTGGATGCTAATGGAAGTTTGTTTCCAATTTCCCTTGCTTGGGTTGAATCTGAAAATGGTGAAACGTGGATGTGGTTTATGGCTTTATTGGACCAACATATTGGGAAGTAGAAGGATGTGTTTAATGTCTGATAGAAAAAAGGTCTCATTGTAGCAATCAATAAGTTTTTCCCAACTTCACATGTGATATTTTGTGTTAGTCATATTTATGCCAACTTGAAGAATAAACATCCAAGCATGAAAATGAGATCATTGTTTTGGGTGGCATCTAAAGCAATTAGAACAACTGAATTTAATGAGTTGATGAATAAAATTAAAAATGAAGAGCCTAAAGAATATGAATATTTAAGTAAAATTCAACCTTCATATTGGAGTAGACATGCTTTAGATGATGATATAAAGGTTGAGCATGTGACCAATAACATGATTGAAACTTTTAACAATTAGTTGAAAAGTGTGAAGTCTAAACTTATTGTAGAGTTATTTGAAGAGGTCAGAAGAAAAATGATACGGCTAATAGTGAAAAGGAAAGAAGAGGCTTTGAAGTGGACTACTCCTTTTCCACCAAATGTAATGAAAGACATTCTTCAAAGACAAGAGAAAGGAAGAGTTTTAAATGTATTGTATATTAGAGATGAAATATTTGAAGTATTGGATGGTTGGAGCATGTTGGTTAATTTAAATAAGTGTACATGTAGTTGTTATGGGTGGAAATTAAGTGGTTTAACTTGTAAGCATAGTGTTTCTTATATTATGGATAGAAGGTGTAAGATTGAGGACTATGTACATCCATATTTCACAAAGACTTCATATTTGAATACATATTTTTCTTTCATCCATCTTGTTCCATTTGAAGAAGAGTTGGTTATAATGCCTAGTGAGTAACAAATACTTTCACAAATTTATAAACCAAAGAAAGTATACCACCAACTGAAAGACTTAGAAAAACTACTGAACCAAAGAAATATAAGAGGTCGTAAAGATTGAAATGTGGGTATTGTAATCAATTTGGTCATAATTAGAGGACATGTAAGGAGAAGTTAAAGAATCTAACCATTGAAACTTTGGTAAAATTGTAACTGTTCATTTATTAAATATATTTGGTTCATTATATTTAACTTTAAATTGTATGTAGGAAATAACTTCAAAAAAGGTGGTCAAGAAAAAGTCAGACAAAAGAACTGTTCAAACTCAGGTAATGTATTATATAACATATTCATTATGCATTACTTCTTATAAAATAAACTAATATATTGTTCATAAATGAGGTGTTAGACTGAAACCAACAAGAAGCAAAAGATGGGAGAATCAACAAGTGGAATTGGGCCTTCTAAAATGAGACTTTGATTTTATTCTTTCATGAGATAACTACATATGTTTATGTTGTTTTTTCTATAATTTTCAGTTTAAAATATGTGATTAAATGGGACAATGAATATGATTTGAAAGGAAATATTTTGTAGCTCAAAGTTCGTGTATACACCAGGTTTTAGGGGATATGACATGAACTTTGGGAATCATTATTGAGCAGGTTAGTATGTAATGTGAATGTGCAATATGTGAATATGGATGTTTAATATGTGAATATGGATGTGTATTATGTGGATGTGAATTATGGAATGTGAATGTGGATGTGTAATATGTGAATATGGATGTGTATGTGAACTATTATTGAAAAGGTTAACATGGAATGTGAATGTTGATTTATAATATGTATTGAAGACTACACTTTGTTTATAATTATAAACAATTCTATTCTATATTTTCATTCACTTAAGCATACATATTCATATAACCATAGCTTTCACAATTACAATTACTAATACAAAAAAATGAATAAACTCATATTAAGAACAATCATATTTTTAAAACCATTCTACATATTCATTTCCATATTTTGAACCCTAGCTCCTAGAACTGAAATTTCAAGTTTTATTGCACAAAAATCATGAGCTATATTTCTTGCATTTGTATTAATGTTACTTGCATCTCCACCTATGTATTATTCATTATTAGGATTCCAAAATGAAAAAAAATCACTTGTCATTTGAACAATAGTAAAATAACTTGTTAAGATTTCCTCTTGATTCAAATATTCTTATTTCTACTTTTCTTCCACACACAAAATTATTGTTTTTCAATTTTATAAGTCCTCCATTGATGCTTGATGAATTGCTAAAAGTCATAGATGATATTCAAGCTTTAAGTTTAATATTGTGTGCAAGATATGATAAAGATTTTAGTTTTTTTCTAAACAAATATGGACGGATGCTTTCAATTTTTAGAAAGTGTTTTCAGCAAAAGTATAGGAAAATACAGGTTAAAAGTGACAATAAAGTTATGATATATTGGAGAAATGATGATTGCTTTTTCTTTTTATTGAATAATGCTATGGTTGGAATGATAAATTAGAGAGTGAAGGTATTAAACAACTATATTTTTTTTTTTATCTTTTTGCTGCAATGGTATTGATATATAAATATATTGTTGTAATTTGTGGAAGGTCCTAAAAAAACTTTAGATGGATAGGTAAATAAGGGTGATAAAACTTATTTTGGGAGGATAAACTATTTTGATTATTGCAATGTATTTATTGTTATAGCAATTATTTTCCTTTTTACTATCATAATATAGAAACTGATAGAGGTATTGTTGATGAATATTTATAGTATTATATAATGTTATTGTTGAACCAATAGTAACATTCAAAAAGTATAAGGATAAGGGCATAACAGATATGGTATAGTAGTACTAGTGATTTTTCACAATTTTTGAAACGTATGTTATATATTAATGATATTTCTAAAGATACTTCAAAATTCAAGGGTATTGTAGATTTTTTTGTAAACCACGTGAGTATTTCTGAAGATATTGTAAACATTAGAGGTATTTTTTTATTTTCCCATAAATACAAATTTTGGATTATTTTGAATTCCATTTTCACTATTATGTTACGATATTAGTGATACATTTGAGAGAGTTTAAAATAGTGAGATAGATTATTTTTACTAAATTATGAGAATCTCATTGTGAGAGTGAGCTAAGTTAAATTCTTTGAGTTCTTGTTTCTCTTGCTATGTGTAATAAGAGATAGATTGTTTTGAGTTTGAGAGTGATCCTAAAGATTGTTAGTAGCTACACTTCTTTTTATTGATATGTGGCTATTGATCACACCATATTGTGTGATGCTGGCAGTGAAGGAGAGTCGGGTTCGTGTGTTGATCCAGTTCATTGTGGAAGCAACAATAGGCAGTTCAAACATAGGTCACAGTTGATAGAGGTAATAATGGTTTTATTTCTTTAAGAATTGTAATTGTTTTATTGTTTAAGGAATTATATGTTGTTGAATGGTTGCCTTAAGCAACCCAAGGACATTACACATAGATATGGCCTCTATGTGGGTTTACGTTGTTACATTGCTCGTTATGCATGATCCATTGTTATGCTAGTACAATGTGAGTTTAAAATGTATATGTTACAACATACTATAACTTAAAACTCTTATTAGAAAGAATTTACTATTTTTCTGCTTTCTATTGATTATATAATATCTATTGTGAAAATTTATCTACCTATATGATATTATATTATGTGTGCTTCTAGTGCATTATATGTTTAAGTGTTTACTTCTTTGTTTGTGTGAGTTAAGGTTGAATCATTAAGGAGTTTGTATCTCATTACCCTAATAGTGTACAAGGTCTTGGAATCTTTCAAAGGATAAATAAGGAGATTAAGGATAGATATCTACAAACTATAGATGTCTACAAAGGATAAATACAGTCGACCAATAGGTGGTCAGCCAAGAAATGTTACATGCATCCTGCCAAAGATTTCCACCTAAGACCAGTATCACTGGCTAGAACATGGTTGTCCAGGGAGAATCAACTAGGATAGATGTCTTTGGCGAGGGGATGATCCAAATGGAAATGCATACTAGGTCAACCTTTACCATACGACCTTTACCCTCTAACCACCCTTTGATTGTGCGAGGTGAACCCGAGTTGCTTCTATCCCATGGCTTGACATATTACATTTTTCTAGATCAAGAACTTGACTCCTGCTAAGAGCATGTTCCCACATCCAAACCAAGTGAACAAACATGTTTTTTGGTCCTATCTGAGGATGAGCCTAATAAGATCATTGATATAGGTACATCATTGTCACCAAACAAACAAAAAAAATTAGATGGTTCCTAAGAAAAATAAGGATATATTTGCATGGTCTCTTGAGGATGTGTCTAGCATAAATCCAAAAATCATAGTGCACCACCTCAATGTAGACCCAAACTTTAAACCTATCAGCCAAAAGAAAAGGTCATACGATCAAGAAAGATACTCTACCGTGAAAATAGAAGTTGAAAAACTCTTGAAAGTGGATATATAAGATAAGTGTATTATCTTGATTGGTTTGCCAATGTTATCTTAGTAAAAAAAAGACAACATGTAATGGAGAATGTGTGTAGATTTTACCGACCTGAATAAGGCTTGTCCAAAAGACAATTTCCCATTTCCATGCATAGACCAACTTATGGATGCCACTACAGAACACATTATCTCCTCCTTTATAGATGCTTACTTTGGGTACAATCAAATCTAGATGTATGACCCTGAATTCGAAAAGACAAGTTTCATGACCAACTAGGGGAAATTTTGTTACAAATTCATGTCCTTTGGCCTAAAAAATAATAGTGCCGCATATATGAGAAAATATGGAATGAAGCTAAGCCTTGGCCAAAGAGAAATTGGGCCTAACCCTAAGAAAATAAAAAAAAAATTGATAGCTATGCAACCTCCTAGGACTATCAAGGAAGCTTATACATTGATATGAAGAGTAGCTACTCTTAATCATTTCATTTCACGTGCAACTAACAAGTGTGTACTTTTCTTCAAAGTATTACATGGAAAATCTAATTTTTCATAAGATTAGAATTGTGTGAAAACATTTGAAGAGTTAAGAAATATTTGAGCCATCTATAACTGCTAGTTAATCCGCAATCAGATGATGTTTTCACCCTCTAATTGGCAGCCACAAAAATAGTTGTCAGTGCAACCTAAGAAAAGAAAAGCCTGAATCACGACCATGGATATATATGTGTGTTTCCAGAACATCTATGCAAAAGATAAAGTTATATGAGAGTATCGTCCAACAAATTGGATTGTGACCCACCAAAAGGTGCCCGACCATAACATATTATCCAAGGGTGCACAGCTTAAAATATTTTCGAAAAAGAACTTATAAGAGAACTCGGGTAGGAAAGATACATCAAGTCTAGACTATTTTCCGACCATTCCTAGGCCATTGAGATTCACAAATGCCCAAAAGTCCTGAACATGTTTCGACTCTCCTTAGTCTATGAAGATTCATACAACGCATAGAAGACATGCACCCAAAAAGTAAACGTGGGTCAAAAAGGCCCCGTAAAAGAAGCTTAGAAAGGTTATTTATATACATGGCCAAGGCTTTCACCCTTACATATCATCTAATTCTAAGGCATCAAATATAATGATAGTCTTGGAAAAACATAAAGTAGCTATTGATGGTACACATGAAGAATCTTCATGGGAAAGAAATAACATCTTACTATGACAGAAGGATAGACAACGTTTCACCAACACTTTTACTCTAATTAAATTGGGTTTATAAGTACCTAAGTCACGTATGGACAAAATAAGAAGATTAAACATGAAAAATAGTTCACCATTAAATGAAAAAGTAAGTTTGAGTTGGCTGGATTAGAGAAAGTCGAAATCCATCAATGCGACACTACTAAGGGTTAAGCATAATAAATTCCTCAACACCTAAGCAGGGAATGCACCCCTGTGAAAGGTAGTGAATAAGAAGAAACCCTACAGGTGAATACTTCACCTTAGAGCCTAGACTACCAAAGAGTCTATAAAAGTTGAGTGCGTTAAGTGGGCATAAGGACACATCCTAATCATAGGTTGTGTATTATGGAATAAAGCTAATGTGAAGAGAAACACAACTTGGTCTAATCACCTATGATTGACCATATACCTTGAAAGGGGGGCCATGGATTTTGATCTCTTCCACCCTAGTACTGAGTAGCCTTCAATATCCCGTCTAGGAATGCACCCCTATGAAAGGTAATGAATAATAAGAAGCTCGATGAGTAGGACTGAGCTACCTAGACTTCAAAAATCTAGAGCCCTTAGTAATATTATAGGTGAGTTAATTACCTTAGGGCCCAAACCTTCAGAAGATCCATAGAAGTTGAATGCATTAAGTTACAACTAGGATACATAATAATTATAGATTGCTTCGTCCAGGATAAAACTAACATGAAGAAGCATCCTAGTTAGTGAGTTCCACACCCTAGCACCCATAATACCACACAACAAAACTGAAGAAGAATCCTAGTTAGTGAGTTCCACACCCTAGCACCCATACTACCACACAGCAAAACTGAGTGCAATGAAAGCTTCAATATCTAGCCAGGTTATACACCCTCATACTACCACACAACAAAACTGAGTGCAATGAAAGCTTCAATATCTAGCTAGGTTATACACCCCTGCCAAGGTAGAGGATAATAGATATCCCAACATGTGAGCTCTACGATTAGAGAGCCAAACTAAAAATTATCAACAGAAGATTAATATGTTAGCTATGGGATCCATGCCATAGCTAACACAAGGAATGGCTTATCAGTTTCCTATCATCCCAAAGTTAGCCATAGACTATGAAAAAAGCCATGGCTCACAAGCCATACCACATTAAGTTCAGGAACTACATTAAAGTTCCTACATCATACTTAGGCTTAGAAGGCTTCAATAAATGAGATGATAAATCTCTAACAAAATGGTAACTAAAAATTTTACTAAGTTGAAAACTATCTCATGCTTGGACCATTTGAACAAATTCAAGTGCTCCAAGCAAAGAGATGATAGATCGAGGGGCTTAACTAAGCAATACTTGAATCAAAAAATCACCCCTAACTTAGAAAAATTCAAAAAAATATAACAAGGCATGAACATGAAAGTAAGGCCATGGGTAAAATTTAAACGTCACCCAAACTTTAAGCCACCGACCTCTCAATCAAGCCACTTCATGGTCTAAAAATTGAACCACCATCTGGCTAGATAGGCCAGGACTAGAAGGTAAAACTACCTAGCCAACGTGAAAAGCCAGCCAAGAGGGTTGCCAACCAAGGGTGTGATCAATCAAGAGTACGGCCAGCTAAGGATGTGATCGACCAAGAGTATGGATGGCCAGGGGCGCAATCGGTCTAGAAGTGGCCAGTTAGCCAAAAATGTGGTCATTCGGATAAAGTATGGCCAACCAAGAAAGGGTTTCATACATGTTTGTTCAACCAGACCCAATCAAGCTATGGTCGAGATATCATTCACCATCTTTACGTACCTCACATCCAAGATCCACGTTTTTTTTACACTAGTACATTCTCCCACATTCTCATGCTAACTTAAAGGTTGATGGCCTCCCAAATATATAGGTCTATAGTCGGGTCCAAAAAAAATGTTACAAATACAAGTGAGAGGTAAATATTATAAAGTAATACAAGGGCAAAGCCATCGAACGGGCCATAGAGCCCTACCCACTACCTTTTTAAACTATGTCATAATATGTGTCTTCCTAAAGAATAGACACATATTGAGATGCATCTCAATGCATAATTCTTCATCAAGTACCTTGTTAAAAGTTCAACTAGCTGTTAACGTTCTGGAAAAAGTCCAAGCACAAGCCACATGTATTATTTATTAAAATATACTAGTATACTAGTCCTACCAGAACTTAAGGTGATCAAGATATGATCCCTTCCTCCTGGACTTCCTAAAGTTGTCCAGGGTTCTATATCTCCACATCACTTCATTCTAATGAGAAATGGTAGTGCATGAGATAAGAAAAAGGTTATAAAGAAGAGTCCAAGTGTTAGAAAATAGATGAATCACAAGAACAATATCAAGGATCCCCACACTTATACAAATCCTTCTGAAAAGAAGGAAGTCATCTCATCAATAGATCCTGCCAGGATCCTAGAAATTTCTTCACAAACATAACCAATAAGATTGCATTGATTGGAAGGATCATACCTATCAATTGATCTAAACCTCCCCCACAATAACATCATTAGCCAGAGAACTGTTGGCCAAGAATGGGAAAACCATAAATGGATTGACTAGAACGTCACTACCCAGGATGTCACTAGCCAAGACATTGCTAGCTAGAATTATGTTGGCCATAATTTTGTTGGGTAGAACTTTATTTGCCAAGAATTTTTGGGCCAGAAATTCATTTGCCCAGACTTTTTGGGCCAGAACTTCGTTTGCTAAGATTTCGTCAACCAGAAAAATGTTGGCCAGAAGGATTATCAGGTAGGGGAAGCTGGTCAAAACGTCGCTAGCTAGAGGGAGCTAGTCAGGCTTCCAATTGGAGCCTTCCTTTCACTACCCCTATAGAGATGGTCTACAAGGTTCATAACTACTCCTCTTATTACAAGATGCTTACCTAGCCAACATTTAGATCTAGCTCTACCCAAAAAATTTTGTTTCACCCGATTAGGGTGTCGCCTACCAAGGTTTTATTGGTTATGCCTTCACTTGACCTCTAACGCATATTGTCTATAACGATCCTCACACACCACGATATGCATCCACATTAGCCAAAACCAATCATGTGTAAGTACAGATTTGATATCTATCACATTTTGTGCAAGAAACTCTAGTATAATCGTCGTGGGTGCAAAGTGTTTAGATGATGAAAAATAATTATCTTACACTACATGAAGAAAAATAAATAAATAAAAATAAATGGTCAAGATCGTTTAGCTAATCTTAGAGATATTAGGCTAAAGATTTGAATTTTGAGTTTTTTTATCAAAATAAGAGAATGTTTGACTTTCTTGATACATTGATTTCAACGTAACTTTCTAACCAGAAATCTGATTAAAAATCTAAAAATATCACTGATAACAAAACGTTATTGTGCACATTTCGAATAGCCAAACATGGCACAACTTAGGCAAGTAAAAAATCACACAATGGTAAGCTCAGTATTGTTAGTATAATTTAAAGAGATATTTAACATTAGTATTGAGAGAAATTATAGTCAAACCTTCTAACCCAAAGACTAGAAAATCAGGGGGTTGATGTTGGGGTAATTTGATACATCCGACATAGTAGTCAAAAAGTGATCCAAATTCGTAAATAGTCTTATGGTTTAAGCCTAATAAATGTCTAGTTATCATACAAGTATGAACGCAAGATAATTATTCTAAAACGATAAAGGTCTAATGATTATCATTTAATTATCTTGAAGGATAATTTATGAGATAATTAAGGATAGATGTCTACAAATGATAAATATCTACAAAGGATAAGTACCTATAAAGCTACAACAACTCAATCGTAATCAGACAAAGATAGCTACCAGGTTAATATTTTCTCTTATATATATTCACATATGCACATAATAAGATATATCTTGAAATATCACTTGATCTTATAACAGAAAATTGTAACTAAATACTCTCTTTTCAAATAATTATTGGAACAAGATTGTAAATCTACTCTACCCTTCATCTTATAGTTACTGACTTAAACACCGGAGGGTTAAAGTCAAGGTCCTAACAATTATTTATATCATAGATTCCACTAAGAACTTTACTACCTAGTGTCAATAAAAATCATTATCAACAAAAGTTTTAGATTATGGTTTGTTTTATTGTTATATGTATTATAAATATAACATTTAATAATAAAATAAAATTTAATTAGTGTATTATGTTTTTAATATTTTCAAAGTTTAATAATAATTTTCATATTTTTTGTAAAAATTCTTCAAATATCAATCAATATCGATAATATATTTGATATTTTCGTAAAATTAAAATTTTAATATTTTTCTCAATATCCATATTTTTATAAAATTAAAATTTTGATATTTTCATTGCATCGATAATTTTGTCATGCTTGTACTAGCCTTTCATATATTTAGAAGAAACTTGAACACGAGTGATCCATTTATCTAGAGAGAAATGAGACACCATTTTTCATTTAAATATTGTAGGAAAGAAAATAAAGTATTCTTCATCGAATTTTTTACAAGAATAGAAGATTTTTCACTATTAAATACAAGTATTAAAAGAGGACGACTGATCCAACACAACCAAATCCATCAGTTAATTAGTATAACGTACCGACCCATGACCTAGACCATGTTGTACCTTTACTCTTCTTATCTTGTAGGCTTTACCATATCTTGTCATTCCTGTCCAATTAGACCATGCTTAACAGAAAACATAATACTTACCCCACTCAACCTATTATTTTGAAAGAAAAAAATATTATTAATGAAAATTAAACTCCCCACCTCTAATGTATAGACATTAACTCTATCTATTTAACTATGCTCATATTTGATAATGCATAAATATGTTTCTATATTTAATATTAATTTATATAAAATTTAGTTTTGAACCCACGCCCATTATAAACCACATTTCAAGCCATGACAGGCCAACCAATTTAACACCCTTAGTAATAAATAAATTAAAATATTGACTTATTTATAAAAATATTATTTTTTATAAAAAATATATATATTAACTTTAAAATATACAATATTTTTAAAAGAAATTATAAAAACAGAGGGATTGAAAAATAGGCATGACAAAAAAGATAATCATGGACCTCATCCCATCCTCACAAGAGCCTTTACCACCGGTGTCAAAATTGATACATTTTTACGGATTTCAATTCCCTACGGACACGGAGTAAATTAACATCCCTGGTGGCGCATAAGAGGAAAGTGGACAAATGCAATAAGGAAAATACAAAGAAAACTATGACAGCGTTTAACAGTGGCCCCATAACTCAGATAATATTCGAAGTGGAATATGTTCAGTGACATTCCAGCTCCAAACTATGACAACAGACCTAACCGTCAGATTTTAAAGTTTGGACAAGTCATTCACAAGCTATCTTAGTGTCGAAACTGCTAAGGCATATGGAAAAAGCCTGAAATGCCGAGATAGGGTACTGATAATCCATTGTGAAAATATCCTTCCCAACTTTACCAAATTGCAGTATGACATTTTCATGCTCTAGCCCAGCTTCATTTTCTTTAGAAGCTACCAGCTGAAAATTCTTCACCGAAGCCACTGTCACTCTGCCATTGAAATTTAGACACCAACATTGTAGTTGTTCATGCCACCTAGGGGCCTTGTTTCTTAGTACAAGCATTTCTTCACTTTGAACGGATTGCATCCCTGTTAGAAAACTATCCATGTGGGTTGATTTGGATCTAAAAAATGAGAGTGACTGAAATTCATCTGTGTTGCTGCATAGAAATTCCGTTGGCATTGGTGCCACACCTCCAGGTTCGGCAGCATTAGCAGGGATTGCATCCATGAAACATTGCATTCTCCTTGGACCTCTACATTACATAAAATTTGAATAGAGACAGTTATGTTACAAAGTAACCGCATAACTGCAAAATATTGAGCTAAATTTTAAAAAACAAATATCAACGGGACCTTAGAATAGCAAAAGGGCAGATTATACCTATGTTACATGGACTCAAAAATTTTCGGGAAGTACATGTGTCAAACACTCCAATTTTGTGAAAATTTACAAAAAAATGAGAAATATTGGTGTGTTCGATACCCAAATACGTATCTAAAAATTTAAAATACTCCATGTCCAAAAATAGTCAATGTATCATAGGATCAAACATTGAATAAGGCAATTAGCCATAAAAATTTACATCAGTGATTGCCTTATAACTTCTTCCTGCAAATGTAGGAACTCAATCTCAGATTCTCAAGATCAATATCCATACCTAGAACCCAAAACGTTTAACTCATATGTGATATGCGCAACAGAATAATTCCGAGTAGGAACGGAGGGAAAGATTCTCCTCATATTTGTTAATCTGGTAGAGCGACATTTAATCATTTTGGCAGCAGAATTTGGAGGCTGAGCATCATAAACTGTGAACTTGGTCCTTATAAAGTTTGATCTGTCATAAAGAAATGAGACAATAAATCTAATTGTCAAGACATGAATGAAAAATAAAGACCCAGAATGATCAAGGGCCTTTATTGTAACATGCATGATACACTTACCTTAACCTTCCAACGTAGGTATTGCTTCCTTTGGAAACATCAGAATTTAAAGAGATGATGTAGTCCGTACATGTGGCATGCCAACATTTCTTTGCAGCAAGAAGGAATTTACCATCATCTGTGGAAGCTGTGTCAGCATTGAAAGCAAAAGGAGAACAGTTTACTGTCCACATCTCAGGATAAACAGCTTAAAGTACAAATAATAATAAGCTGTATGATCACACTAGAGGTATTTACAAAATTCATAAAGTGAAATTAAATATCTGAGTAGCACTCTAGAAAGTAACAACCAAATAGATAGAAACCTAGGATAAAAAAATAAAAGAAATGATTAGGTTTGGATTTTTGATGATAAGATCAGTTCCTTACCTTGATTTAAGCTGAGGTAAAGATAATACGTTTGAGTCCTACGGTTGCGCTTTATATAACATTGAAGGACTTGGTTCCTTGGTCCAGGCTGCAATAGATGCCAATGATGTGAAATATTAGCAAGTGAAAAGGGGGGGGGGAACTTCGTTTAGATTATCTCCTCTCTTTTTTTCGAACGGATATTTCATTAAACTTGGTTTAGATTATCACTAAAAGAAAACTTTTTTGCAAAGGAGAGGCAGATTTTAAAACAACCAGTTTCCCAACCGGGTACATTATTTGGCAATCCTAAGAAAACCCTCAAAATCATTACTATCCGCAATACTAAATCTAAAACAGTATGCATAATAGCATCACCTTAAAAAATTGGAGCAGACCAAATAGAACTGTGAAACACTACTAAAGCAAATTAACGTGAACAGTCAAATCATAGTATCCTACTGTGCCAGCTAGAATGTTCAATTTCATCCACATATAAAAGTCCACAGCAAGTCTTTTGGCAGTTGCAAATATTCACATTGTTATGTTGTATTCTTAAAGAAACTAACATAATCACAATGTATGAGATTTTATCTACCAATGACCTTAAAAACAGAGTTAACTGGCCCAGATATATGATATTTGCCAACATCCAATAAGGTATGACCCATGAACTTGTTCAAAAACAGGAAATGATATCTACCAATATCCAATAAGATAAGACCCATTAACTTGTTCAGAAAAGGGATTCAGTTGAATTAAATGGCCAAAATAATTGAAGAATAAGGCCAGGCATGGCATACCTGCTTCACCGAGATTGGAAATGTCAACTTGCCAGAAACTTCAGGGGATTTCACAATTTCTTTCATGATTTCTCTCCAATTCTTGCAAACACCAGCACAAGCAACCACATTTTTCCTTAGAGGCCATGTATCTTCAGATGCTTCTATCCTTATTAACACATCTCTCAAAAGCTCTGGTGGCATGTTAGCCCAACAACTCTGCTTCAAAGTATCAATTCTGACTGAGCTATCCTGAACCACCCGGTGTGACCTACATCGCATCCCACAGCCGATCTTCACATCAAACCCTTTTCTAGAGATGCTTCCAAGCTCAAATTTCACGTCTTGAATTATACTCTTGAAAGACATCAGTGTTTTTGGGCCTAACCGACCTCTTTAAAACATCAAATGCACCACTGAACTGACGCACAATGACTCCAAATTCCCCTTCATAATCGCAGATTGTAAAATTTTAACGGCAAATAGAATCTGAAAGGCTCCGAGTCTGAAAACCCATAAGCCTAAAGACTAAAAACCCATAGTTCTTTCAATAAACTGACCAAACTACCATCACCATAACCCTCCTTCCTTTCCTAATTGCGAAAAGTAACCGAATTTATCAACAAATCGTACAAATTCCGATTTACATCATGAAGAACCCAACAGTATAAATTCTGAAGCAATACACTAAGTAACTTTAAAGCTACCCATCAAAAATCACCTAATAAATCAGTCAATGAAAACAAATTACCGGATATTTAACATGGATCTATGTTAAAATCGTTACACAAAAAACCCTAAGGAAACTCAATAACCAACATATCGAAAATCAAAATAAAGTAAACAGGATATGAGATTAGAGTTTCTCATAAGTACATAAGCAAGACCATTTGGATGGTATCAGAGAATATCAGCAGCAAAAGGGTCTCAGGCGCAATCTGGAAGTGTTTCTCAGTGCTAGCCTTGTGCAATGTTTTCTTCTTGTAAATTTGGGCGGATTGTGCGTCTGAATCTGGAAAATTACCAGTGATGCCTTTTATCTTCATATGTATCTATGCTTTTTATAAAAAATTAATAATTTCTTCAATTTTTTATACTTAATATCACTAACGGTGCATTTTCATCTTTTTTTATCTTTAATATGATAAGTACATTTGTAATCTTTAATAATTTTCTCAACATAAAAATAAAACATTTTTTTTTGTGTCTCGACGAATTTATAGATTGTTAATATTAAAATTTATTTCAAACGTATTAATTTTCTCACCATCTTCTTCAATGAGAGTCTTATTCTTAAGGTGAACAAAATATCTGATTAATTCAAAAAAATTGAACAATTTGATAAAATTTGAAAAAATTGAATAATTTTGATCCAAAGTCGGATAAGATTCGGATTGAATTTTATCAATCCGCTCAGATTCGGATTAGGAATATTTAAATCTGTATAATTCGATCTGATTCGATATATTTAATATATTATTTAAATATATATATATATATATATATATATAATAATTAATAAAATCTAACCTACCCTATTAAACCTAATATCATCACCAACCATCTCTTAACACAAATCCTATTTTTTTCAACTGCCTCATCTCTCTCTACCTCCATTGCTAGTTTCAATCATTCTCGCCAATCGTTGCTCTACTATCGCCGCTCTGTTGTTCGTCGTTCTACTGCTCGTCGCTCAGAATAATAAGTGAGTCTCCAAATCTTGGTAAACTTATTTCTGAGGGTATGCTTTCTAAATCATACTCTTTGTGGCTTGTTTCCCTGGGTGATTTGTTTGGGTTTTTGTTTTCTTACTATTCCATCTTCTAGTAAGAGTTTTTATTTTTTTTCTTTTTTCTTTTGTCCTGACAGGCTTGTCTATTTAAGTTGATCAATCATTCTATTAATGAAATTTCTTTTACTATTGCCATTGTAGGTGGTGTTACTTTGCATCCTACATTTTTAAACTAATTGTCTTAACTCTATAAAGTCTTTGTTGGTAAAGACATCATAATTACAATTGTTTGTTACTGCATATATCACAACATATGTAATGTTATAAGGTCTAGTCCCTTCTTACATTAAATCTGTTCGTTTGAAATCACACACTTGGCTTAACGTATAATCAAACCATTTGTCTTTTAATGATAACGTGAATTTTAGAAATATTTTAAATAACATTTTGTTATAATTAAGATTTTCTTCTATTATTTATTTCCCAATAATGCATCTCTTTTGCTATTAATTGCTTTTTTACAATTTTTCTAAGTAGCTTTTTATCTAAGACTTTACTTGCTTCAAAGTCTCCTTTGAGTTCCTCTATTTCTAGGTTTTCTTGGTCTATCTCCTCTGTATCACTCTTCTGTTTTTTCTCCTGAAGATTCATTCGAAGATATTTCTATTGTCAAATTTTTAGTTATATTATATATAAATGTTCAATACATATTTTAAATCACATGAAAGTAAACATGTCCAACATCACCCCATATCTATGTGCACATTTTTACAATTATTTATTACAAATGTCTAATATTTTTTTCTACAACTATACAGATGGCTTTAGATAAAAATAATGATACACTTTATGTGATTAGGGAAGTAAATAAAGATGAAAGTGTAACACAACTAACTCAAGAAGAAGATTCTATAAGTACTCAAATTCCTAACCTCTGCATTGATTCTAAAGAAGAAGGTAAAAAAGTTTCCTCTAGATCTAGTAGTGAAGTATAGACTCATTTTACCATAGAAGGGATAGGACAACATCGCAAAGTTATATGCAAATATTGTAAGAAACAATATAAGTATGTGTCAAGCAAATCTAGCACGTCAAATTTTCTTGCACACATTGCCATCGGATGTGATAAGTTTCCCGGTAGAGTTCTTAAGAAACAAAAAACTTTAGCTTTCCATAAGGAAGGAAGTCTTGTACCTCACAGTTTTAACGTTGAAAGATGTAGAGAAAAATTGGTAAGGATGATAATAAAAGATGAATTGTCATTTATTATCGTAGAAGGTGAAAGATTTAAAGAATTTATTGAAGAGCTACAACCTTTGTTTAAAATTCCTTCTTAGTGGACTATGGCAAGACATTGCTTGAATTTGTATGTTATGAAAGAGTAAAATTAAAAGAGTTGTTGAATAAAACTAGTAAAAGAATATGTCTTACCATTGATATATGGACATCTTGTCATAATTTATGTTATATGTGTTTAACTGCTCATTTTGTTGATAATGATTGGAATTTACAAAAGAGAATCTTGAACTTTTGTCAAGTTCCAAATCATAAAAGTGATACACTTGGTAGAGAAATTGAAGTATGTTTGTTAGATTGGGTCATTGATAGGATATTATGTATTACAATTGATAATGCAAGTTCTAATGATACTGCACTTACATATTTGAAAAAATGTGTTAATGGTTGGGGTAATGCAATTTTAGAATCAAAATACTTGCACATGCGATGTGGTGCACATATTCTGAATTTAATTGTTGAGTAGGGTTTGAAAGAGCATAACATATCAATAAATAGGATTCATGTTGTTGTAAGATACGTGGGAGGATCACCAATTAGACTACAAAAATTTAAGAGTGCTGCTGAAATGGAAAAATTCTCTACTCAAAATCTTGTTTTGTTTAGATGTTACGACAAGATGGAATTCAACTTATTTGATGTTGGATTCTGCAACTTATTTTCAAAAAACATTTGAAAGGTTAGAGATCACTGATTTGGGGTACTATCAAGAGTTTTGTCGAGATGAAATTAAACAAGCTCTGACTATAATGGATTGGGATAATGCTAGACATTTTGTCCAATTTTTGAAAGTTTTTTATGTGGAGTAAATGTGAGGATTATATTATGATGACGATGGCTAGTGATATGAAGGTAAACTTTGACAAATATTGGGAAGGAATATCTAAAATGAATATAATGTTATTTGTGGCTGTTTTACTTGATCCTAGGCATAAATAGTGTTCTTTATATCAGAATTGTGTAATGGGGATGAGATTGAGGCATCAATGAGTTCAAAAAGGGTGAAAAAAAACTTTGAAAGATATGTACGAGGAGTATTGTAAAGCTTATTTTCCATCAAACATAGAAGAATCTTTTCAACCTTTAGAAATGGGTACTAAAAGTTTTGGTTTAAAAGTAGATACATTCCAACTTTATGCTTCTCGTAAGAGAAAGCATTTAAAAGAAGTTCATACTATGGAAAACAAATCTGAGTTGGAAAAATACTTACAAGAAGCATTGGTTGATATGGATGATGAGAAATTTGAGCTTTTAAGTTGGTGGAATGTTCATTCCTCAAGATATAAGATTTTGTCTTTGATAGCTCGAGATGTATTAATCATACTGGTATCTACTGTAGCATCTAAATCTGCATTCTCTACTAGTGGTTGTACAATTAGTCCATATAGGAGTTCCTTATCTTCTAAGATTGTACAATCTTTGATTTGCACTCAAAATTGGATTCATTCATCTCCAATCATTAATATCCAAGAGTCACTTGATGAAATTGAGGATCTAGAATCAGGTATATTGGATAAAAAATTCAAATATATATTTTGAATATATATAAATTTATTTCTTATCAAATATATATTATTATGTTTATTAACTCATTAACTTTTTAATTTTTCATCATTCAGATGTTCATGATGGTATTGGTGACTTAAACCTTGAATGATTATCAAAAAAAGTTCTTGTTATTATTAATGTTTGGAGAGTGAAGTTAATTTATGTAATTGATATTTAATTTTTTGGAGTTAAATTATTACTATGTATATTTGGAGTTAAATTATGTAATTGATGTTGATTTTTTTTCATTATTTTTGTTGAATTATTTTTAATCATGTTGTCGCCTACTTTTTAATTTGTATGAAAAATATGTTTATTTTAGATTTTTTTATATAATTTTTCATTTTATATGTTGAAATTATATTAGATTTGGATTTGTTCGGATTAAAATTTATAGCGGTTCGAATCGGATTTATATATCATAATTTGATGTAATTTTTTTAATATATTTAAATTAAAATTTTGATCCTATCTGATCGTATTGAATAATTTTCAGATCAGATTGAATTCGGATTTGTTTGGATTGGCATATACAATTGATCGGATTGAGATTGGAATTTTAAAGCGGATTCAGATTGAATAATTTTCGAATTAAATAATTTTTGGATCGGATCAGATTCAGATTGACTTAAAATTGGCGGATTTGGATTTATTTGGATTGGCATATACATCAGATCGAATTCGGATTGAATAATTCATAATTTGCTTCGGATTGGATCGGATTCGAATTGACCTAAAATTTACAGTTTTGAACCGATACTCACCCTACTTATTCCTATGAGAAGTTATTATAATTTTACTAGTTAAGTAATTTATCTTGACTTTAGAAGAATTATCAATTTTTTTGAGTTAATAATAAATTTAACTTAGCATGTGTCCTCTTTGAATATAGAGTTCATCTGTATTGAATTCATTTTCTGCAATCATTCTTAGTTTTGGAAATCTTTAATTTAATAAAATAGTATGAACTAATACAACTTGCATTATTCTAGTCTATAAGTGAACTAAAAAATCTGAGATAGACAAGCTTTTCATCTCCTTTTATCTTCTTCCAAAAGTTCTTTAGAGTCTTCTTGAAATTTTTAGAAAAATAATTTAATTCATTTAAATTAATTATTGGATATAGTTCTTAATTAAACCTACATAAAAAGCTTTATAAATAAAAATTAGATCAATTCTTTCAATAGTATAAATTTACTATCGGTAAGGAATTCTTTTTCTGTGGTGTAAAATTTCATATCTTTGACTTGTTCTTAAGTAGATTTTCTTGCTAAGTTATAAAGATTTAGTCATTATGGTTTACTTAAATTTCTATATTGGTATTTTCCATCTTTAACGACCAATGTATTCATGAAAGATGTTTCCCTAAATAGTACTAATGGTCATACTATCTTTACGGTCTCTATATAATAGGTATTTCACTAAATAATACTAGTGATCGTACTATCTTCCATAGGGTTTTTAACCTGCTTGGTGACGATGGTTGTTATTGTGAAGCTATAATATATTCGTTAATGAAATCTCTACTATTTATTCTACTAAATTTGATAATAGTTTTACTTGTCTTAGGTAATTTGTTGTAAATTCTATATTTTAGACAATTATGAACCACATAAGTCTTTTCCTAGTCTTCTTTTTCTGTTTCTTCAGCCAAATTGAGCTTTTTTTTAAAGATGTTACTCTTTTTTGAACCATTAGGTTCTTTCTTTTATTTTTGAATTCTTTCTTTAAAAATTGTCTTATTTAGGATGAATCTTAGAGGTAGATTCCTCTTTAGAGTTTTTGGACTCTAATGTTAGTTTTGAAATATTAAGCTCTTCATATTTAATTCATGTCTCCAAAAGAGACTCTTATATATATAAACCTCGATTTATTTCTGAATGATTCTTATCTATTTTTCTTTTAACTCGATCTTGATATCAAAATGTTTCATTACTACATAACAAATATAGTTAAATGTGATAATTTTCTTCTAATGACATCTGCTAAACTATTTTTTTTTCTTAGAAGATGTTCGACATCAAAGTGGTTAAACTACTATTACCATCTAACTAATCTTTTTGTGTTATAATCACATGTAATATTAGTTTCTAAATATAACCAAAATTCTTGTTATGGGTTTTGACAATGAATCTTAAATGTATTACATATATTGTAAATTTTTTAATAGTTTTTTTACAATTAAGTATTCTTTTTCATTAATATGATAATTTAATTCTGGATTATGCAAAGATCCTGATGTATATCTACAACGATATTCATTTCTATAATTTGCTCTTACTTTACTCTCTAATATTTATGTGAGGTATTTATTTCAATTATCATTTTATCATTTGGACTAGAATGATATAAAGTTGGTAATTTTTTACTTGTGTTTTTACCTTATCCATGTACAAAGTGTATTGTTCTATCTATTTTCAAATATTATCTTTTTTCAATTTTGTTTTTAAAAAAATCCGCATTTTTGCAAGTTTTTTTTATGTATGCCTCAACATATGTTATACATCCTAGGAATTTTTATATTTTAATTTACTAGAAAACGTTATTTAATATATTATGGTGCATATTAGGTTTTCAATATTCAATTTTTGACCTTAAATATTTAATTTTTTGTTGATTAACTACCATTTTTTTCTCAAAAAATACAATGTCTTCTTTCCAGTATTCTTGTAGAATATTAATAATATCCATATAATATGTATTTAATTCATTACTAAAAATCAAATTTTTTTTATGTAAACACAATAAATATTTTTATAATTTTTTAAAACTATTATCCATATACCTTTAAAAATATCCAGAGTTTGTTTTAATCCGAATGATACAATAATCTATTGGAATTGTCATTATAGACAACTAAATAATGTTAGTTTTTGAGGCTCCTCATCTAACCTTATTTACTAAAATCCAATTTTGCAATAAAAAAATCTAGAAGTATTTATTCCCTCTGATTAATAGTAATAATTCTTTTGTCTTTGTAATAAAATATTCATCATTAATGGTTTTTTTATTTAATGCTTTGAAGTTTATTATCATTCTTTTTTTTCCTCTATTTTTTTTTAATTTGGACTAAGAATGCTAGACTAAAATGAGGTTAATTACTAGGTATTAATACTTTCAGTTTTGAAAAGCTTTTGAATTTTTTTTTTAAACTCAATCTTGTCTAAAGTATAAATCATAAATTTTACTCTAATAATTTTGTTATGGTCTCTAAGTTTTATGTTAGCAATTATTTTATATTTATTTACTTATGAATCTTAAAGAGTTTATGAGGTTATTATTTTTAGTAATTTTTCTGATACATGTTAAGACTTTATCTTCCTATATTCTATCAAGAAAATAATTTTTCTTCTATATCTAATGAAATGTTTTCTAAATAAAGTTTTTGTTACTACTTTGTGTCTATCTTAGCACTTTTTTTCATTTTATATGTTGTTACATAAAATTTAGGTTTGATACATTCGAATCTTTTCTTACTTTTGATACATAAATAATTTCATTATCTAGTGTTGTTATTCTTATTTTGTCTGAATATTATGTACAAGATTGATATAAGTTTAAAAAATTATTTTCTAATAATAAATCAAATAGTATTTCTTGTAAATATACTATATAAATATGATATTTATCTCCTTTTATCATTATATTTATATCTTTTAAAACTTTATTAAGATTTATTATAGTATTTTTAGCAATTTTTACATACTAGCTCCAATATCTACATGTGCAGATAAATGATAATTTGTGTGACATTTAAATTTTAATCATATTTTAATGTAAATATTGTTTGGATTTGTAATGCTATACAAATTAATCATTTTTTGATTAAAAATATTTATATTCATACTATGAGTCAATTATTTTTTCTAATAGATAAATATTATAAGTATCACTTATATTTAATTTCTCTTTTGGTTCTAATTCCATCCTAAAATCTTTTTTTAAAGATTTTTTCTTTTGTGGAAATTTCCTTTTTTTTATATTGAAGCCTATGAGAACATCTATTAGCATAATGTTCTTTCTCCCTATAGATCCAACATCTTCATTTCTTTTTCTTTGATGGACAATAATTTTTATTTTTCTATGGCTTGTACATTTTTCCTCCTAAATTTTTTTTTCTACAAAGTTCTTTGTTATACCTTCTCTTATATTTTTGAAAGACTTGTTTTCTAAATTTATATCTTTTAAATGTTTGTATTTTTATATTTTTTATACTTTTTCTTATAAGATTTTTTATATTACATCCATATTTTTCTAGTATCCTAAAATCTTTTATATCACATTAAATTTTATTTTATTTGTTTATATTTCTGTCTTTTTTGATATTTAACGACTATCCATTTTTTAAGAGTTCTTATTATTCTTCTTAAAGTGTATGGTATAGTTTTTTTATTTCTTTTATTTCATTCTTTTGTTATAATTTTATATAACGTTTCAGGTAATTCTTGAAGAAAAAAAACACTTCTTTATGATTTTCTTGTATAGATGGTACTAACTTGTGATAATATACAAATAAATGAATCTATATAATAAATGTCATATCTTTTTATATTTACTAAATGTCAAATAAATGAATCTATATAATAAGTGTCATATCTTTTTATATTTACTAAATGTCATTTGGTTACCTCAATTTCATATTCACTAGATTCATTAATATGTCTACCTTTGTCTTTTTTAATAATTTTTTTATATATTTCATTTACTACAATATCTAAGTATTATTTACCTATAGGAGCATTCTACTGCATTTATAAATGTTTTTTTTGTTAAATTTGTAAACCAAATTTTAATACTTCATCTCATTTTGAGAACTACTAAAACTTTACATGTTTAAGAATTTGATTATATGGTTGGATAAGCTTATACGATTACACTCATATCACAAGATTATTCATTTAATGCTTCTTTCTTGTCTCTTATACAATCCAAATTTAAAAGATCATGTTTGTAATTTTCATGAAATTTGAATTCTAATGGAACAATACCTTTAGTTACCCAATTGATCTTTCTTTCATTTTGGTTTGTTATTTTCTTTTATAAGAAATGTAACGTTCTTCTATTTTTTCCTATTTCTTTCTTCCCTATATGCATCATGATGTTCCTTTTTTAATGAAGAACTAGTAATGAAATAAGTTTCATATATTTTTTAAATCATATTTTTTGGTTTATAAATAGTTTCACTGATTATTATCATATCATCTTTTTCTTTGTTTGTACAATTTTTTTATCATAATGTATTCATAATTCTTCATCTGTTATGGTTAACATACTAATTCTATAAATTCATTATGTATTATTTTTTGTAATTTCTTATTATATCCATATTTTCTCATTTCTTTTAGGGGATTTTTTTTGTTTTTCATTTATGTGTGTAATTAAATTCTTGTGCTATATTCATTTCTTCTGCTAAAAGAATTAAAACTTTCATTATTTTTATTTGGTTTTTTTATATGCATTAGGCTTCCACTAAAATCTAATCATATATCTTGTACTTTGTTTTTGAACATTATTGAGATAATAATTGTATTATTTTCTTCCTAATATTATGACAAAGACTAATGTTTTTATTATTTTAACTTCTTATTTTAGATCTTTCATCTCTTTTTCTTTGTTATATATTTTTCATTTATTATCTATAATTGTAAACTTTGATACATTACTTTTTCTTGCTAGTATCAAAGGTTTTTTTTAATCTAAGTTTTATTTCTCTAGTATTTTAAAATCTGTTAATATTTTTGTTTTATTATTTTCTCAATTTCTTGAAATGTTTTATCTATTTTATGAATTTATTTTATTCATATATTAAACTATTATAGCTGTTTGTTAATAAATATCCAATTATATAGTGTACTAAAAACTAATGATTTTATTCTTTCATTAAATACATTCTTTCATTAAATACATTCTTTCAAATTCATAGGCTAAATTTAATATTTAGTTTATGTTATTATCATTAATATTGATGGTAAACCTAGATATGCTATGAATTTTAATTTTTGATATTCTAATTTTTCATATATCATTCATAATAAAGCATGTTTTCTATTTACTATTCTATTGTCTCGTAGTGCTAGTTTTATTAGTGTCAATTTCTTTTTTAAAATATGTTTTTGTTAATATTTGAATTCTTCATAAATGTATGTATCCAATTTTTCTTTTATCTTACTAAAAAATTTATGATAGTTTATCTATAATGATTTCGTTATCATTGAATGAATTATAATGCATTCCTTTTGTGTCTATAGTATTAAAACTCATTCATTTATTACTTATTACATAATAAACTATATATTTTCTTAAAAATATTTTTGAGAAATACCATTCATTGTAAGAAATATTCCAAGATGTCTTGTGTTTCTATCTTTATCATCTCTTGATTTTCTATTATTTCAACATTTTTTTATGTATAAAAGATTATTATTTACTTCTATTAAACTTAGGGTATTTATCATATTATGTTAAATCTTTGGGTGTTATTAATATTATCCATCTCAAGTTTTTTGGATTTTTTAACTTTAAATTGATTTAAGTATTCAAATTTAAATTATGTAAAAAATAATAAAATAATGACATATAATATTTAAATTTACATTCATTTTGTAAAATATAAACTTTATTTGCATTTTAGGTGAGGTTTGGGTCGAGCTTATAGTGTAAATGTTTATCCTTAAGATCGACCCCAAATTTTTTTGGTATAATCGAGCCAGACTAATTTATACTTAATCGGGCTTCGATCAAGACCAGATAAGATCGAATCATTAGAGCTTTAATTAGATCTATCTAAATTTACATCTTACTTGTCTCCATCTACTATTCATTCAAATTTGAGTTTGGTTCGGATCATTTTGACCTACATTTACTTATATAAAGAATATATCTAAAAAATATGATATGACATTCTATTTATAGGATACAAACTTGACCGATTCAATTGAGTTCAAATTTCCTTCAATAAATTTATAAATAAATCATCGAGTTGTTTTTCATCTCATTCATACTATCAAATTACTAAAAAGTTTTATTTATATAATTTCATTAACTTCTATGTTAGTTTCTTACCTTAAAGTCACTCATATGCACTCCACATGATACACTCATAAAAAACATCTAACATTTCTTAAGTTTATTCAGACTTTAATTCTCCCCAACCTCCATTAATGCTAATTTAATTTTTTGATCAGGGTTAATTAGTTCTATTTTAAAATTTAGGATCAATAACTACAAAAGAAAAATGATTTTAAAATTTCTTGTTAATTATTTGTTTGAGTTGTACATTTTACACGAAAAATCGAAAGGTAATGGAGAAGCTTAAAGTTTATATTGTAGTAGATATTGAGTTATAAAAACCTATTTATTTTTGGATCTATTACGAATTCTTGTCCATTGGGTATAGGTGTAACATTGTGTGTCCTAATGTTGTAAGAGTGGGTAAAAAATGGGGTTGTAAAATTTTAAAAAAAAATTGTAAGCATTCTTGGTACGATGGGTGTGTCATTCATAGTACTAAGCTTTTGGGTGATTGTGAGATACTTTTTGACTCTTAAATTTGTTTTTATTTTTATATTGTAGTGAAAGGAAGCATGTGGGTTTATTATGTTTTTTACAATCATTTTATCCATATCTGAATTAAGTAGGTTGTTATTGTCTATAATAAAAAATACAATAATTCTTGAACTTTCACTTACATATTCAAGTATTATTTATTGTTGAATACATTTGAAAACATAAGTATTTTTATTATCTCATTTTTTTATATAAATCAACATATTAAGATGGACATCTATTCACGCTTGAAATTCACCACAGAGAGAAATGGATTAATGATGAGAAGAAGAAAATTTATACGGGAGACAGTGGATTACTTGGACAAGCGTGAAAAAGATAATATGCCATATGTTGTATTTGAGAAATTGAAATTCCTTCTTAACTTCAAGAGACTAATGAAATGACATTATCAAACACCAAGGCTAGAGATTGATACTGATGAAATAAATACTAATTTAAAAGCTTGGAAGTTTTTTGAGTTTGTCATTGATCCAACAAAAGGTGTCTCAGATTATAGAGTTTCTGTTATAGGATCTAATCAGTCATATGAGCAAGTTAAAGTATTAGAGGTTATTTTTCCTATTATAGAAATTATTCCAACAAAAATTAACGAGGTGCATAATGAGAAACTATATCATGAAGATGAGTACAGACATCATCATACTCCTAATGCACCATTCATTGGATATGAACATGAAGCTTATTATACAGAGGCAACAACATAAAAAGATTTTAATGCATCTAAGAAAAGTAACAAAAGGAAGCCAAGTGTAAATAAAACCACTAAAAAAGAGAAGAAATGAAATGATGATGAAAGGGAAAATGATGTTGAAAATGAAAATGATGGTACCTAGCTATGCCCAAGTTGAAGATCCAATATTTGATGATGAATATGACTTTTTTTATTGAGCATCAACTTGATAAAGAACATGATCAAAGTGCAGAACCTCAAATGATAGAAGGATATGATCAGGATGAAGAACCTTAAATTATAAAAGAATATGCCCAATTTGATGAACCTAAATTTCATAGTGAATTTACCCATATCCCTCAACGTGACAACCATGTTCAATCTAAACGTAATTATAAGAATGATCGTGCTGATTAACATGAAAATAAGGCAGACTTCCAACAAAACATAAGGTTCCTTAGTGTTACGTCCTGCTCGAATTGTCCCACAAAATCCAAAGAAACGGTGGTTACCTAAAAGATATAGATTTTTGTACATAGAAAAGTTCTAGAGTGGTCTAGAGATGTCTAAAGGAAGCTAGAGTTGGATGGACTCAACTCAAGCATTAAATGCTCTAGAATGCTCTAGAGTGTACTTGAAGGTGCTAGAATGGGTTGTATTATTCTAGAACGTGATGGATGGTTCTTGAAGGATGTAGAAGCCGCTGGAAGCTTACGGAACATCCTAGAACTTGCATGAAGGAGCTAGACAAACCTAGAAGACTCTAGAGTTGGCTAGAAGGTCCTAGAACCTTGTGGCATATTGTACATAAAACTAAAACACTCTTGTACATTCTAGACTTAAAAGGATCTAGAAAATGTGGCATAGTCTTAAGCTTGGTGCCACACTATAAATAGACCTATTGGTCTCCATTTGTATTCATCTTGGGAATTCTTAGCATCTTGTAAGATAAACTCTCTCTAGAGCAATACAAAACATTCTTTACAAACTCTCTTTCTAGTCTCTTTGGAATTTCATTCGGATTCAAAGGCATGCTTAGTACAACAAACAATGCTAAGTGCCGCACGATCGCTACTTGAAATTTAAAGTCGTGACAGTTGGTATCAGAGCTTTTAGTTGAATCATTTCTACCTTTGGCATATCTACACCAAGCGGTTCCACCGATGAAACATGGTCGTGAGGAAGTTCGGAAACCACCAAAGGAATCTTGAGCCAAGTTGAAAGACATTCTTTTTAGCTTAAAAGCAAGTGTTGGGAGTGCGTAGGACAACTTAAGGGAGTTGTTCGATCGGGTGGACAACTTGGAGGAACGTTGCAATGGCTTGGAGGCCGAGGATTTGGAGATCTATGCAGCGGTCAAGATGTCCCTCAATGAGCTAGACGGTGGGTTAAGGTAAGAGATTGAAGGGTTGAAGGTCGAACTTGCCAAGGTAAGGGATCTTGTCCAAAGAGAAGTTGCTAATGTCTTGCTTTGAGATGAGGATATGGGTGGTGATCTAGCTCTATGTAAGCGGGTTATGGCCGCAGGAACTAGCACAACCACTGTCATTGAAGCTAAGAGGGTGAATGTTCTCAAGCCTAAGACCTTCAATGATGTTAGGAATGTTAGGGAAGTTGAGAACTTCCTATGGGGGTTGGAACAATACTTTAAGGCTACTGGAAAAACGGACCATGCCAGCAATGGTGTTAGGAATGCTAATGATAATATATTTTATACAGTGATTTACGTCTATTTTATTAATTATAATTGCTAGTTCTTTACATTTTTAGTTAATTTATAAATTAATTAAATTAATATTTAGTATTAGTTTTTAATAAATATATTTTCAAGTAAATTAATAAATTTTAATAAAAAGGGGCTTAATTGCAATTATAAAAAGATTACAATTTAATTTGAAATTAAGAATGGGTTAAATTGCAAATATCAAAAGATTAGAAATTAATTTAAATTAAATTTGTGGGTCAAAATGCATTTAATAAAAGTTAAATTTCTACGCAGGAGAAGAGCCACTCACGACATTCACAACGCCCAACACACACTGTTCGATCATCCAATCAACGGTCAAGATTGAGCGCATGCAATCCAGACATGACAAAGGCGACTACACCTGGAATTCCTACAGCATGTGGCTCGGCACACGTGGGGCCCACCTAGCGCACAGACTGGCGCGCAGGGTGGGACCCATGTGTCAGCTGCGTAGAATTTCTCCCGAGGCAATCGTTGACCGTTGGATCTGTTGAACGATCCAGATTTAAAACGCATGGAAGCAAGCTGTCGTGCACCGAGCAGCTCGCCTACAATCCCGTGCGACGTGATTCATCCAAGCAACATGCACCCTCGCGTTTCAACGAAAAATAAGCATCCACGTGTCTCCTAAATATTCCAGCCAATCACATGATGACACATGGCATGTATTTGGTAAAATAAAAACGCAGAAACGGTGCCCACTTACCAGCTGTTAACGCGTTGCCACATGTTGAAGCCAGTTGTCGCGCACTTCTAACGCGATGAAATCTTGTGCAATGCGGTCCAGATGTTCTCCATGTGCCCATTCTTCCCACCGAATGAAAGGCTGCCATGTGTCTCTTTATATCTCACAACCAATTAAATGATGACATGTGGCATGCATAAAAGAAAAAAATCAGAAAAGCGCAGAACGGTTTTCATGCGTGTTGTTTATTTTAATTCCTCCATTACATGTATTCTGATAAAAAAATATAATAGTTGGAGAGAGGGGATATATTTTGTACGCGAAAAAAAATTAGCGGGATCAGTTTTAGTTTTGTTTTTTTTCGTTTAAGCTTTCAACTTTCCATTTTTTCTCTTCAAGTTTTCTTTTTCTTTCCTCTCTGCGTGTTTTTCTACAACATGCAGAAGGTTTATTTGACAGTTTTTGTGTTGTATTTTCTTAGGAAAATTATAGAGAAAGAAGACAACGAAAAAGAAGGAAAGGGAAGAAATTTATTTTTCATTGAGGAATCGTGAAAGAGTTTTTCCTAATCTATTTTCTTTTAATTTTTATTTCTCTAAAATGCTTTATTATTGTGGTGTTGTAATTTTAATTTATGCTATTAACTAATTTATTTATTCTAGGATTGCAGTGTAGCTTAAATTATGAAACTTGAATTAATTATTTTTGAATGATTTATGGAACTGTTTTAAGTTGTTTATTTTGTCTGTATTTAATGCTTTTAATTATCGGAAGATTAATTAACTCATCTGTAACACTTAAATAAACTTGGAAAAGGCATTTTTTTATGTAGCTCGTGATAAAATAACGTATATATACAAGGGATAAAAATATACTTGTATTGTATATGTAACTGTTTGAGAACTCAGAACTTAATAAATCTGGTTGAATTTAATTCTCATAGGAATATAGTGAATTATTTTAGCGAGATGTGTCTGTATGGAGCTTGGAAGAGATATATGGATAAATTAGGAGTTCTTGGTTAACAACTTAAAATATGAAAACATAAATCAAGAGAAAATAAAATGTTCAAGTGGATTAATTTGGTAAAACTGCAATCCTAGAAATTTCTTACAAATTGTTAAACAAAATTAGTTAAGTCAAACTGCATCAAATTATTGATTGTTTGGATAAAATCAGGTTTAAATAATTTTAGTAATTAACGGAAACTAGTAACAAATCTCTGTGTGAATGATATTTTACTTATCATATTATTACTTGTGACTGTATGTGCTTGCACGATTTTATGTTCTTCTAAAACAGACAACAGCTAACCTTGAGCTAAAACGACGTGGTGTCCAAGACTTCTCTTCGGCTATCATGATTACGGAAATCCTTATTGACTACTCCACAAACAAGGACAACTCAAAAGCCACAGATAAAAAGTTTGTTGGAGTAAAGAGTGGGGGAGGCCACGCTAAAAGTCAAGAACCCAAGAATCATAAAGATGGCTCTTCATTCAAACCACGAGATAAGGGGAAGGAAAATGAGGATCGTGGTGCCTCGAAGCCCCGTGTGACGTGCTTCATATGCGACGGACCACATTGGGCACAGGAATGTCCGAAAAGGAAGGCCTTGAGTGCCTTAGTTGCTTCCACTCATGACCAGGATGGAGGCGTGTCAGACGAAGGTGCAAAGATGGGTTCTTTGTGCCTATTTGGTGCATTGTAGAGCGCCCCAAAGACCCCCAAAGGCTTGATGTACGTAGATACAACCATCAATGGGAAGGTCACCAAAGCTTTGGTGGACACAGGTGCATCTCACAACTTTGTTTCAGTGGAGGAAGCAAAGAGACTTGGCCTTAAGGTTGTCCATGGAGAGGGATCTCTCAAAGGAGTTAACTCGGCAACACTACCATTGCATGGAGTTGCTCGTAGAGTTAAGGTCAGTCTTGGTGCTTGGACTGGCCAAGTGGACTTATCAGTGGCGCCTATAGATGACTACTCGATAGTATTCAGCATGGAGTTCTTGGACCAGATTAGAGCTTTCTTGGTTTCATGTTCAAACTTTATGTGTATCATAGATGGACCAAAGGCTTGCATGGTATCGACAGATAGGACCACCAAACGTACGACCCAAGCTCTCTCAGCATTTCAATTCAAGAGGGGATTGAAGGGAGAAAAAGAGAGTTACCTGACCATCTCAAAAGAATACGATGAGAAGTCGCCAAAGCCAAGCTTGCTGACGGAAGTGCAAGTTGTCTCAGATAAGTCTCATGGTGTGATGCCGGAGGCATTGCCCAAACAGTTATCTCCAAGGAGGGAGATGGACCACAAAATTGAGTTGGATCTTGACACAAGACCACCAACAATGAGCCCTTATCAGGGAGAAAAATCATAGTGGCACAGCCAAAGCAACGTGGTGTTTGATGCGCTAATCCGAAAGGTAGAGTTAGCAGCCTTGAGTAGGCCAAGTAGTCATTTGCTGGAAAGGATCAAAGAAGGGTTGGAGCATGATGCCCTTGCTCAAAACCTCCTTGCCCTCATCAAGGAAGGAAAAACAAGGCAATTTTGGCTGAGTTACGGACTACTCTACGCCAAGCAGAATCACATCTTTGTGCCGAAGTGGGGGAGCATAAGGAAAGAGCTTATCAAGGAGTGTCATGATTCACTATAAGTTGGACACCTAGGAATGAGGTGCACCCTTGCTTTGATCAAGTCAATCTACTACTAGCCTCAACTACGGGGATGATGTTGAAGCCTATGTAAGGACTTGTCTTGTGTGCCAATAGGACAAGATAGAGCAGCATGCACCTGGAGGTTTGCTGGATTCGTTGCCTATTTCAGAGAGATTGTGGGAGAGTGTCTCTATAGACTTCATCACTTTCCTGCCAAAATCAGAGGGCTTTGGCAGCATCATAGTAGTCATTGATCGCTTCAGCAAGTATGCAACATTCATACCCACCTCAGCGGATTGCACGGCGGATGAGACGATATGGTTGTTCCTAAGGCATGTCGTGAAGCATTGGGGAATTCCATCCAATATCGTGAGTGACCGAGACCCACGATTTACTGGCAAGTTTTGGACAGAATTGTTCAAGTTGTTGGGATTAGACTTGAACTTCTCTACAAGCTTTCATCCCCAAAGTGATGGAAAAATAGAACGTGCCAACGCATTGCTGGAGTTGTATCTTAGGCACTTTGTTAGTGGTAATCAACATGATTGGGTGAAATTGTTGGATGTAGCCCAATTTTCTTATAATTTACAAAGGAGCGAGTCTACCGTGAAGAGTCCCTTCAAGATTTTCATGGGGCAGCAACCCATGACTCCTCATGCCTTGGCCACGAGTTATGAAGGAAAGAGTTCTGCTGCCTTCAAATTTTCAAAGGCGTGGCACGAATAAGCCGAGTTGGACCAAGCCTATTTGAATAAGGCATCTAAGAAGATGAAGAAATGGGCTGACAAGAAAAGGATGATGGTAGAATTTCAGGAAGGAGATTTGGTCCTTGTTAAACTATTACCCCAACAGTTTGAGTCCTTGCGAAAGGTTCATAAGGGGTTAGTGCAGATGTATGAAGGACCATTTCCTATCCTCAAGCGAGTTGGTAAGGTTTCCTACAAACTCTAACTCCCTCCAAAGCTTAAAATCTATCCGGTCTTTCATGTAAGTATACTGAAACCTTCTCATGGAGACAAGGAAGACATAAGTCGTGGAGAATCCAAAAGGGCGTCTACCGTAGTGGTTACCTCCTTTGACAAGGACGTGGACTCAATTTTGGTAGACCGCTTGATCCAGCGTAGGAGCGTACCAAGTTATCGGGAATACTTGGTCAAATGGAAGAACACCCCGGAGGTAGAGACAAGCTAGGAACCTGAGGATTCTTTGTGGCAATTCAAAGATGACATAGAAAGGTTCAACCTTGAAAGCGACGAGGGCGTCGCAAACGTGAGTGGGGGAGGGTGTTACGTCCCGCTCGAATTGTCTTGCAAAATCCAAAGAAACGGTGGTTTCCTAAAGGATCTAGATTTTTCTACATAGGAAAGTTCTAGAGTGGTCTAGAATTGTCTAGAGGAAGCTAGAGTTGGATGGACTCAACTCAAGCATTAAATGCTCTAAAATGCTCCAGAGTGTACTTGAAGGTGCTAGAATGGGTTGGAATATTCTAGAACGTGGTGGATGGTTCTTGAAGGATGTAGAAGCCGATGGAAGCTTACGAAACATCCTAGAACTTGCATGAAGGAGCTAGACAAACCTAAAAGAGTCTAGAGTTGGCTAGAAGGTCCTAGAACCTTGTGGCATATTGTACATAAAACTAGAACATTCTTGTACATTCTAGACTTAGAAGGATCTAGAAAAATGTGGCATAGTCTTAAGCTTGGTGCCACACTATAAATAGACCTATTGGTCTCCATTTGTATTCATCTTGGGAATTCTTAGCATCTTGTAAGATAAACTCTCTCTAGAGCAATACAAAGCATTCTTTACAAACTCTCTTTCTAGTCTCTTTGGAGTTTCATTCGGATTCAAAGGCAGGCTTAGTGCAACGGACAGTGCTAAGTGTCATACAATCGCTACTTTAAATTTAAGGTCGTGACATTAGGATGTATTGGAGATTCCTATAAAACTCCTTAATTTAAGGAACAAATTAAGGAGCAAAACAAAGAGCTTAATTCAAGAAGTAATTCAAGGAACCATTAATTTAAGGAATAATTTAAGGAGTAAATTTTCCTTTAAATAGATGTGTAATTGTAATGAATTAATCATCTAAGTGTTCATTCCAATTGAGAGAAAAGCTTTTGTGAGAGAAAATTGAAAGTAATTTTCTTAGAAATCATCGGCCTCACACAAAGTGCACTTGATGAGGTGTTTGTTCAATTTTAGGATGACAAAAGGCGCATCGGTAGCTCAACATCTCAATGAACTCAACACAGTCACAACCAAGTTGAGTTCAGTTGAAATTGAATTCGATGAAGAAGTACGAGCATTGATACTTTTTTCTTCATTACCAAAAAACTAAGAATGCTACTGTCGCGGTTGTGAGTAGCTCGTCAGAAAACAATAAGTTGAAATTTGACGATGTTCATGATCTTATTCTCAGTTAAGAGATCTGATGTAGAGAGTCAGGTGAATCATCAACCTCTTCAGTTTTGCATACAAAGTCAAGAGGAAGAGATTCAACCAGAGGTAGATCAAAGGATAGGAGGTCCAAATCTAGGAATCCTAATAATTCTTATAGCTCGAAGACTATCAAGTGTTGGAATTGTGGGAGAACCAAGCACTATAAAAATTAGTGCAAAAATGCACCAAAGGCCAAACAAGTGAAGGTAGAGGAAAATATTACTTCCACCTCAGGAGGAGATGGAGGAGACAATGCATTGATATGCTCTTTGGAGAGCAACGAAGAATCTTGGGTGTTAGACTCTGGAGCATCGTTCCATGTTACATCATAGAAAGAATTCTTCGAGAAATGTCCTCGGAAACCTTGGAAATGTATATCTTGGTGATGATCAATTGTGTGCTATTATTGGCAAAGGTGTAGTAAAGATTAAGTTGAACGGGTCTATTTGGGAACTGAAGGATTTCACACATATTCCCGACCTAAGAAAGAACTTAATCTTAGTAGGGAAATTAGCCAGTGAAGGCTACACTACGATCTTCCATGGTGATGATTGGAATATTTCAAAGGGTACAATGAAGAGTGGCACTCTTTACATGACAGCAGATGCATATTGTTCAATCGCAGTTGCATTAGACAATGAAACACCAAATCTGTGGCACTAGAAACTAGGCCACATGAGTGAAAAAGGGATAAAGATTACGCACTCAAAGGGAAAACTTCCAAGCCTATAGTCTACATATATAGACATGTGCGAAGATTGCATACTTGGAAAGAAAAAGAGAGTCATCTTTCAGACAAGTGGCAGAATCCCAAAGAAGGAAAGGCTAGAGCTTATTCACTCTGATGTTTGGGGACTTACGACTGTCTCATCCATTGGTGGGATACACTACTTCGTGACTTTCATCGATGATCACTCTCGGAAGGTATGAGTTTACTTTCTAAAGCATAAGTCTGAAGTATTTGAAGCTTTCAGAAGATGGAAAGCTATGGAAAGAAAAAGAGAGTCAAAAATTTCTACTATGAGCACGGGATCAAAACAGAAAGAACTGTGCCAGGCATGCCTCAACATAATGGTGTAGTTGAGCATATGAACCAAATGTTTATAGAAAGAGCCAGAAGTATTCGTATACAATGAAGTCTACCGAAGCAGTTCTGGGTAGAAGCAGTCAACACGGCAGCTTATTTGATCAATCGAGGCCTATCTATTCCATTGGAGCACAAAATAACAGAGGAGGTATGAAGTAGAAAAGAGGTAAAACTATCATATCTAAAAGTTTTCGGTTGTGTAGCATTTTTGCATATTAGTGATCAAGGCAGGAGCAGAATGAGTCAATATTTGTAGATGTAGATGATGTCCTAAATAGTTCTGCAACAAACCCAATTGTAACAAGTCCTCAGCCAGAGGAACTTGTTGGACAAAGCAGTATACAGCTGTCTGACACACCATAGCCTCCTACTCCAGCTCTTGTATTGAAAAGGTTTTGTCGACCTTATGTGCCTAACAGGAGATACATGAACTATATTTTGCTGACTGATGGAGGAGAATCTGAATGTTATGATGAAGCTTGTTAGACTCGAGATGCCAACAAGTGGGAGCTTACCATGAAAATGAAGTTGTGCTCAACTTCAGTTGGTCAACTAGAGTAACAAGACTAAAAAAACTACTGCATTGATCAAGGTGTGAAGACAGATTGAAATCAATCTTCAAGTGGGAGATTGCTATAAAGCTACTTAATTTAAGGAGCAAATTAAGGAGCTTAATTCAAGAAGCAATTCAAGGAACCATTAATTTAAGGAGTAATTGAAGGAGTGAATTTTCCTATAAATAGATGTGTAATTATAATAAATTAATCATCCAAGTATTCATTCCAATTGAGAGAAAAACTTTTGTGAGAGAAAATTGAGAGTAATTTTCTTGGGTGTAATTGGGTTGTGGGTTGTGAGTGTTGTAAACACCTTGTGTAATTTCTCCAATTTCAGTAAAAAGATCTACAATAGGTCTGGAAACGTAAGCAAGATTGGTCGAACTCTGTTATCAAATTTGTGTATTATTCTCTATTTTGTTTTTCTCATAAATTTGACTTATCAAGAATTTGCGTTATTTCCCAAAAAGATGTGCCTCAAGAAGATGGTATCTTCAATGAGGAAGAAATTGGACAAAAGGTTCCTCTATAAGAAAATATTCCATGTGAAGCAAATTTTGACATATTTTTTGAAAGTGAGAAACCAATGTAGAATGAAGAATATATTTTATCTGATTATGGAGACTCTCACAATCTAGACAAGGGTATTGAAGAATATGTTGCAAATAGTTAATATTCAAGTTTTCAACCATTATATATTGATGAGCGAAAACCGGCATCGCCGATTCTTGCCAATACTTTGGTTTTAATATTTATAAAACTCTCGCAAGTGCACGAATCATTTCGAAGAAAATGATAAGTATACTCCCAAGGTCGATCTAAGGAAGGAATGTATGTGGTTTTTAATTTATTATTCAAACTTTTAAAAACGAAATTAAATCCTAAACATCCTGTCACGATAGTTTGGTTTTTGTGTTCCTAATCTAATAACATAAAAATAAACATATATACAGATTAATTAAATATAATCTAAGAACATAAAAATAAACATAGATACAAATTCAATAAATAATTATCTAAAAATAAATATAAATACAGATTCAATAAATATTTATGCAAATTTATCATTTATATTAGTGGAGTATTTATGGATATAATAACTAATTAATTATGCTTGCTCATATTATCTAGGTTATTAAAGATATAAATTGATATTTTATTGATTCTCTCTTTTTTTATATAAATACCACCTTTGGTGGGGTTAGATATTCTTTGTTAACTAAACAAATCAATTAACACCTATGGGTGGGGTTGATAACTAATATGCTTAATTAAATTAATTCCTTTTTCTAAGAGATTGAAAATGAACCATTTAAATGCCACCTTTGGTGGGGTTAGACAGTTTAAACTTTATTCAAGGTGTCCAAATTAAACATAAGAATTTAATTATCCGAGTACTAACTTTCAAGTTTTAAAACCACTATTGAAAACATGTTGTCAATACATTTTCACATAATAATTCTTATAAAAACTTTTGAAATAGAGTTTCACTCTAACTACCGGGCGATTGTACCAACAAATAAAAGAGCACTACTCTAAATTAGACCGGATAACTAAACCTTAAAATCTAATTTTCAGGTTTAAGTTTGTAATGAAAAATAATATATTTCTCTCTAACATTCTTAATATAAAATCTTGAATAAAAAAAATCAATTCATTTTAGAGATTTTTACCTATTTAATATTTCGCAAGCATAACAACGTCATTATTACATCATTTTTACTAAACAGCCAGCATAGTTAAATTTAACCACAGACAAATTAAATATAAAATGTAAGAATAAAGCATAAAAATAACTGTAAAGAAAATAAAATCCTTACAGAACTTCGACGCTATTCCCGTAGCTAGAAAACCTCCAAGCGGAATTTGTACTTCCATTTATTGAATCAAAAAGCTAAATTATTACAAAAACATTACAAGTTCCTCTCCAAAAAGAGAAGAACTCTACAACTAAGAGAATTGAACTAAAAACTAAGAGAAAAACTAAGAAAAGCTTAGAAACTAAGAAAGAAACTAAGAAAAACTCAAAAACTAAGAAATGAGAGAAAGAAAGAAGAGAGAAGTGTGTTTTGAAGGTGTGATTTGAAGTGAAGGGAAGGGGGGTATTTATAGGTGAGGATGGAGAGAAAAAATGAGTAAAAAAAATGTTAAAAAAATGTAAAAAAATGTAAAAACGCGTAATGGAAATGCTGAGGTCATTAATGACGTCAGCATGACGTCATGGGGGTGGCTGCACGTGAAAAATGGGGCGAAAAGGCGTTGGTGCGCGCGGAGGGGGGCTGTCGCTGCGTGCAGCTCGGCACGCGTGAACAGTGCCCGCGCGCTGGGGCGCGCGGGCTGGGGCGTTGGGCTGTGGGGCGCAATTTCCGTCTTTTTGACCTTTTTGACCCATTTTGTCCAATTTTTCCATGTTTGTTGACCTTTTCCCACTTATTTATTAATATATTTGTGATGTATTGCTTCAAGTATTCCTCTTTGAGTCGTAAATTGCGTTTTAAAGCCAAAATACCTGAAAAACAATAAAAATACCCGTGATTCCGAAAAAGACAAATTTATATAAATATATGATAAAACATATAAATATATATATATATTTAATCAATTAATGTACATAAAATCATGGTTATTTTAGTGCTTTTTGAGCACTCATCATATATCCATGAATGACTTAAAATTTTGTTTGGGTCTACAATTTGCAACAAATGATTATTAAAGAAAGCCATACAATAATATCGTATGAAGTACTTGATGAATATCAGATTTGTATGCTTTAAAAAAATAGATTAAGAGCTATTTACAAAATGTGCAAGTTTAAATTTTAACTGGTTGTTAGAAGAGTTTGTTGAAACAAGTTTATAAAAAAGTGTAGGAACAATATTACCGATAACTTCAAAGTAACTGCTTGGGTTGAGTCGCAGACTAGGTCGCTCTCTTTAAGACGTTCCGCGGCTCTGCCCAATTTTTGCAAGCAAACACAGCCTCGTCGTCCCCAGGATAAAACAGCCCAGAATCGTAATCTCTGTCTCAGAACTTCACTGCACTGATGAAGACTGGAGTGCTACACCAGAAAATTTGTTGCTCGGAAAACTAAAAAGAATACTTAAAAATTGTAGAGAGAATTGTTTTCGTAAGGAGTTGAGATTGCTAATTGATATGTTAAAATGAGAGCTGAAGCCCTCTTTTTATAGGCTTTAGAAAATGTGTAGCAATTATGAATAAAACGGTAATGTCTGGGAATTAAGAATGTAACGGCCATTCTGAGTAATGAAAAGTAACGGTCATTTTCAGATTAAAGACGAGTAACGGATATTTTTGTGAATAAACACGAGCAACGGCTCTTTTTTCTGAATTAAGAAGACAAACGGTCATATTCTTAATAAAGGAATATAACGGTTATTTTTTCTGAAAAAAATATATATATATATAACAACCATTTTTGTAAGTGGAAAAAATTTCCTTAAAAAGAATATTTTACCAAAAAATAAAATACCACCTCACCTCACACACGCACTCGGACTCAAACTCGGACTCGGACTTGGCTCGGCTCGGCACGGCACGGCCGGTCGGTCAGATGGACGGCGGCGGCGGCGCGCGCGCGTGTGTGGTATCACATTTGCCTAGGTCCTCTCCCCTTCCACAAAAGTGGGTGCCCCTTGGGGCCCAATCCCAATAACAAACTCTTCACTATTTATACCTCTTTAAAATATTATAAAAAAGTAATGTGGGACAAGGCACAATTCCCAACATCTATTTTTTAATAAATTTCATCTTTTTTCCAACAATCCTCCACTTGAATTTTATATAAAAAATAATTTTCATCGAGCAACCGATCAATTAAAATTATAAGATTGTGCATAAGTGAAAAGGTGTCTATCGACTTGAACCTTTGCATAGTGTTGATGCTTTAGAATATACTAGAGTAACTCGTAGTTTTGAACTCTATCTCTAACAATCATCACACACACAACCTTTCCAAGGTGTAGTTCGAAAAAGCCCGTGCTTTACGGCCATGCACGTGTATCCCAGTATAGTAAACGCTCTAGTAAAGTTTGCCCAAAAATTTTCATAGGAAGCGGCCACACTTCCACATTCACATAGGTAAGTCTATCAAGAGTACTCTTGTAGCTATGTACTCCACTCCACATAGAGTATAGAACTCATTAAGAGTTTAACAATTAACTCATCCTTTTCTATCGCTTCAGGATTTCATGCTTTTAACAATATAAAATGGGATTTGATAAATAGCATGATACATCTCATATCACGTCATGACTTGTTATTACCCTTTGAACTTATTTCTTGGGATCTCCAGTCTATAAGTTGGGTTACCATCATAAGTGACTCTTCATTCTAAGGGCATTAATCCCATTCCTTTTGAGGTTTTGAAAACCTTCTCTCTTGGTAATCCTTTCGTCAAAGGATCTGCCAAATTTTCATCAGAACGTACATGATCCACTCTTACAGCTCCCGTAGAGAGAAATTCTCTAACAATTCTATGTTTACGACGTATTTGTCGTCTCTTGCCGTTATAGTAACGGTTTTGAATCTTTGCAATAGCCGCGGTACTATCGCTGTGGATCAAGACAGCTGGTATCGGTCTTTCCCACAAAGGGATCTCAGCTAACAGACTTCTTAGCCAACCTGCTTCTTCACTAGCAGTGGCTAGTGCTATCATTTCAGACTCCATTGTGGATTGAGCCAATATTGTCTGTTTTTTAGACTTCCAAGAAACAGCTTCACCAGTTATGTTAAATATATAACCACTAGTTGCTTTGGAGTCTTCTGATAAAGTGTTCCAATCTGCATCGTTGTATCCTTCTAGAACAGCGGGAAACTTTTTATAATGTAATCCAAGATTCATAGTTCTCTTAAGGTATCTCATGACCCTTTCAATAGCATTCCAATGCTCTACACTAGGTCTACTGGTAAACCTACATAGTAGTCCCACAACATAAGCTATGTCTGGTCTAGTGCAATCAGTAGCGTAACGTAAGCTACCAATGATGCTCGCATACTCAGTTTGTCTAACACCGTCTCCGGTGTTCTTGAACAACTTTACACTAGGATCATAAGGAGTACATGCAGGTTTACAGTTAAAGTAATTATATTTCTTTAAGATCTTCTCAATGTAGTGAGATTGATCTAGAGAAATTCCCTTTTCAGACCTAGTTATTTTTATACCAAGGATTACACTTGCTTCTCCAAGATCTTTCATATCAAAATTAGCTCTTAACAACATTTTCACATTATTCACAACATAAATATTGGATCCAAAAATAAGCATGTCATCCACATATAAACATATAATAGTGCAAATATTATCTTCTAATTTATAATAAATGCATTTGTCATTTTCATTTATTTTGAATCCATGTGAAATAACTAGATTATCAAATTTTTCATGCCATTGCTTAGGTGCTTGTTTTAGACCATAAAGAGATTTATCTAATTTACAAACTTTATTTTCTTGACCTGGGATAACAAAACCTTCAGGTTGATCCATATAAATTTCTTCTTCTAAATCATCATTTAAGAAAGCAGTTTTAACATCCATTTGATGTACTACTAAATCGTGGATAGCAGCGAGAGAGAAAAGTACACGTATGGAAGTTATTCGTGTAACTGGTGAAAAGGTATCAAAGAAATCTACATTTTCCCTTTGCCTATATCCTTTAACTACAAGACGAGCTTTATATTTTTCAATAGTACCATCGGGTTTTAATTTCTTTTTTAGTATCCATTTACATCCAATGGTTTTGCAACCAGGAGGTAAGTCAACTAAATGCCAAGTCTTATTATACTCAAGTGAGTCCATTTCATCATTTATGGCTTCTTCCCACAAGTTGGCATCTAAAGAAGATAATGCTTCTTTAATAGTTTGAGGATCTTCCTCTAAGGTATAAGCATAAAAATCAGACCCAAAATCCTTAAGGGTTCGAGCTCGTTTACTTCTTCTAATTTCAGTATTTAATTCTTCAGTTTGTTCACTAGTTCTAGTTATAGGTAAACTACTAGAAGACGAGCCCCCACTATTCTTAAATTTAAAGGGAAACCTATGTTCATAAAAGTCAGCATCATTTGATTCTATAACTACTTGATTTTTTAAGTCATAGAATTTATAAGCTTTACTATTCACAATGTATCCTATGAATACACATTCATATGCTCTACTTGCAAGTTTATTTCTTTTAGGATCAGGGATCCTAACATAGGCTAAACAACCCCAAGTTTTAAAATAAGTTAAATTAGGTTTCTTATTTTTCAAAATTTCATATGGTGAAATTTTATTTGTAGATTTAGGCACTCTATTTAGCACATAGCAAACAGTTAATAAAATTTCTCCCCACCAATGGGAAGCAGCACTAGAGTTTAATAAAATTGCAACAACTGATTCAGTAAAAGTTCTATTTTTTCTTTCAGCTTTTCCATTCATTTCAGGAGAATAAGGTGCAGTTTTTTCATGAATGATTCCATGAGTTTTATAAAAATCATTGAAGATATTGGAATCATATTCAGTGCCTCTATCACTTCGAAACCTCTTTATTTTTCTATTAAGTTGATTTTCAATCTCAGTCATAAATATTTTAAACATGTCAAACGCTTCACTTTTATTTTTCATTAGATATACATAAGTGTAATCTGAACAGTCATCTATAAAAGTTATAAAATAGCGTTTTCCATTTCTTGTTAAATTTCCATCAAGTTCACATATATCAGAATGAATTAATTCTAAAGGTTCGGATTCTCTAACTACTGATTTATGTGAAGTTTTGGTTATTTTAGCTTGACTACAAAAATCACATTTTTCGAAATCATTTAAAGATAGTTTAGGAATTAGTTCTAAACTACTCATATTCTTGATTATGCGTTTATTAACATGACATAGTCTAGCATGCCAAATATTAAAAGAACTCAACATGTAAGTAGAAGAAGAAGTTTTATTGATTTCAACATTTAATTTAAACATGCCATCAGTGGCATACCCTTTCCCAACAAATATATTATTTTTAGTTATAGTATATAAATCAGCCCCTATGGTTTGAGTAAACCCAACTTTGTTAAGAAGATAGCCTGAAACTAAGTTCTTTCTCATCTCTGGAGTATGCAGGACATCCTTCAAGATGACAGTCTTTCCAGAGCTAAACTTCAAAACCACCTCACCAGTACCAGCAACTTTAGTAGAGTGGGAATCACCCAACAGCACTTTCTTATCCTCAGAATCAGAATAGGATTTGAACATGTCTCGATCATAGCAAACATGGCGAGAAGCACCAGTTTCTACCCACCACCCCTCGGATCCACCAACAAAATTGACTTCAGATATCATAGCAATAAGTTGATCTTCGGTAAGGTTCGCCTGTGGGGCAGGACGATTCCTGTTCCGGCAGTTCCTAGCCAAGTGGCCAGGTCTATTACAACTATAACACATGAATGTGTTATTCCTTAAGGGGGTTGAGGTCCATTCTGGGGAGGATAGCTTCTATTTCTATTTTGGTTGTGGCGGTTTTGATTATTACTACGATTATGAGTTTTCATATTTCTACCTTTAGGTTTCAGAATTGTAGAGGAAGGTTTCTTATTGGTACTATTATTTGAGACTACAAGTACTTCATCTCTTTGGTCTTATTTTCTAGCTTCTTCTTCTATTCTTAAACGGGTTATAAGACTTTCTAAAGAAAATTCCTTAGTTTTATGCCTAAGTGTATTCTTAAAATCTTTCCAAGCAGGGGGTAATTTATCTATTATAACAGCTACTTGAAATTGTTCATCTAAAGTCATACCTTCAGAAGTTATTTCGTGTGCTATCTTCTGCAGTTCATGTGATTGAGCTTCCACTGATTTGCCATCAATCATTTGAAACTTCATGTATCTACTGACAACATACTTTTTAGTTCCAGCTTCCTCAGTGTCGTATTTCTTTTGAAGTGCTTCCCAAATTTCCTTAGCAGACTTATCACAGTTATAATAATCATACAAGTCATCAGCTAAACCGTTAAGAATATAATTTTTGCAGAGAAAATCATTTTCCATCCAGGTGTCTAAATTCTTAGTTACAGCTTCAGTAGGAGGATTGGACTGTATTGGGTTTTCAGTAGTAAGAGCAGAAACGACTTTTTTCATGGTTAAGAAAAACAACATTTTTTGTCTCCATCTTTTAAAGTGTAATCCTTCAAAACGGAATGGTTTGTTTAGATCAGCAGTTAGCATTTCAGTAGACATGGCAGATTGAATACGTCTTAAAATTGTTGAAACAAGTTTATAAAAAATAGTGTAGGAACAATATTACCGATAACTTCAAAGTAACTGCTTGGGTTGAGTCGCGGACTAGGTCGCTCTCTTTAAGACGTTTCGCGGCTCTGCCCAATTTGTGCAAGCAAACACAACCTCGTCGTCCCCAGGATAAAATAGCCCAGAATCGTAATCTCTGTCTCAGAACTTCACTGCACTGATGAAGACTGGAATGCTACACCAGAAAATTTGTTGCTCGGAAAACTAAAAAGAATACTTAAAAATTGTAGAGAGAATTGTTTTCGTAAGGAGTTGAGATTGCTAATTGATATGTTAAAATGAGAGCTGAAGCCCTCTTTTTATAGGCTTTAGAAAACGTGTAGCAATTATGAATAAAACGGTAATATCTGGGAATTAAGAATGTAACCTCACCTCACCTCACCTCACCTCACACTCGGACTTGACTCGACTTGGCACAGCACGGTCGGTCGGTCGGACGGACGGCGGCGACGGCGCGCGCGCGTGTGTGGTATCACATTTACCTAGATCCTCTTCACTTCCACAAAAGTGGGTGCCCCTTGGGGCCCAATCACAATAACAAACTTTTCACTATTTATACCTCTTTAAAATATTATAAAAAAGTAATATAGGACAAGACACAATTCCCAACATCTATTTTTTAATAAATTTCATCTTTCCCATATGATTTAAAGTCACTGTGATTAACAATGCGAACAAGTACTATGAAACTGCAATTCCTAGAGGCAGGTTGTATATGGAAAATAAGAATTTTAAGTTATCAATTGATGGTACATTTGAAGAAAAATATGAGAAGTTGTGAGATTATATTGAATCAATGCAAGTAAAAAATCTAGAAACAACTGTGAGGATTGAAATAGAATTGAATGATAAATATATGCTATGATTATAAAGGATTTATATTTGTTGGGATGCAATTAAAAAGGGTTCCTTCAAGGGTGTAGACTAATAATTGGTTTAAATAGATTTTTTTAAAAAAATTACGTACTATATAAAGGGGTCAGCTTCAAAGTGCGGTTTTAATTTATAAAAACAATATTATTTACCCAATATCCTATGTAGTGGTTGACCCAGAATGCATAGTGACATGAGATTGATTTATAATATTGTTGAAAGAAGACTTATAAATGGAGAACAATTTTGGATGAACATTTGTCACTGAAAAATACAAGGGACTAGTCAATATTATTGGTAATTTGTTTGAAGAATCTTAACATAGGATATTTCTGAGACACTTATAGCAAAATTTTAAAAATTTATATTCTAATTTAGCTTTAAAACAAAAATTGCGGACATGTGTTAGGGCTACAATTATAATATCATTTACTAACGAGGTGAATAAGATGAAGAAACTTTCCATTGAAGTATGCAAAAAATTGGATGCTAAACTAGTAAATAATTGGTTAATGTCTCATTTCAAAATATTTGTGAAGTTAGACATGTTAATGAACAAAATGTATAAGTCCTAAAATTCATGTTTTGTGGCCATAAGAGAAAATCATAATAATGTGGGAGATAATCAGGGTGTGCATAAAAAAAATAATGAATACAAAGAGATTTCAAGTTAAAACTTAAACCAATTTGATTGGTCAAAAAATTAAGATGATACTGCAAAGTTTAATCCACATCACTTTCATGGAAAACATTCTAGATAAAAACAAATATGAAGCTAATGTTATTAAGATGAATAAGTGGGTTTTGGACCCAATTAATATAACATGCATATTGAGGAAATGAGGCCTCACTAGTTTATCATGCGTTTATGCCTACATTCGAGTAGAAAAAGATTTATCATTTTCTACACGTGGATTTACAAAAAGAATATATATGATCCATACATTTACCCAATTCCTAGTAAGAAAGAATGTGTACGAATTAATGTTGACTCTCTTATACTTTTAAGAATAAAGAATCAAACTAGTAGGCCTCCAAAAAGCATAAACAACCAAAAAGCATAAACAAGAGAAATTATGAACTAATGCCAAGTAAAATTGATCCTACTCAATTAAGAAAAAATGATCTTCATGTCATATAAGAAATGTAAAAATACATGTCATAATGCAGAAACATATAAGGAAACTATTTATCATGATAACTCAAGAGAACACATTAAGAGTTAACCTAATACAAAGACATTAAAACAACAATATTTATTATTTTGTAAAAAACATTAATTAATATGAAATAATTTTCAATATTTTTTGTATTTCTTTCACTATGAGTAAGAACAAAAGTATGAGATGATGACTAGATCATAGTGAAAGTCAATTCACACAAGACAGTTGAAACAATAAAATGATTGGACACCGATGAAGTCAATCTACATTTCTTAATATAGCTTTTTTATGTATCAAACTAATTTTATTACAAAAATTTATTTAAATCAATATTTATTTTTTATATTTTCTTACTTTTTAAAATAAAAAATATATTATTTTTAATTTATGATGAAAGAAAAATATAAATACATATAATTCTAAAATTAAAAATTTATATAGATTAAGATAAGTATTAACTACATTTTATAACTACAACTATGATAATATAAATTTTTAAGTAATCATACAATTTATATTCTCTAAGATACGACATGACTTATAGCTAAATGCATGAGTATATAAGAATTACATAGTCAATATTTTTAATAATATATAACAAACATACAGTTAATGTTTTACTTATTTGGTTAATTATATAACATATTTTATAAATGAAATTTCATTTTTAACCCTTTTTGCACATATTTTTTTTATATAACCTAAAAATCATATATATTTTTTGTGCTCAAAATTATGATGTACATGTATTTTTTATATATAATATAAAATATTTTTTTGGAATAAAAATAAATAAAATGAATAACATGGTCATATCAAAACGGATCGTATTTATTTGGCCTTGGATGAAAATTAGAGAATCATATTTCATAAAGAGAGTTAAATATTTTTTTTAAAGTTACAAAAAAAAAAATATTAACAAATTTATAACAACAAAAATAACAATATGATAATAATAAATGAAATTCAATTAGATGCGTTTAATATTAAATGTATCAAAATTATTTTAATTTAATTTTAACGATTTTCAATTAGATGTTGTTAAATGTAAAATGACGTGTCATATTTTTTTAATAATAAAAATAAACGAATTAGACTTAAGGGTGATATTTTTATAGTTATAAATTTTAATTAAAATATTATTTTTGAAATAATTAAAGAAATCAAAATTAGGTATCCCTATATTTTTAGTTTTCTAGGTAGATATATTGAAGTTTTTTAAGTTGTTGCACACAATTTTTAGAAAATGATGTATAAGGATTTAAAACATTTAAGAAATACTATAAATAAGGTAATGAGGAAAAAGTAAAAAAGGAGGGAAAAAAAATAATAAAAACGTGAAACAAAATTACATAGGTATACTAGTTAACAATTTAAAATTAGTTAGATTCATTGAGATTTAGGATGAATGAAATTTCAAATTTTAAAACAGAATAAAGGGTCGTGATCCTCGAGGAAGCCTCCCAAGAAAAATGTTTAAATTAATTAGATTAAATTAATAAAATTAGTTAGATTGAATAAGATATGATATAATAATTCAAAATTAATTATTTAAATTAATATTTTAATATGATTTTATTCATTAAATTTGATATAAACAATACAATATATATGAATTTATTAAGTCATATTTAATTAAAATAACATATTTTTATTAAAATTTTCAAAACTAACAATATAATCGATTCAATACTATCTAAATCTAAAATGAATTAATATTATAAAAATATTTTTATTAATGAATTAACTTAACATGATAGATTTAAGTTAATTTAAATCTTTATATATATTTAACATATTATCCTTCATACAATATATAATATTTAACATCTTACATCTTACATCTTATCTAATAACAGCCACAAAACATTATTTTTCTAATTTCTTTATAGAGCGAGGCATTAAGTTTATTATATCTTTTTACAAATCTGATATTGATTTAACAGTTGGAGTATTTTTGAAAAGACACTATGTTAATGTTTTAATAATTCCCTCTCACAGGTCTCAAAGAGAATCGTCTTAAAATCAATATCAATACCATATTTTGTAATTTCAGCAATATTTAAATGGTATATTTGTTATTCTAGATTGATATATTATATAATTTTTATTGTTTAATCATATTAATCAAATTTTATAATATAATTACCATTGTTTTAAAATATTATATTAATCAAATTTTAAAATATAATTTTCATTGTTTTTGACCATAGTATTTTAAAATATGGTAAATTGTTAACAAATTATTTCTTTGGATTCTCAATTAGCAACTAAAATGAAATGGAAACAGAAATACAACCTCGGGATTTTCGACCGTTGCAAAATTTGTCTTTGTCATGCTATTCATAAACGCTCACACATCAGTACAATAAGCCACTACTAGCAGTGGCAAGTGGCAAGTCCAGCGCGGCACATTTCAAATTATCAAATACGGTCAATGCTCTCAAAATACATTTAAATATACAGTATTTATTTTTCCCAAAATAGCCATATTTTTATTTATAGGTGAAATGTACTATTACTATAAATATTTTTAAAATTTATAAATATTTATTGAATATTTAATAAAGATAAAAAGTATAATATAAAATAATTAAACTATATTATATAAATTAATGTATGTATTAAATTATAATAAAAATGTTTTTAATCATATTTTTATGCTTAATCCAAGCCTATAAACTCGTAAATAGGAGTGTCATAATTAAACAAATATGTCAGTTTTGTTTTTTCGATCAAAACAATTTGTAAATTTGAATTTTGAAATTCAAAATCTTTCTATACATGGCATATAATTTAATGGAACAAATTTTCTGGCTTATTTTGTTTGTGTTATTGCATGGAAGAGCATTTTCAGTGTATTTAAAGAATTATAATTAATTTTTTCTTTTTAATTTCTACTCCCTTTAGTAAAATATTTAATAGCATTATTATATCACACTATGCCAAATGTGTATCATAATTTAATGATATTTTATCTATTTATTTTTATTATTATTCTTTTAAAATCACTCATTTCCCCATTAATTTGTGTCAATTGATAATTCAGTTAATAAAATTATGATATCATTGATTAAAAATTAAATTTCCGATCTGTAAATCACACACTCAAAATAATTATTATGACTTAAACTAAAAAAAGAAAAAAAAAATATTATGTACATGCTGTGAGATGCTTTGGTTCATAATTTATTCTGACCTTCCATATTTGCCCCTACGTCTTCGGGGAGTGTATCATTTTCAACGGACTGTTTCACACGTGCACGATTATGATTGGTTGGGTGGGCAATATGAATATTGAAAGTCTCAAACAAGACGAAACAAGTGAAACTCCCAAGGAAAAGAGATACCACCTTCGGAGTTAGAGAGAGAGAGTGTGTGTGTGTGTGTGTATTCAGAGAGTTAACTCTCGACCGCCATTGAAGACCAAAGACACAGAGAAACTGGTCAGCTTTATCTCTCTCCGTCTCCATATGGTTTATCTGATTTTTTTTTTGTGTTTTTTTATTGGTTTGGTTTTGAAATTGGACTTTTGGGTATTTCTGCGTAGAAGTTGGCTTTCTCTGTTCATCTGTGTTTGGAGTTATTAGCTTGAAAGCATTCTACTAGTTCTCTATATCTTCTTCTTCTCCTCTTTAATTGTTTTTTTTTACTCCTAATAGTGATTTTGGCTGTTTTTAAATAAGTGTTAAAAGTTTTTTTACGGTTTTGTTTTAAATAAGTTTCATTGACTCGTATATTAAAAGTATGTCAGTAATATCTAAATTAAAAATATATATATATATTAAAACATTCATGAATCGTGACAATAAATTTGTATGTTAGATGAAAAATTTCGAGCATTTCTCTTGGATTCTTTCTAGCATTCATATTTGACTCTATTATTTAATAATAAGATAAATCTTCAACAACATTTGATTCTAATGTTTTAAGTTTTGAGTTTCTGTGACCAGTTAAATTCAGCAAGTTTTTAAAACCAGGCTTTCATCTTGGATATATGGAATGGATTCCTTTTTTTTTTTTTTTTTTGCTTCTTTTTCGTTTAATTCACCTAATTTGTCTACAGTCATTAGGTTATTTCGGTGATTCCAATCCTAATAACACAAATTTATATTCACATTAATTATATGTTTTCTTGTATTATAATTATTTTGAAAATGAGATAAGCATTTCATTTTTTTATATAATATTTATACAACATAAAAATTGTGGTTGCAAAAATGGGTGCAACTACACTTGTTATTTGTCTTTAGCATTCTTCTTTTAACTATTTATGTTTGCTTTACAACTATAAAAAAAGATGAATTTTTGTTTTGCAAGTTGATTTTTCAAGGTTACTGGGGATTAAAACATTGTAATTTGAACTGAAACAGAGAGAAAAAAACTGGAGCAAATATGGTTGGAATGATAAAGAGGGAGACATTAGCATCACATTGGTGGTGGTTTGACAGTCACAACATCTCAAAACGATCCCCATGGCTTGAATCTACTATTGAAGGTACTCCTAATCTTAATCTTTTCTTCTTCTCATTTGCATCTTTTGTTTTTTGCTCTGAACTTTACGTGCTTTAATTTGATTTTTGACCGTTGTTGTCTGAGCCTTTTAGGTGCTTTGAGATTTTATTCTCTTTTTGCTTTTTTTTTCCTTTTGGTCTTCACTAACTAGTTTCCGTTGTACTTTAACTAAAATTGTGAAATTGGATAACAAACTTTAAAGAATAGTGACTGTTGGAAAGCCTAAAGAAAATATGGGTGATGCTAACAAACATTTTTATATTTGGAATGTCCCACTTGGTAGATTATGAGAAAATTGGATGTTGAAAATCGATTTCCGAATTCTGATTTAGCTTATTATTTCATTTTAAGTAGTTAGAGGTTCATTTCATTAAGAATTTTGTTTGTATATTAACTCTCTAAATTTTTATTTTATTGATAGAATGATCAAAATTATTTTTATACAATTTTCACTCTCCTACAAGTATTACAAGTATGGGTTCTATGCACCAGCATTTGAAATTCAACAATTAAGATTATTAAGATTTGAACATAATTCTTGGACTTTTATACTATGTTAGAACTTGTTGTAAAATAACTATAAAAAAATGCTTTGTTTCCTTGATGGATGGAAGGACAAGTGAACTATTTGGTATATATCGATTAAAATGGTGTCTTTGATCAAACCTCGGCTGGGTTCCACCAATTTTTTGGCTTTTACGTTCTTGGCCAACAAATCATTGTATTATTTGTACTTTTGAATGAGATATATTAGGAGTTGCTATTTATTGTTTTTGAAATATATTCACATCAATCATTTTTTTCTTTAAGGATTGAATATTTGTTTTTTTTTATTAAAAAAAGTTGTATTAATTTTGAATTTCATTAGAACGTAGTATCCTATTATCATATGTTATAGGAAAAATGAATAAGAATTAAGTCCTTATCCTTAGTAAACTTAGATTTAACAAGTTGTTCTGTGATTTATCTGTTACCTCTTTGGGGGCAAATATTTCAATTTTCAAGTGCTAGTTGTGTGGCATTATTTTCTTTCTTTCTTTTTTTTTTTTTGTGACCACGACTTTCAAGCAGAGTGGAGGGGTCCATGACTAAGAAGCAGTTTTACAATAGGATTACAGTAGATTGATCTATATTGTGTAGTATAGGAGAACCGGAACTTCCTTTGAGGAGAGAACTATATCCTTTCTAGATTCCTTTTGCTTTCCTTGCGTAATAATAATGATGATAATTTGCGTTACAATAATATACAAATTATTTTTTAGTTAAAATTAAATATGAATTTTTTATTGTTATAAAATATTAAATCTTAATATAATTTTTTCTTTAACAATATTAAGTAATCTGTGTATTTGGATCGTAAAATATGAACACGGACAAATAAGATGACATCCTTAGGTGATAAAATGTGGTCAGTGAGGTGATGATTGTGTGTGGAGTGAATTAAATAGCACTTTTGGTAATGGAATGTGGTGCTCCATACAGATGAATTGACTCTAAATTGCACCAGAAAACTGTGTAAGTATTTCACTATTTACCTTTTGGGTATCATTTAATTAAATGTTTTCTTTATAACCGGATTTGATGATATATAGATATATTTATATATTTAATATAGATTTATATGTAATTTAATTTTGGATTAGCGTGTTGGCATGTTACGGGCCGTGGGTTAGGGGTCGTGTGTGTTGGCCCGTTTGACACCCTTAGAGGCCACGGGGCCCAATGATTCATTAGTCTTTATGTCTCTCGTTACTTTTCTCTGTTTTTTTTCTTATGAGAGTCCGTGACTCGGTCTATTTCAACTTTCAAAGTATGTAGATTTCAGTGCAAGTCTTTGAACCTCGTTGTCATGTTACAAAATATATCTCTGCATTTTTCATGGATCCTTACACTAAATCAATTTTCTTTGTCAGTTTCCATTACATGTTATGTATCCTTTTGTTTATGTTTATGTGAAAAGTGCTTTCATGAAGAAATACATGAATTGTGTGTCATAAAGCAACGAATGTGTTTGAGCTTTCAGTTTTGATTCAAAAGTGCTTTTTTATTATTAGAAGCAAATAAACTCTAAACTTCTCACAATAATGGTGGTTAGACATCACATTTATATCCTTCTAATTATTATCTTTTGAGCAAATTTCCCCAATTCAATATCCTTTATTCATATCATGAACGCATTTGTGTGGTTTTTGATGGTTTTATCCATAATGATGCTCAACCCTTTTCTTCAATACAGAGCTAGATGACAAGACAGAGTCCATGCTCAAAATCATAGAGCAAGATGCAGACTCTTTTGCTCAACGGGCAGAAATGTATTACAAGAAACGTCCTGATTTAATCAGCATGGTTGAAGACTTCTATCGAGCTCACCGTTCATTAGCTGAGAAATATGATCTACTCAAGTCTGATTCTGCCACACGCCTACGCACAAGCCTAGGTTCACCATTCTCTTCTACCAAATTGTTTCAGTCAGATAAGTCATCTTATTTGACAGATCAAACATATGATAGCTATTCTGAGACCTATGACCCTGAGGAGTCTACTGAATCGGAAGTTGACGATCCAGATCATGAAGAAACAATCATAGCCAATAAGGAATGCAGTGATGAGGAAGCTTTGATTGAGGTCAGTTATGATGAAGTGAACATAATTGAGAAAGAGAAATTGAAGCAGAAATATGAAGAGAAGATTGATATAATGAGTTATGATGAAATGAGTACGTTGAAAGAAAAAGTGAAGAGACTTGAGGAAGAGAACAGAAATCAGAAGGATCAATTGAGGCAGAGAGATGAAGGTATGACTGAGCTGAGGAGGCAACTAAGTTTTAATGTTGTTGGTCATAATGAAGTGAGCAAGTTAAAGGAAGAAAAAAAGAAACTTGAGGAAGAAAACAGAATTCAGGAAGATCAACTAAGACAGAAAGATGGAGAGAAGATAGCGGCAATAAGGCAGCTAAGCTTTGCAGTGGGCATGCTCAAGGAGGAGAATGTGAACCTTAGAAAGTGTCTTGTTAGAGACTCCCCTAAAAAGTCGAGCCCTTTTGAGTTCAACAAGTTAAAGGAGAGTCTTTTAGGCAAGTTGTTTAATGGATCTCCAAGACATCGTTCTACTATTATTGCACTCTAGACATAAATTATAGCGTGTAGTGTACAACACAATTTAATACATATATATGTAACAAACAAAGTTAGATTATATTTCTGTCGTCTGATGTAGACATAACCTTATAGCCATTGTTGACGTGCTTCCTGTTTTGTAATTCAGTTATTATTGTTAATCGTCATGTATTTTGGTCTTCTATTGCAGCCCTAAATTAATATGCATTATTATAAAGGGAGAAAAAAGAAAAGAAGAAGAAAGACAAAATATAAAAGGAAAAAGTTATTTCAAGTATCTACCTTATATTTTAATTTATTATCTCTTTAATTATGTAAAAAAGATCATAAAAATTTATTTTGTAAAAGTAATAGAGATCATAAAAATTTATTTTGTAAAAGTAATAGATTTGTGATGGTACACCGAAAAATATCAAGATAACATAAACATGTTATCTTTACAAAATAGATTTTTACGATTTATTTTGTAAAGATAGTCTTTTATGTTGTCTCATATAATATGATAAGTGTATTATCTTTATAAAATATCTTAAGATCCTGAACAATTTTGTTTCATCCGTATACTGTTAAGATTTAGACCAAATGGATAGTCACAAGGAAGAAGTACATACCTAAAACAGAATCTATTGAAGAAAAGTGAATAATCATGATGTTCTCAAATCCTATCACAATTCACACTAATGCCATGCACTGTCTCTCTACCTAACATCACACTACAATAATACTATATACTACTAAATTAGACATAAAGTAGAAGCAGTTGCAACAATAATTCAAGCAGCATCTTTTTCTTTATGGAATTGAGAAAAAGACGGGTTGATTTTGCTATTTGGTGAATAAGACTCCTTCGAATTATATCACATACGGTTTGAATATCACCATAAATTTTACATACCAGATAGCCTTATTATGCAAAAGGCCAGCAAACTCAGAAACATAAATAAATTTAGGGATCCGGATGAAGTTAAAGAAGAAGAAGAAGAAGCTGGCAATGGAAAATACAATTGAGGTCCAGGAGCCATAATATCGTCTGGATTTGGAGGGCTTGGAGTCGATGGAATTGTAGGCAGTGATGATTGAGATGGAGAAAGTGGTTCAGCACCTGGAGTTGGAAACAAAGGACTAATGTCAGGTGATAAAGCTGGAGAGGACAGAGGAGCAACTGGTAACAAAGCAGGTGAAGCTGAAATAGTTGAAATCTTCATATCTATCTCATTTGCCAAACACATTGCAAATTGGCAAGCCATAAAAACCATGAACATCATTAACAAGACTGACCCAAATGAAGCCATAAATGATTATATGATAATTAAATCAATTCCCTTTTGAGTGGCCAGTGGAAACTTTTAATAGAATGTGCTTTTGATTGAAAGAAGAAAAGAGAAGAAGGCTAAAGCTAGCTTGAAAAAGTTATGGGGAGGAGTGTGAAAGATTCATTATAAGGCTTGAAAAGTTGAGTTGAAAAGGAGTTGTAGTGGGATCCTACTCTTACATACCATTATGTGGACAAAGGACAATCAAAACCAGTTAAGATAATCCAGCTCTTCATGTTTTGCTAAGAGACAAAGGTTGATTTGTGATTCTTTTAAGTAGCACATGAAGATATGAGGTGTCCATCATTTTTTATGTATTATATAGTTTTTAAAGTTAGCCCGTGAAGTTTGTCTTGTTGTTAAGGTTTAATTATCCTTGGCATGTACTGAGTTCTCTCACTCGTTTTGGTTGGATAAAAATTAATGGATTGGTAGTGTCTAATTTAGTTATTATTGTAATATGGTAGAGTAAATTAAGAGATTTATATTAATTTAGTTTTTATAGGCACTTCTTACTATCATGTACATAGTGGGGGGGTACAATATGGGATCATTACTTTAGAGAATTAAGCTAGTTTATTTCAATGAAACTGTATTTTATTTATGTATCTTTTTATTTTCTAAATATAAAATTTATAGGTTTACAATGACTATATCATACCAATTAATATTTTATTTATTTTTGGATGATATTGCTTACATTAATTATTGGTTTTTTTTTTAGTATAATGAACAACATAAACTTTAAAAGTGGATTTTTTTTTGTACATTAACAGAATAATGTCATTGATGATAAAAACAGATCCAAATACAAGTATAATTTATAAATAATATAAGAAAATAAATTATCTATAAGAAGAGATGTATAAGTTTGAGAAGTGAATTTGACATCAATCAACCCAATATGCCACATTATTGGTACTATGCCTCATATGTACTTCTAAGTTTAAGAAATTATGCAAACAATTCCTTAAAATAAGAATAAGATTGAAAATGTTGTAAGAACTCAGAAATAAAATAATTTAATTTTTTAACATAATAATAATAACAATAAAATAAAATGAAATAATATTTTTTATTAATAGAAATTAGGCCTCCATGGATGAGATATTTAGATCTTCATAAAAAATGCAGTTATTGGTAAAGATACAAGATGACGAAAAAGATTAAAAAATAGTTGGTTTTTTTTTAAATAAAATAATAAATAATAAATAATTTTTACAAGTTACAAAGTATAATAGATACATATAGATATGATATTCAAATCAACAATAAGTAATCATGAGTAGTTATGAAATATAAAAAGTTTATTAAATACTTGAAATCATATGAATAATCATAAAAAATATATTAAATAAATATAAAGAAACTAGCATCTTTTATTTATTATTAGCAATTTAGTCTTCATGAAATGCAGTTAGTTTTTTTTTTAAGAACTACAGTTAGGAAAAAGAAAAAAATTGACTATCATCTTGAAGCACTCAAATTCAATTTAAGTAAAATTAGACTTTTCTATGGTTAGATGTGCATTGCCATGCAATTCACATGCTAAATGCATGAATATAAATATATAAGGAAGAAAAAAAATTAGGTGATGTAACCTCAGAAAAAAATATTGCAATGGAAGTTATTGTAGATGATGAAATGAAAGCAGTGCGATGAAGAACTTAAAAATTTGTAGAGCAATAATAGATAATTTTAGAAAATAATTAATTCAACCTTATGACATTCTTTACAAAAAGAAGGAAACAAAGGTTTAAAAACGAAGGACAATAAAGCAATTAATCCAGGATAAATAACTTGAATCCTTAAATGAATTTGTAATTTAAGTTATAGATTTAAAGGATAAAAGATGAGAACAATTTATCTGAATCATTTATTGTGTTTCTTAATTTGATGAAACTGTAAATATACCCCAAATGAAACCTACTTTGTTGTTTTTTACACGAAGTTATGTGCATGACATTAAAAATATAACAAAAAGTGTTAAATAATTTCTTAAGTGTCATAAAAACTTTGAATTATATATAATTGGAATAGAAAATGACGACTATGAATTTAGTATAATGGAATTTTATAGAAAATGGATCAATTATAATTCGATTAATAATAGGCTTAATAGTTTATATGGGTTAATTGGTAGAGGGAGAAGAGAATGAAACAAGGAAAGAAAAGATATGAACAATTTGGGCATATAGTGAAAAGTAGGAATGAAATTGGTGACAAAAAAGGAGAAAATGTTAAGAAAGAAATGAAAGAAGGAGATGGGTAAGTAAAAAATGAGAAAGAAACAACCATTTAAAAAGAGATGATGCATTGATTTTGAATTTGGTATTACATGAATTGACCTCTTTAAAATAAGGATAATTTCTGTCAAATTTGAACTGTTAAGAAGATAGTTATCAACACTTTTGGTGGTTAGTGGTTGAAAACTTTTCTTAAGTCATAACTAACCCACAAATCAAGGATTATAATGACATTTAGTTTTGAATAGGAAAAAAAAATTCAATAATATCAATTTTCTATGAAACCATGGGAATGATGATTTTGCAGCACATCCAAAGGATGTATGGTTCAACATGTATCTACATTAGATAGACAATGGTCTTTTCTTAAGAGAAGAGAGATTTAAGTGGGAAATTAGTGAAAGGAGTAACAATAATTCAAAAAGATCAAGAAGGAGTAACAGTACAAATCTTAAAACATTTTTAATAAACGTTTGTCCTTGGAAGTGGATTTGGAATATTGTTTTCTATACAAAAATTAATGTTTTCATTTGAAAACTACTTAATCATGCTTTAGTACGAAAGAAAGAGTCGTTTTATTTACAAACATATAATTGTGAGCCCTAAATGCTCTTGTTTGAATGAGACATTGTATCATATTTTCTTTAAATGCCATTGGATCAGTGTAATATGGTTTTGTTAATCATTTCTCCATACGAGCTTATTTTATGGTTGAATCAATAAAAAAGTTAAAATATCTGACTACATATACAAGATGAACTAGTATATATCATTTATAGTTCATTTGAAAACATCTATGAGAATATTACACTTGATCCCACGAAGATAAGTGCTCTAGCTAAAGCAAGTTTTCAAGAATACCAAGCCCTCCATCCTACACAATGACAATACGCGATCGGCTGCAAGCTTCTTACAACAATCAAATGGCCATCAATTATGATGGTGCTTAGGATGTAGGCTCTATATGGGTAGGATTGACTGTTGGAAAATTAAGCAAATTCCTAATAAGTTAGACTTGTAAGAAATCAAGAATAGAAAAATAACACACAAATTTGATAACGGAGTTTGATCAATCTCGCTTATGTCTCTGGACCTGTTGTAGATCTTTTTACTGAAAGAGAAGAAATTACACAAGATGTTTACAACACTCACAACCCACAACCCAATTACACCCAAGAAAATTACTCTCAATTTTCTCCCACAAAAGTTTTTCTCTCTAATCTTTTCTCTCAATTGGAATGAACACTTTGAATGATTAATTCATTACAATTACACATCTATTTATAGGAAAATTCAATCCTTGAATTACTCATTAAATTAATGGTTCCTTGAATTAAACTCCTTGTTTTGCTCCATGTTTTACTCCATGTTTTGCTCTTTAAATTAAGGAGCTTTATAACAATCTCCAACAATCTCTCACTTGAAGACTGATTTCAATCTGTCTTCACACCTCGATCAATGCAGCAGCTTTTCTAGTCTTCATTACTCTAGCAGACCAACTGAAGTTGAGCACAACTTCAGTTTGTCAATAGTCACCACCTTTGTTAACATATCTGCTGGATTTTTACTTCCTTAAATCTACTCCAGTATTAACACATCATTTTCCAATAGAGATCTGATGAAGTGATAACAAAGTCCAATATGCTTGGTTCTAGAATGAAATGTTGAATTCTTCGCCAAGTGTATTGCACTTTGACTATCACTATGCAGAACATTCTTCCCCTGTTTGAATCCCAGCTCAGTTAACAAACCTTGAAGCCATATCATCTCTTTAATAGCTTCAGTTATTGCTACATACTCAGCCTCTATAGTGGATAGAATAAAAATATTCTGTATTTGTGACATCCAACTAACAGTTGTAGTTCCAACAGTAAATATATAATCGGTAGTGCTTCTTCGGTGATCATCTTCACCACCAAAGTCTGCATCTACGTACCCTTGTACTTTTAACTCTCATTTACTAAAGTACAAGCACTTTTTTGTGGTGCCTCGTAGATATCTCAAAATCCACTTAACTGCTTCCTAATGATTTTTCCTTGGGTTTGACATAAATCTGCTAACAACTTCCACTGCATGGCCAATGTCTGGTCTCGTACAGACCATTGCGTACATAAAACTTCCAATGGCTGAGGCATAAGGAACCTTAGCCATGAATTCTTTTTCTTCCTCTATCTGAGGGGACTGATCCTTTAATAGGCGAAAATGACTGGCCAATGGTGTGCTAACTGGCTTGACGTCTCCCATGTTGAATCTCTGCAAAACACGATTGATATACTTTGTTTGAGATAACTGTAAGGATCATTTCTTCTTATTTCTTGTGATTCGCATTCCAAGAATCTTTTTTACTGGACCCAAGTCTTTCATGTTAAACTCCTTTGATAATTGATGCTTCAACCTTCTGATATCATCCATATCTGAACTTGCTACTAACATATCATCAACATAAAGTAGTAAAATGATATAAGTGGACCTATATCTCTTGAAGTAGTAACAGTGGTTAACATTGCACTTCTGGAAACCTTCCTTGTGCATAAAGCTATCAAATTTATGTACCATTGTCTCGGGGCTTGTTTCAGGCCATACAAACTCTTCTTTAGTTTGCACACCATGTTCTTCTTCCCTCTTTCTAAGAAACCTTCTGGTTGGTACATGTATATCTTTTCATCTAAATCTCCATGAAGGAATGCAGTCTTCAAATCCAACTATTCAAGATGAAGATCTTCAATGGCTACAATACTCAACACTGATACGATAGTATTGAGCTTCACAACAGGGAGCAAAAATGTCAGTGTAGTTAACTCCTTCCTTCTGTTGAAACCCTTTGACAACTAGGCGGGTTTTGTATCTCTTGAAACCACCATGCTCCTCTTTCACCCGGTACACCCATTTTTTGTGAAGTGCCTTCTTTTCCATAGGTAACTCAGTTAGTTCCCATGTCTGGTTAGAGATGAGAGATTTTATTGCTTCTTTCATGGCAAGCTCCCACTTGCTAGAATCTCGAGTCTGACAAGCTTCATCATAGCATTCAGGCTCCCCTCCATCAGTCAATAACATATAATTCATGTATCTCCTGTTAGGTACATGAGGTCGAGAAGACCTTCTCAATATAGGAGCTAGAGTAGGAGGTTGTGATGTATCAGACTGTTGCATACTGCTCTGTCCAACAAGTTCCTCTGGCTGAGGACTTGTTACGATTGGGTCTGTTGCGGAACTATCTAGGACATCATATGCATCTGCAAATACTGACTCATTTTGCTCTGAGTCGTTGGTGTCTATTTTATACATGTCCTTATACATCACCCTTTCGTTGAAAATCACATCTTTATTACGGATCATTTTCTTGTTTTCATCATCCCAAATGCGGTAGCCAAACTCATCCTCACCATAACCGATGAATGTGCATTTCTTGGATTTGGGATCAAGCTTATTCCTGCCTTGATCACTGATATGCACAAATGCTACACAGTTGAAAACTTTTAGATGTGATAGTTTCACCTCTTTTATGCTTTATACCTCCTCTGGTATTCTATGTTCCAATGGAACAGATGGGCCTCAGTTGATCAAGTAAGATGTTGTGTTGACTGCTTCTGCCCAGAACTGCTTCGGTAAACCTGACTATATACGAATGCTTCTGGCTCTGTATGTCAACGTTCGGTTCATAAGCTCACCTACACCATTGTGTTGAGGCGTGCCTGGCACAGTTCTTTCCATTCTGATCTCGTGCTCATAGCATAAATTTTTGAATCTGGTGTCTTCATATTCACCACCATTATCAATTCTGAGCTTTTGGATCTTCAAACCCGTCTCATTTTCCACCATAGCTTTCCATTTTCTGAAAGCCTCAAATACTTCAGACTTATGCTTTAGAAAGTAAACACATACCTTCTGAGAGTGATCATCGATGAAAGTCACAAAGTAGTGTTTCCCACCAATGGATGAGACGGTCGTTAATCCCCAAACATCAGAGTAAATAAGCTCTAGCCTTTCCTTCTTTGGGGTTCTACAACTTGTCTGAAAGCTGACTCTCTTTTGCTTTCCAAGGTTTCCTGGGACATATTTCTCGAAGAATTCTTTCTATGAAGTAGCATGGAACAATGCTCCAGAGTATAACACCCAAGATTCTTCCTTGGTCTCCAAAGAGCATATCAATGCATCATCTCCTCTTGAGGTGGAAGTAACATTTGCCTCTACCTTCACTTGTCTGTCCTTCGGTGCACTCTTGCACTGATTTTTGTAGTGCCTTATTCTCCCACAATTCCAACACTCGATAGTCTTCGAGCTATGGGAATTATTAGGATTCCTGGATTTAGACCTCCTGTCCTTTGATTTACCTCGATAGTCTGTTCTACCACGTCTATCCCTTTGATTGAATTTCTTCATCTTGACTCTGTATGCAAAACTGAAGAAGTTGACGATTCACCTGACTCTCTACGTCGAATCTCTTCACTGAGAACGAGATTACAAACATCGTCAAATTTCAACTTATTGCTTCCTGACGAGCTACTCACAACTGTGATAGTAGCATTCCAGCTTTCTAGTAAAGAAGACAAAAGTATCAATGCTCGTACTTATTTATCGAATTCAATTTCTAATGAACTCAACTGGGTTGTGACTGCGTTGAGTTCATTGAGATGTTGAGCTACTGATGCGTCTTCCATCATCCGCAAATTGAACAAACGCCTCATCAAGTGAAATTTGTTTGAGGCTGATGGCTTCTCATACATATTGGAGAGAGCTGCCATAATACCTATCCTGGTCTTTTTCTTTGCTATGTTGAAAGTAAAATTACGGGATAACGTCAATCGAACAACTCCGAGGACTTGTCTGTCTAGAAGATTCCAATCTTCTTACTTGAGAAATATTGATATAGATTTCTTTGATACAGACAATCCTCTATCTGCATTTTTCAAAACCTAAAATTTATGCCATCGAATTTCTCGAGTTTCACCCTTCCTTCATCTGCGGTCATTGCTCCCACTCAAATACTCTATCTGCATTTTTTTTTTTAGAGTTATGCATTGAATAAATTGAAAGAATAAATAAGATATATATTACTTAAATTTTGCTTTTACTCCTAATAATATTAAATCTTTTGGGTAGAAACCCAAAACCAAATATTATTGTGATGCTTAAAGATATACTAGAATTGCAAATTATGCTTTGGTTAAAGATGTCCTTTTTTTTCATTTCATATTTGGCATGGTACTTTCTAATCATGATCTGTCCCAGAGATGCCAAATGGTTGTTAAATTGGGTTATAACTAAATAACTTATGGTGATTTATTTATTTTATTTATTTTATTTTGTAAGAGCAAAAAAGGAATTGATAAAAGGGTTCTTTGTGCTTCTTCTTTTCATACGGTAGAAGGGACTACAAAAGTGATTGTTATCATCAAAATAAAATAAAAATATTAATGTCAAAGTAAATTTAAAATTCAACTTAATAAAATAATTTTAAATTCTTTTAAAAAAATATAAAACATGTTCTGGTATTACTTACTAGTGTTTTTCTTAGAAATATCATCACCAGAATCCAAATGTTCTCTCAAGCTTTATCAATGCTGGCATTTTAAAAAAATATATTTTTGCCTTGGATTGGCTTGTACTACATTAGTTTAGATTCAATGCTATGTTTTCCTATATTTATCTCATTTGATGAGTGGAATATTAATGTGCTAGCTGTTCGATATATGTTCTTGAAATAAAACTATAAAAATTTATAATTTTATTATATTTATAATTATTAATACTTCACTTACTAAAAAGAGATAATTTTTCCTAAACAAACCAATTCCATCAACAACCATAACTAGAAAATTGATTGATTATTAAGGTTTTTAATTCGAATTACGGAGCTCCCTAAAAACCATGTCAAGTGAGATAATACAAATATAATTCATAAATCAGTGATAATTATTAGAATTAATAATTCTTTTTTAAATAAAATTAATGAATTCACTTAAAAAAATTCATTTAAAATTAAAGAAAGTAACTTAAACCCAATCGAACAGTCAGTCGGGTTAAACATGTAGTTCAGTCAAGTCATGAATATGTAATTTGATCGGTATATTTTCATATTCCAGTTATTCGGGTTTAGAGTACTTTAATTTTTTAAAAATATATATTTTAATCTTAAATTTTTTAAAAGATATATAGAAGTTCGCTTATTTATTTTTAAAATATATATAAATTTATTTTAATTTAATTATTTTTAATAATGTCCCGTGATTTTTAATCTATAATATTAATAAAATTATATCACATTATAAATAATAAATAAATTTGTTAATATAAAAATATTTTTTTTATTAAAAAATTAATAACTCTTAATTATTTTTATTAATGATAAATTTATTCATACCTTATGCGGATGTCCTCTACTCTTTCTACGTCTTATCATCCCTCATCTCTCTCCCTTTCTCAGCCTTTTTTGCCTCCTATATACAGTAAGCACCATCTTGGTCCCACCCATAAGTAATAAGCACTATCTTTGACCATTTTTAAGCAAAAAGCACCATCCATCGTCGGCCTCTTCTGTCACAGTTGCAAGTTCAACATGGAAGGCAACGAAGGGCATAAACCAGACACTATTACAATCAAACGAGGAATTGTAGTATCTTTTATGATAGGTGTCTCCATTTATAGTCTTTTTTATTTTAAGTTTTTTTTTTAATTTTGTCTCTATATCGTTTTTGTGACATAAATAGTAACATATATATTTGTAACGAAGTTAAATTAATTAGTATAGTGATAATATTTTTGGGAAAGATAAATAATTTACTATAATAGGGGTAATTTTGATAAATATTTGTAACAATAAAATTCAAAAAACTATATAAACAACTATAGAAAAGAATTTTTTTGATACTGTTACTGATTTTTCACGTTTTATTTAACTTCTGTTAAATAATGACATCCAGGTTTTCACTTATCATGCTAACAATTTAAAACAGATCAAGAAAATACATATTTTATTTATGAAAAAGTTGCTATAAAATTCATATATTTATTTTATATAATAAACAATTATATATTTAATTTTTATAATAATTTAATTTTATTATTATTAAAAAAATATCATTCAAACAAATAATTAATTTTTAATGTTTTTATTTATTTTTCTTTAAACAATATTTATTTAATATAATTAAAAATTAAAACTAAAAAAAATCATCAATGTTATTGTATACTCACTTTTTCGTAATAATATGACTAAAATATTATAAAAAATAAATATATGAATTAAATATCATTTTTATAATAAATAAAATTTCTTGAAGTTATGTTTTTCTTTATTTATTGTATCATTATAAAAGCTATTAGATTTTTCAAAGTTGATGGTAGTAATAAAAATTTACTTTGAATTTTTTTTTTCTATCTTTAATAACCATTAACCAATACATATCAGATATGTGTCAAAAATTATCATCGTACGAACAATTCTGTTTAAAAAAAAAGACGATAACAAAAACCAATTTGACACTTTTTTTAAACAAATAAGATTGATTTGACACATGAGCAACCCATTTTACGGGAAAAAAGACTAATATATGTCATGAGATTTATGTCAATAAGATAAATATTAATTTTTGAATAAAATCCCAATCGTGTATGTTGATTTAAGAAGAAAATTAGATGGTCAAATCAAACACACGATCATGAAAAACTTCGTCATATTTGAGAAATAATAGATATCTAAGTAGAGATGGAAACTGGTTCAAGTTTCGTCTAAGATGTGATATTGAGTAAGGTCATTGGTATGAGTACTATAAAAATAAAGATATTTGGTGAAGTTGTTTGAACACTAAGTAATGTGAGTAATGTGGTTAGCATAAGAAATAATTTGGTTTCGTTGAGTAAGTTGGATGCTTTGTGTTATGATTTTTCAACAAGGAACAAATCTATGGATATTGATAAAGATTCATCGGTTATTATGAAAGGAAAAAAGAGAAATAGATTGTATAAGTTGATTAGGGATTATGTTTGAGGTGGAGCTATAGTTGTCATTGTTAATGATAAGGTAAATATTGGTTCAAAGTTGAACTTAAAATCTCACATGAATGGTAGAAATATAATGCAATACAAACGAGTCAATTTTAATGAAGATGTTACAATTTTTGGGGATAAAATATGGTGTTAAAGAGTTGCTTAAATAAAATTATTTTTGATTAAAGATCAAGTAGTGGGTGCACACTATCCAAATTGGGTGCATCAAAAGCATGTGTGAACATGTTGGCATTTGGTGTTAGTAGTTTTATGACATTTGGTGTTAGTAGTTTTTTGAGCTAAGATGAAGTTTGTTAAGAAAGTGGTTCAAAAGCCATGATAACCACAAAAAGGCAAGACAATGTTTGGCTAGATGAGTGAAAGAAAACAAAATGTCAAATTAATATTAATTAGGCATTATGTATCTCAAAGGCAAAAAGGTGGAGAGTTTTTTTAGATTGTTTATATATATTGACTACAGGGGTTTTAAGTGTAGGATGAGATAACACCCATGATAGAAAGGTAAAAAATGATGATTTATTCTTTTGTATATGTATGTAAGATGATCCACAGTTAAAAGTGAAGAATATTATTAATATTTTTAAGTTATTTATTATAAGTCTATGTGTATGAGATTTGGGTGTAAATACAGCTTTGAGTTTAAATATGTTTTCGAGTTCTAATATTATTCTTAGGATACAGTGTTTTGGATATTGGATTAAGACCCTTGCATCAAGAAAGAATATATTGACAGTGAATGAGGTGTTAACAATTCTTTTCAAAATTGATAATGAGAAACAATTGGCTAGTTCCTTGAGTTATCTTGATATAGATGGTGATTTAAGAGGAAGCTCAAATAATGAGAAATAATAGATATCCAAATAAAGATAGAAATTGGTTCAAGCTTTATCCAAAATGCGATATTGAGTATTTTATTGTCATAAAAAAGGCACATCAAAAGCTATTTTAAATAAAGATTGAAGCCATAAGAGACCTTATGAGAAGGTAATGCAAGGTATTAATAATACAAAAAGGTGAATGAAACTTATGATACAAAGAATGATATAATTTGTATAACAACTGATGACGGTTCACAGGATGATTAGATTTTGGATTATGCTTGCTTGTTTTATATGTGTGCAAACAATGAGTTGTTTGATAGATACAAATATTGTGATGCCAGTGACAATGTTATTACTAATGGTTCAAGGAAAAAGTAATTGGTATGAGTACTATAAAAATAAAGATGTCTGGTGAATTTGTCTGAATACTAAGTAATGTGAGTCATGTGGTTAGCATAAGAAAGAATTTGGCTTTATTAAGTAGATTAGATGCTTTGTGTTATGATTTTTCAACAAAAAACAAATCTATGGATGTTGGTAAAGGTTCATTGGTTATTATGAAAGGAAAAAATGAGAAGTAGCCTATATAGGTTGATTGGAGATCATGTTTAAGGTGGAGCTGTCATTGTTAATGATAAGGTAAATATTGGTTCAAAGTTGAACTTAAAATCTCGCATGAATGGTAGAAATATAATACAATAAAAACGAGTTAATTTTAATGAATAGGTTATGATTTTTAGTGATAAAAGTATGGTGTTAAAGGATTGCTCTTAAAGTGGAGCAAACATAAAGAAAATTATCTTTGGTTAAAGATCAAGTGGTGGGTGCATACTATCCAAAAATAGGGTACACCAAAAGCATGTGGGAAATGTTATGGCATTTGGTATTGGTAGTTTTTTGACCTAAAATGGATATTGTTATGAAAGTGGCTCAAAGGCCACGATAGCTGCACACAAAAATAAGCCCCACGAGTGAAAGAAAACAAAATGCCAACTTAATATTAATAAGGTATTATGTATCTCAAAGCAAAAAGGTGGAGTTTTTTTAGATTGTTTATATATATTAATCTTACAGGTTTTAAGTATAGGATGAGATAACATCCACGATAGATAAATAAAAATTGATGATTTATTTTTTTGTATACGTGACAATAAAGAATATTATTAGAGTTACGCTAATTTGTTAAATCATGTTTAATTTATGTTATCTTTTTATTCTTTTCACTATTACAAAAATGGGTATTTAAGTCGATACGTAAAGTCGGTTCGGTATAGAACCGACGCTATCCACGTAGGACGTAGCGTCGGTTGATGTGTCAAACCAACGCTATGCGTGGACGTAGCGTCGGTTGATGTGTCAAACCGACACTATCCACGTAGCATAGCGTCGGTTGACACCTGGAACCGACGCTATCCACGTAACATAGCGTCGGTTCGACACGTCAACAGACGTTACACACGTGGATAAATCTTTTCTCTTCTTTCTTCCCAGACAGAAACTATTTTCAGCGTTGCAGAACTCTAAAAAATCGAAAACCTCCTCATCCACTTCTCCTCCACTCTTTCTCATTTTCCGGCCACCTACGACTACCATTTTCAACATCGGTTAGTGAGTTTTCTTCCTCTCTAGCTAATCTTTTAGATCCCCTATTATTCATATTTTTTCTGTTATTATATGTTATTATTTATGTGTATAGATTTTTGTATTATATATGTAGGTTTGTATTATAACATAAAGAGAAGAATATGACGATCTTGAATAAAATAGAACAAAATCATGGTAATTTTTCTGTTATTAATTAATATTTTATTTTTCAAATATTTGTTTTATTTGAACTGTTCCTAAATTGATTTTGGTTTTTTTTTCTGCTCGAGTACAAGTTGAAAATGAATAAATTTAATAAAAAAAAATTAAAGTCGGTTCACACCTTAAACCGACTTTAAACTTTAAGTCATTATATTTAAAGTCGGCTTTTAACCGACTTTAATCCCACTTTTTGTAGTAATGTTTGTTTCCCTTAATTTTATAACTATTTACACTATGCCTCATATGTATTAACAGAAAAGGATTAACTAAATACAAACCTAACAAACTCTACCTTACTCGCCCTTTCTCCAATTAGGTCAATTTATTATTATTATTATATGTTTTATGAAGTTTACCAATTCTGAATAATAGAGAACTTACACAGTCAAGTGGAAGTGAATACAGAGAAGCACTTGGCATATAGACATGCTGAACCAAAGGGTTGCAGTTTGTATCGCCCTGGTCAGTTTTTTTTCCTTATCCTCACTCTCATGATCTGTTGCTGATAAGTTGGATTAGCTCTCTAATTTTGGGAACAATGTAAGGGAAGAAAAAAGAAACAAAACTCAATTTACAACAATGTTGATCTGCCATTTATCTATTCGTTAAGAAAAAAAAAACAGATTTAATTATCACATTAATTATTACATTAGAGTAAATTGTTGTAAATAGAAGTACTAAAAAATAAAAGAAGGCAATGAATAAAATTTTTGAATGCTAAGGGCATGATAGAAATTTTTTACTTCACAAAATTGTTACCATAAAACAAAAATCTAGGATAATTTAGAAGGTGGGCTTATAATGTATAAGTAAGAACTGTGGGCAAGCTAATTTGGGCTTCTAGTTGGCCTTTGCTTGGGTTGTTCATATAGAACATAAACATCTTAAAAAGCACATATTTCTTCTAATATCAAAAGTAAAGTTTTTATGTTTTAAAAATATTTGTTTAGTTTTTTGAAAAAAAATTAATTTGGCAATAATTATAGGCCGATTCTTTCTTAAAAAAATAATTATTGATCGATTTTTCCGCAATTTCTTTCAACTCAACATATATATATATTAATAACAAGTGTCATGTTTTTCGATTAAAGAGTTGTCATAATTATTCGTTTGTGTTTTCTAGTAGGTGGATGACTATTGTATTTATTAAAAAAAAGCCAAATATTAAGAAAGTATAAATTTTACACATTTTTATGTTATAAGTTACAACACATGTTAGTATAATATAGAAAAATAAATTATTTTTATAATTTTTAAAATAATTATATTATAAAAATGTGTAAAAATGAATACAAATTTATTAGTTATTAACATTTATCCTATTAATAATTTAAAAGTTATTGAATGCAACAAACATCTTATGTTCAAATTTTAAAAAATTCAAATTTATCATATATCATATTTTTGTCGTTTTAGTAGTTACATATGATATCATATAGTATGAAGCATATCTAATATGAGATATAATTCTTTTACAAAATTATTATTAAAATTCAATAATTTTTTATTCAATTAATTACATTTAAAAAAAAAATCTTTTGGCGAAAAAAAACATGTTTAGCATCTTTCAATATCTGGTATTCAACAATGATATTTGCGATAATATTTGGCTTTTTCATTCACCTACTTTGAAACCTATATCTACTCAAGTTAATGGTATACGCTGAATATCCTAACTTATTGATGAGAAGAGTTGTTAGATAGAAAATACACTTGTGAATTAGTTATTCGTTGTAGTGGAGACTAATATAATTTAGGGATTACTTAACACTTTAATTCATATTGTAATTTTTCTATGAGCTTTGCTTACCCTTTAGCTTGTGATATACTTTGGAGGAATACACAATTGCTAACAATGTGAATAAGCTCATTTGAAAATCAGATGTGGGATGTACAATGTTTCTTATCCTTTTTGCGGTGAAGAAGTGAAAACTATAATATATTTGTTGGTTGGTTGCATCAGAGTAAGCTCCATTCCAACTACTTTATGCCTTGCTTTTACTATCAATTAATATGCTAATGATTATTTTCGATATTGTTTTCAAGCATTGCTCTTATGGTTGCCTAGTGTTTGGCTACTGTTTCTATATATTTAAAAAAATTGACTTTGTTGTAATCACTTGATTTTTAAGAAGAAAGAAAAAATGTTTGATATGAAGGGGTGGTGCATTTGATTAGACGTGATTATTAAATGTTTAGTATAACTTTTTGCTAACTAGTTTTTAGTTATCTGTGTATTAATGGTTATAATTTTTTGGTTTAAAATTTAATGATTGATATTAACTTAAATAAATATAATAATTCATAAATTTTAAATATATTATTAGATTTTTAAAAGTAAAAGTAACAAATAGAGAATAAAACATGTCATACTAAAATATTATTTAGTAACGAGGATTTTAACAAACAATCTCACTCCATTATATTAGGACATGTAATACTTCAATTTTGTCATTTTGTGATATAAATTAAGGTCATAAAAAGTAATTATAGTTATTTAAATATTAATTTTTGAATTAAAAAATTATAAAGTAAATTTGATATATTGTAACGAGATTAGAAACTGAGATCTAGATGACAACAATTAGACTATAAATGGAGATGAAAAATTGGTACTTTTACCTGAGCCAATGGTAGCATATGTAAAATCATTTTTCTCATATTTCTCGACACTGTGATCTTGTGTAACCAATTTCTTAACCATTGATGCATAATCTTTATCACATCTAGATGGAATGGAAAAGCTGGACTTGAACAAAAGTAATGATTCTTTGTCAAAAGAACGACATGCAAAGTGCAACGCAGTTTGTCCTTCTGAATCTTCCTCATTATCGGCACTAGAGACAATAGTTTCTTTCAATCCCTAAAATGAAACAAACATGATAAATTACAATTACACATCTCATCAGAGAACAATTAACAAATATTCACCTTACCATCAGCAAAACTAAAAGGTTTGTTCATAAATAACCTGTTTTTTGTTCACCTCTCACATCCATGTAATGTTAACAAATGTTCACTTTACCATCACTTAAGTTATTTTTTGTTCATAAATAATACTCAATGCTTTAAAAGTATAATTTTTTTACAAAAATCAAAAATCAACTAAAGGGTTCAGTATCAGAACCAATACAAAAACTAAAAGGGATAAGTTTGCAAAATTCATTACAAACTTATAGACAATGGGATTAATGGCTGCCCAAAACAATGAGATTGCCTTCTAAATATAATCCAAAAAGAAAACACACAATCAAACAAAATTATAAAGTGAAAGAAAGAACCCAAATCATACCCATCATTACAAGGCATCAAAATCAGAAACATCAACCACCAAACCTAACAATTACTTTATTAATTCTTCCTTCAAGTATTTTCAGTTTTTTAAGTATAATCTTGCATCAGTAAGTATAAAAAAAAGATCTTCCCATCTTTATCAATCTCATAGTATATTCTTAACATACAAACAAAGACAATGAAGACAAGTATAAGGAAAAACTTATAGATGTTAGCATATTCTCGGTATCTCTGAACATGTTGAGGTCTAACAGCAAAATCATATGTGTCTCTACACGCAGCATAAATGTCCATCAGTTTCCCAAGTTACACAAACTTTATTTATTCATTGATGCTCAAAGCATGTCATAATCATGTGCAACAATATAAGCAAACCAAATATAGGACCGCTCAAACAATCTAATTCAAAAATTAGATTTTAACAAATCTCAAGAACATGACAACTCGACTAATAGTACCTTCAATTGACCTCCAGAAATTGACGAATCAGGCTTAAAAACAACATAAATATAATCAGTGTTGCGTGTTTTACAACACACAAAAACGTGCAAGTATACACGGTCACAAGTAATAAAATTTGTAAGTAAAGTATCGTTCCCACGGAGATTTGTAACTATAGTTTGTTGATTACTAAAATTATCTCAATCTGATTTTATTCAAAACGTACGTTGGATGTAGCAAATGTAAGAAAATAGTTTAAACAAAAAGTAAAAGAAATCTAGGATTGCAATTTTTCACCAAATTCATCAACTCAAATCATTTTATTTTCTTATGATTTATATTTTTTAGTACATTTAATTTGTCAACCGAAAACTTCTATTTTTATTCATACATCTCTTCCGAGCTCCGTACAAACACACCTCGTTAAATTAATTCACTATATCTCTATGAGAATTAAATTCACCGAAATTCATTACGTTTTAAGTTTTCAAATGGCCACACATACAATTAGGGTATATTCCTATCCTTCATCATACATGTCATTCTATTTACGAGCAATATACACATGAATGCCTCTTCCAAGTTTATTCATGTGCCACAGATCATTTCGATAAAATTCGTAAATAATCAAAAAGCATTAAACACAAAATAAAATGAACAAATCGAACGTCTTATAAATCTATCAAAAATAATTAAAATAAAAGCATCATAAATTTAGATCAAATGCAACCCTAGAAAAATTAAATTACTTCATAAAATTAAAATAAAAATTACAACACCTACAGAAAATTAAGATGAAGAAGAAGGAAAATTAAAACATAACTTAGAACAAATTTTTGGCACACGCAGAACACAACAAAAGCCAAAAATGGCTTCTGCGTGTTCCACAGCCAACACACAAACACCCCAAAAATTACAAACTCACAAAAACTTCTTAAAACTATCCTCTTATCTCCTATTTATACCCAAAAATAATACATCTAAAATATTACATTTTTTATTTTATTTTTTTATAAAACGCGTAATAATATTTTTATCAAAAAATTAAATAACGCGTATCGAAAATCGTATCGAAAATATTAAATAAATTCACGCGTGAGACAGGGGCGCCAATTCTGCAATTTTTAATTCTTTATGTGTGCCACGTGTCAGCGTCTGATTCGCTGAAAGGAATTAACGCGGACACGTGGCAGCTTCTCATTGGACGCTGGAAACGGCGCCGACGACAACAAAGCATGGACAAAACGGCCACATACGGGCGCGATCCTGCGCTTTCGCGCTCATCGTAACATGCCACGTGTCGTTACATGATTGGCTGAAAAATAGAGTGGGACACGTGGCAGTTGCTGATTTGAGGAAGGGATTCAAAAGGAACACGTGGTAGATTCTGATTGGAGGAAAATCCGGGTGCACGCTGAGATCAGCGCACGGGATCAGAGGCACGCGTACGTGGGGGACAGCGGCTGATGCATCAGAGAAGTGGGTCCCACCTGCACGCTGGCCTGCGCAGCAGGTGGGCCCCACTCGGGCGCCGAGCCGCGTAAAAAGAACCTACACCCACGCGATCTGGTCGGGCGTGAATGGCACGTGCGGATCTCAGCCGTTTCGTCTTTGATCGGAAGGTCCACGTTTCGCGCGTGCATGATGGCGCGTGATCTTCTAACCTGCGCAGAAATTTAAACTTTAATTAATTGGATTTTGGCCCACAAATTTATTTCAAATTACATTTTCAACTTTCTTTAATTACAATTTAGCCCTTTTTTGATTTAAATTAAATTTTTAAACTTTTAATAATTAAAATCAAGCCCGAATTTAATTTAAATTATATTTTTGACTTTTATAAATTGCAATTAAATAATATTTTATTTGAAATTATATTTTTGGACCCAAATTTGCAATTAATTAAGTTTTTCGATACAAATTATTTAATTTTATTAAAATATATAAAAAACAGTAAATACTAATTTATTAAACTAAAATTAACTAAAAACATTGAAAACATAGCAATTATAATTAATAAATAGGTGAAAATAACTATATAAAATACAGTTATCAATCAGCCAAAAAAAAAGAGTAATGCTATGATACCTCAAAAATTGGGACATTCCCTTCAACTCAAGTGACAAATGATCATTTGTCATTTTCCTATCACAAGAAAGCATAGCAGTTATAAATAATAGTTACAACAACAACAGTGTTTTTGTAAGTCAGATCTTTATTCATTCCATTTTCAATATACCTTCTAAATAGAGATTCCACAATCCTAGTAATACGATCAAAAAATTTGATAGTCGTCAAATGACAATGACAATGACAATGGGAAAATATTTTACAGAGAAGAAAACTTTTGTTTACATCCAACATACCTGTGCAGAATCAGAAATAAGTAGCAAAACAAGGTCATTTTTACAAAGTCCCAGAAATAGAAACATAGAGATTCATAGTACTCCTTAAAGACTCTTTTACCCCTTGTTAAACCTAACGAAATTAGGATGTTGCCATTTTTGTGTATAGCAATGTAGAATCATAAGTCTCGAGAATACCTGTTTTGTAGCAAAATTGCAATATTGCAAGTAAGTGATGTAGCTTACTGATGCATTCTTGAGCAACTTGGGTAATTTTCACTTTTCTAACATTTTGTTCACCAACCTCCGTAAGGTTTCTTCATTCACCAATCTCCTTAAAACATGTGTTCCATTAACCAGATCAAAGTCATCCCAAAAATTATAATAAAAAAATTTCAGTAATGGGTTCATCGCTATGAGACAAAACAACAAATAAGGAATAATGACATACTGGCACACAAAGAACAGATGTTGCAGCATGAGGGAAAACAAGACAAACCATCCATAGGATGCTTATTGTGGCAACCATGAAGAAGATAATATATTTTGTTCCACCATGCACCAATACCAACGCCAATATCCTTTGTACCCACATCAACCTTTGTGAGCTTTTGAATTTGGTACTAGAGCTTTTCGTCAATTGTTTGAATCTGTTAGAATGAAAATATTATTGATGACTTTGAAGTTTCTTGATGAACAAGTAGAAACATAAATTATGCTTGATGAACAAGTAGAAACATAGATTATACACTAACCTTCTCCAGAACTAACCTTATCTCTACAAGGCTTTGAACCACAGGATGCCCCTCTATATAGAACCCTTAAGCTTTGCGAAGCAGGTAATAAACAAGTGACTACAATAGCTTAGAAGTAGCACGTGTTTGGTTTCAAGATAACTAATTCCTTCTATTATGGGAAAATAATTTTCATTAACCTAACACATTGAATAAATGAATAAAAAATAGAGGGTATTTTAGTAACGAAAATAGAAATTAAAAAAAACAAAAGAGGAAGAGATGCTACACAATAGATAGCAAACAATGTTCAAAATAAAATCCAAAAAAAAAAAACTTACCCACGCTTATGGTAAAAATAAAAGCAAAAAAATAGTAAAAAAGAGAAAAGAATCCCAACTATAATAAATTACAACTGTTACGAGCGATTTAAAACAAGAAAACAAGGATTCTGCATTATCTAATAGATTAGTATGGAATAAGTTCATATATTAGTAACAAGACTCACATGAAAACACGCGAAAACTCAAAATAGTACACCAGATAAAATAAGTGTCAAAAAACACCTAAAATAAAAGACACATTAACTATAGAAGCATCTCTACGGAAACCAAAGACATAAACATCAATTAATATCTTTGAAACTCAATCGATGCCACTTGAAGAAATATTCACTAGTCCAGCTTGATCACTTGTAGTAGACAAAACATCATTAACCATTGGGCTTGGTTCAACCTTAAGATCAAGGCCACCTTTCTTCATCTAGTTTTTCTAAGGAACACAAATCATATCATCCATATACACTACTTGTTGCATCATAATCCTAGCAGCAATTTCGAGTTTAGGACATCATTTCTCCTATGCAAACAAATCCCTAAAATTAATGGTTAGGTCAAGATGATTTACTTGGCATAGAATCAGTAAAACCAGATATATTAGAGGGAAAAAATGTGTTGCACAAGGTTACCTAGATTAGCCTGAGTTACCAAAAAAATGTTGGATAGCAAAAAAGATGAGACTACATGTTTTAAATCTAAAATGAGTAATAACAGCAGCTTTACAAGTAAAATTTACAAAAGGAAAAATAATGGGATTTTTGTAAAAAAAATTAAGACATCAAATGATGAATGAAGCTATGGGATGATTACCTAATAAACAAAATTTTAATATGCGTACCTCACTAGAGTGAATTTGAAGAAATCATCATCTACTTCTATCAAGCCTAACTCGTCCATGTCAGAATGAGATTATTGAGTTCGAAGAGGGTGCACGAGAGGGTAAAGGAGGAACATCATATCAGTCGCGCAATGAGGAAATACATATCCAACACACGAGAGGAAAAAAAGAAACAAGGGAACAAGAATGGCTAGACGAGACGAAGACTACGAGACGAGACCTAGAACGGTAGCTAGAAAGGGTCAATTGATCCCATCTCTGAAAAGAGTTTATATATATATGCTCTGCACGAAAACCCTAGGATATAAAGGCCGAGAAAGGAAAAAGATAGAAGGAAAAAAAAAGGGAAACATAAAAAAATTGATAATTTTTTTGGTGTTAATTTGGTGTAAAAAGGAAGAAAATAGAAGAAAAAGATAGAAGAAAAAGAGAAAAAAAAATGGGAAACATAAAAAAATTGATAAATGTTTTTGGTGTTAATTTGGTGGAAAAAGAGAGAAAATTAATAAGGTATATCTATGACCTCATTTTTTAAATAACTAGGGCCAAAATCCTATGGCCTCGGTTTTTAAAAACACCGAGGCTAAATGTCTGAGACTATATGTATGTATTGTAGTAGTTTGTGCTTCTCTCCTGATCGATTTTTATCTCATTGTTAGGCCATTATGATGAACCCCTTTTTAACATTATTTAAATTATTTTATCAATTGATTTATATTGCAATCATATATTTTTATTGTGCAGAGAAGAGCTTGGATGAGCTCAATCATTATATATGCATGTATATATAAAGGTGTGTAACTATTATTTAAAAAAAATCTCACTATTTTCAAGTTTTTACGAGAAAAATCTTTTTAAGTTTTACCCGACTAATACGACAATAAAAGAAATAATGTCCATAAAATATCTAATAAAAATTCAAATATGTGATATTAAGTATTTTTATTATCATAAAAAAAATACATCAAATTATATTGTAAAGAAAGATTAAAGACCTTAGTAAGAAGAAATAATAAGATGCTAGATAGATAAAGGTAATTGAAACTTCTGATACCAAAAATTATGTTATTTATATGACAACTCATGATGATTGACAGGATGATTCTAATGTCACAACAAACGACACATTAAAATGTATTGCAAAAAAAAACATTAAAGGTCATAAGAGACCTTGATGAGGAGAAACAACAAGATGCTAAATGTGTGCAAACAAGGAGTTATTTGATAGATATAAGTTTTGTGATGCTAATGGTGTTGGCATGGCTAATGGTTCAAGTAACAAGGTAATTGGTATGGGTACTGTGAAAATGAAGTTTTTTGATGGAGTTTTCTGAACACTAGATGATGGGCAAAGATAATTGAAACTTATGATGCCAAAAATTATATAATTTGTTTGATAACTGATGATGATTCATAGGATAATTGGATTTTGGATTTGTTTGCTCATTTCACATGTGCAAAAAATGAGTTATTTAATAGATATCAGTCTTGTAATGTTGGTGGTGTTGTCATAGCTAATGGTTTAAGCAACAAAATAATTGGTAAGTGTACTATGAAAATGAAATTGTTTGACGGAGTTATCTGGACGCTAGGTGATGTGAGACACGTACCCAATTTTAGAAAGAATTTGATTTCGTTGAATATGTTGAATACTTTAGATTATATTTTTTATGCGAGGAACAAATTTATGAAAGTTGGTAAAGGTTTATTGGTTATTATAAAAGTGAAAAAGAGAAATAACTTGTATAAGTTAATTGGAATCTTATTTGAGCTAAAGTTACAGCCACTGCTAATGGCAAGGTGAGTATTAATGATAAGTTAAATATGAAATCTTTCATAATGATGATAATGTGAGGCAAGAGAAACAACATGTATTAATAAAAATGTTTTATTAAAAGATTGTTTTTAAGTGTAGTAAGTACAAATAAAATTATTTTTGATTAAAAATAAAGTGATGGTGCACTCTACTTTTAAAGAGAGTGCATTAATGGCATGTATAAATGTATCATGGTGTTTGATGTTAATAACTTTTATATAAGGTAAAACAATTGTTGAAAAAATGACTCAAAAGTTGAAAAATGAGGTATCGAAGACATAAAGCCATAGGCTTTACACATCCTTACATTAATTTAAGCAAATGATTTATATTAATTAACCAAAGTAAATGATTCAACAAAGATTAATATGGTTGTATTTGATGACTCTATGAAAATAGAGTAGTTAGTGCATCTTTTTACTTAATATTTACTTATTTTATTTAATAAATAATATTTTATGACCAAAAAAATTAAAATATAATTTTTTTAGTGAAAAAGGGTGAAAATATAATTTTTGGATTTTTTATGAATTTTTAATGCAGGATCAATCAAGAGTTGCCACGTGTCATGCCACGCAAGCAAAGAAGCTGATTGGACAAGCCACATAAGCATGTAGAGCAAATCACATTACGCCACATGTGAGGAATACGAAACACGTGCCATGTGTCAACACAACGTTCAATCCAAGTTTGGAAATTGGTCAATGTTACATGACATGTGTCACTATGTCATTGCTTCGCGCGTTCCACTTGTGCCCCATGCCATATATTTCTATGAATCACGTCGTGCCACGTGTCGCTGAATTAGCGAGAATTGACTCTAATCGATCTCCTCTGCCACGCGTCGCTTCCTGATTCGCCCAATAAATTTTTGATGCCATGTGTAGCTATGTGATTGGTTGGAACTGTCAGTTTTGTTGGTTTTGAATTTAACCCTTGATCTGAAGCTGATCTAATGGTCCAGATTACACCTGAGTTTTATTTAAGCCTCTAATCACTCCATAAACCTAAATTGACCTCCATTAGCATAATTTTAGTCATTTTTTGGAGCTAAAAAGAGAGAAAAATACAAGAAAATACACAATTTTGGTAGAGATTCAATAAGAAATTAATATTATAATTCAAGAGATTGATTATATTTCTTTTTCCACTTTTTTTTATCAATTTTATGAACACAATTATGTGTAATTAATTTATTAATCTAGGGATCTTATAAACCCAATTTTCACAATGTAATGATCTAAAATTTTACCCTAATTATAATTATAATTATAATTTAATTATATTATTTAATATGATTTTTATGCTATTAATTGTTTACCTAACAATTTATCTATAAAGACAATTAAATAGATTTGAGATAATTATTTAATTGTTTGTCTTGATTAAATAACATACATAGTTTTTAGGCAGAAATTTATGATTCTTATGTATGTGATCCATAATTGATGAACTTAATGAGTAGTATGCAATTTAATTAGCATGAGAGTGTGATTAAATTAATTACTATATGGTGTGTAGTTTACTTGAGAGAGGAATATATGCTAGATTAGATTCAATTGATCATGTAATTAATTGATAATTATATTGGGAGATTTTAACAATTTATATGTTTAGAAAATTGAGATATTAAGTATTCTTAGATATTTTCTCATATATTTTTTTAGTCACAAAATTTGATTTAATTAATTATTGCTATTTATTTTTAGTTATTTTAATTTTGCTTCCTTAAAATATAAAAACAACAAAAAAATTGATTTTTATTATTTTTAATTTTAAAAATTAGTTTCTAATAAAATAATCTTTATGAGAATGATATTTACTTATCATTATATTGCTTGTTATGATACATATATTTACGTATTTATTGCACATACAATTTATATATCACAATTTATATATCAATCAGTATTATGTATTACTTAACTACTTATATTTGTTAGTTTATATTGGAAGGGTGTTTTTTCGGAGCACTCACGGCAAATTGTGAAATTGGTTTATATAGGTGGATGATACGATATAATTGATTGTGAAATTGTATAGGTGGGTGATATGATATGGTTGAGTACGTGAGAGTACTCGTGATATATGGACATAAATTGGGGTATAATTTATATATGTCAAATACATGATGTATATCCCTTAAATAAATATTTTTAACTTTTTATTTTGGTTCTATATGTGTGAGTATAAATAAAGATTTAAATTTGAATGTGATTTTGAATTCTTAATATTATTTTTAGAATAGTGTATTAAGTATTGAGTTAAGATTTTTATATAAAAAAATGATAATTCTCCTATTAGTTGATTACTTGTGGTGCATTGCTTTACATAGACAACAAATACACTCTTTGTACATCAAAAGAATTGCCACATGTACAAATCTGTTGGGATGGCACATAGGTATATGTATTATAGTAGTATAGGTGCTAGCTAGCAGTACATGGATAGACTATATAATTCAATAGTCTAACACAAATATTATCTCAATTTAAAATTTAAAATTAATTAATAATTTTTAAAATCAAATAAAATATAAGTACGTATTCATCATTAGATTGAAATAGTTTATTAAATTAAATATAATTGATTAGATTTTTTGATTAATAATAAAATAATTTAAATCAATGATACAAATAATATTTAAATTTTAAATTAGTAATTAATAAAAATTTAATAATAAGTAAAATTAAGTAAAACGTAATCACATATTCATTATTAAAATCAAATAATTCAACTACTTGGTTAGATTTTTTTATTAAAATCATTCGTAGTCTAATTCTAATATTTCTATATATATATATATATTAGTTTATTTATACTTAGATAAATTTAAAAAAATTACAAAGAAAAAGAAAAAATATCAAACAAAACAAGGTTAATTACATTTTATGATCACAAAGTATGAAATTATTTTAAAAAACTCTTAAAATATTTAATTTTTTGCAATTATGTTCATAACATAATAGCAAATATCTAATAACGTGCATTTTAAAATTATAATTAAATAATGATATAATTATATTTAAATTTAAACATATTTTTATCGTTTTTCATATATTATGAATATAATTATAATAAAATAAATATTTTTATAAATTGTGCCGTAAGCCATGGATATAACACATAATAAAACTGATAAGATGAAAATGTCAAATAAATTGGATAGCACGCTGCAACTCTTCATAACAACAAGAATCATGCATATACCCCAAATAAATGAAAATAGAAAAATCTATAAAGGCATCAACAACAAAATAAAAAGAATGGGAGTAATCTTAACTTCATGTATTCAGTAGGGTATACACATGAAGTTAAGATTACTCCCTTTTTAATATTATATAATTTCTTTTTGCTAGAATTTTAATATTATAAATTACTTAATTTTTTATTTAAAATAAAATAAAGTATATATAAAATTTCAAATAAATTATTTATTAAATAAATATAATTTTTGAAAATGAAAAACAACTCTTTTTTATTATAAACATTAATAGACTATGTATATCACAATTTATGTTCTACAAAATTATAAGAGTGAATGCACGAAAACATAAAAGTTGTTCTCTTACTAAAGAAAAAAAATATGATTTGCACAAAAGTTGTATTTATTTAAAAAAAAAATCATACCCGTGTATTTAGTATAGATGTGTTTAGTTGGTGTACAAAGATAGTGTCATCTTGTTAATGCAAGTGGGTTAGGATTGAGAAATATTTAGTTAAAAACTTTTAAATTAATTTTTTTGTCTTTTCATATTAGGGTTTTTAACATAATTTATAAACATAAATATAGGTATATGTTGACTCGAGAGATGAATCATGGATCATGGATCATGGATCTGAGTGTGGATCCTATGTATTTGGTTTGGTTTCACACTAAAATTAAAATCCAATCATTATAATTTAAGTCTTAAAAATTAAGAATCTATTCAATTCAGTTATAAAATAAGATTAAATTGAACTCTTTAAATTAATTTGGATCGGGTTTGATAGATTATTTTTTGTATTTTTCAATTGTTAAGTTTTATTTTTATTTTTAATAATAAAATAACTATTGTATTAAATTTTATGTTTTAAATATTGACTAAATTTAGTTATAAAATAATTTTTATTTTTTCAAATAATGAATCAACAAAAATATACATATTACAATTCTAAATAGCATAAAAATAATTGAATAAAACTAAAAATTTATCATTTAATTTCATATCAATTAATTATAGGTTACATGCATAAAAAATTACTTAATTTAGACAATGGTTATGTGATTAAATAAATACTAATATAACTTACATGTATTTATATGTTATATCCACATCTAATCCAATTAATCATTCAATAAATAAAATAAAATAACTATATCAGAAAAATATTAATACTTTTGATTTTTAAAAAATCTATTCAATAAAATTATAATAAAAATAAAAATAAATAAAATATTAATATTAATAAATTGGATCAATTAGTACAAGATTTTTAATATCAAGAATTGATGTAATTCATTTTGGATCAATTTAAGGATTTTTAGAATCAATTCAAACCAATAAAAATAGAAAAATCAAACAATATGGATAGAATTGGCTTGTAATTGGTAGATTTTGAATAGTCTATTAGAATAATCATTTTCATTTAAAATTTTAAATTATAATATTAAAAAATTATATTAAGTTATTATATTGTCACAATTATTTTTGTCATTGTCACGATAAAATTATATAAATTATTTATTTTATCATTATTATTAATAATTCATTAACGTGATAAAGTTTTTATTAATAGATTATTATTATCGTAATAATAATTTTTTATAATAATATTATCTTCATTTGAATTTGAATTTGAATTAATTTATAAATTATTTTAAAAAAATTAAAATCCAATTTATCAAGTCAAGAGAAATAACTTAATTTTACTTGAAAGTCATAGTTAAATTAAAAAATAAGTTAAAGAATATGTGTTATTTATTTTAAACTAAAAATAAATTAATTAATTGAACAATTTTTATCATAATATTATAATTCAAAGTTTATGATTTGAAAATTAAAACTAAAAATAATTATAAAATTAATAAATAATAAATTAAATATTAAAATTGTTTTAATTTTAAAATTCAAAATTGAAAAAAGAAAGCGTCGGAATAAATTATAAATTTTATTGACAAATATATATATATAATATGTGGGTACGTATATGTTAATAGTTTGTACATGTAACGGTAAAAATTTATCATATTGTAACACACTCTAGTCTTTAGTATATAATACACTTGATGTTAGTCTAGTCTTTAGTATATAATACACTTTTAGAGGATTTTTTTTTTTGGGTAGAAAGAAAAAGGATTAGAAATAAAAATAAGAATATAATTAAATGGAAAGTAAATATTATTATTATTATATTTTTTATTTAACCAATGGAATCAAAAACAGAATAAGTAATATAATATTTTTGTTTATAATTGAAATAGAATAGAAAATATATTCTTATAATTATTATATTTTTAAAATTATTATTAAAATTATTATTTTTCTAAATAATTATTACTTAAAATTATTTATTTTTTTAAATTATTATTAAACTATTATTACAATAAATATATATTATTAAAATATTATTTTTCTAAATAATTATTACTTAAAAATATTATTAAAATTATTTAATATTATTTATTTTTCTAAATTATTATTAAAATAGAATTTATTATTATTTTTAAATAATTATTAATTAAAAATATTATTTAATTCTATAAGAGTTTTAAAACAAGAAAAATATTTTTGATAATTTTTTTTATTTTATATCATTTATAAAATAACATTCAATTATTAATTATTTTTCTTCATATAATTTACGTGTCCTTAAAATTAAGGATAAAATTAAAATAAAAATTAATATAAAAATGGAATAAGAACTACCAATAGTCGAATTGTTATTCTTTCTGTTTTAGGAATAAATTCAATTTTATTACACAATCAAATATAAAAATATATGAAATCAATTCATACTCTGGCTTCTTACCTATCAAACATGTAATTAAGATTGAGTCTTTTATATTAAAATCATAATTTTTCATAAAAATATTAACTATTTTTTTACAAAATTAACAATAATCAATTAAGCATAGTAGACTATGGTTATTATAATTTTAAAATTATGATTAATTAAAAATAACATAAATTAATATTATATTTTTTAATTTAATTTATTTATATATATATATTAAAATTAACATATATTAATATTATATTTTTTTATTTAAAAATATGTGATAAATAGTTAAATAATAAAAAATAATATCAAAAAAATAAGAATTTAAATCGTATAAAAATTAATACCGAGATGAACATTACTCAAAATTATAGGAAATCGATGCAAGGCTGGTTTATAGAGTAGCAATCACTCCCTATGCAGCCAATTCTTTGACGCTTTCTCTGCATGCACCACTTCATGCCAAATCTTTAGTGTTACCCACCCAAAAAAAGGGTCAAAACAGAAGGTCATTATCAAAAACCAAATCTCATAAATGTTTGAGAATATTTTATAGTAACTTGATTAATTCCTTGAGAAACAATAATATAAACTTTATCTTCCTAAATTAACATTAAAAAGAATATTATTATTATATTAACAAGATATTTTAATGATTTTAAATAATACAAGTAGACACAATAAAAAATAATTTAATTTAAATTATTCTTTTTTTCAAATTCCTTGATTTTTGATTTTTTTAATTGATTTAAAATTTCACTATTGATTAATAAACGTGATTTATGTTGAAAATCAACAACAACATAATAATTAAAGATGTAGAGAAATAAATGAAGTAGTTGAACAAGTAGAGAAATAAATGAAATAGTTGAAGGATGTAGAGAAATAAATGAGGTGGTTGAAGGATGTAGAAATAAATGAAGTGGTTAAAGGTTGTAGAAATAAATGAAATAGTTGAAGGTTGTAGAAAAAAGAAGTATGTAGATAAGATTTGTGTGATTAAGATTATTTCTTAGTTTTATATTTGTGTGGTGTAGATTGCATGGTGAAGACTATAAATAGCCTACCTTGCATTTGGTTTAATCATTCCATCAAAAACAAATAAGTCTTTGTATTCTTAGTTTGAGTGTGAGTTGAGAGTTTTCTCTTTGAGTGTTTGTATTTCTCTGCAATTTGTGAGTTACCTTTGAAATGTGTTATAGTGAGTATAATACAAGTAGTTTGTTTACTTGTTTGGATCTAATATTAGTAAATTTAGAGTTATTTATTCTAAATTTTACTCAACAATTGGTATCAGAGCGGGATGGTCAATGATCGTTCTTAATGGAGCTATCTTGAGTTGTGAGGAGTTTGGTACTCTACAAGCTTCTTAGTTAAGCTTGTTCGGTATATTCGAAGTCTTGTCGGCACAATGGGTGACCTTCAAGTAGTTGGAGGAATCAAGAAACTCAACAACAAAAACTATAACACATGGGCAACATGTATGAATTTTTACCTACAAGGTCAAAACTTGTGGGAGGTTGTTGGTGGTGATGAAGTTACACAACCAATAGTGGAAGATGCAAACGACACCTTGCAAAAGTGGAAAATTAAAGCAGGCAAAACGATGTTTGCTTTGAAGACCACAATTGAAGAAGAAATGTTGGAGCACATTCGGGATGCAAAAACACCAAAGGAAGCATGTGACACTCTTTTCAAAAAAGAATGATACAAGATTGCAACTTCTGGAAAATGAGTTGTTATCGATGGTGCAACACGACATGACGATTTTCCAATACATTCACAAGGTAAAGTTGTTATGCCAGGAAATTTCAGAGATAGATCTGAAAGCTCCTATTGGAGAAACAAGGATAAAGAGAATAATTATTCATGGTTTGAGACCCGAATATCGAGGGTTTGTTACCTCTATACAAGGATGGCCGACACAACCATCTCTTGTTGAGTTTGAGAATTTGCTGGCAGGTCAAGAAGTTATGGCTAAGCAAATGGGAGGAGTCTCACTGAAGGGTGAAGAAGAAGCGTTTTACACTAGCATAAGTAGAGGCATTTTCAAGCGGTACAATGGAAATGGATATAAAAATGATGGCGACAAAGGAAAAATTTCTCAAGGAAAGGGAGGCTTCCGTCCTGGGGGAGCTTGGAAAAACCACAATACCAATAGAAAATTTGACGGTGAATGTTACAACTGCAGGAAGATGGGTCACATGGAAAAAGATTGTTAGAGTAAGAAAAAGCCTCTTGAAAGAAATATAGCTACTTATAGTTCTAAGGAGCATAGTGAAGATGGTTGGGATGCCGAAGCATTATTCACTACAGAGGAAGAAGAATTAGCTCTTACGGTGACAACATCAAAATAGATTGACTATAAGAATGATTGGATTGTAGATTCGGGATGCTCAAATCATATGACAAGTGATAAACAAAAGTTGGAAAGCATGTCTGAGTACAAGGGAGGTCGTGTAGTAGTGACAACTGACAACTCAAGGTTACCGATAGCCCACATCGATAAGATAATAGTTACATCTCGATATAGTACTAACCAAGTACCACTTCAAGATGTTTATCATGTCCCAGGAGTGAAGAATTTTTTTCTATTTGTGGCTCAATTAACATCATCAAGCCACTATGTCTTGTTCGTTCCTAGAGACGTGAAGGTGTATCGTGATCTCAAAATCTCAGAAACACCGATAATGGAGGGGCAACGTTTGGAATCAGTCTACGTAATGTCAGCAGAATCTGCATATGTAGACAAGACAAGAAGAAATGAGACAACAGATCTATGACATATGCGATTAAGTCATTTTAGTTATTCCAAGCTAAGTGTGATGGTGAAGAAATCGATGCTTAAAGGGCCTCCTCAACTAGACGTGTGAACAGACACGGTGTGTGCAGGATGCCAATATGGTAAAGCTCACAAATTGCCATATGAGGAATCAAAGTTTAAAGCAAAAGAACCATTGGAGTTAGTTCACTCTGATGTATTCGGTCCTATTAAGCAACCATCAATTGGCGGTATGCGATATATGGTGACATTCATTGATGACTTCTCAAGGTATGTGTGGTTTTTCTTTATGAAAGAAAAATCTGACGTATTCTTAAAGTTTAAAGAGTTTAGAGAGCCAACTGAAGGAGAAGTTGGAAAGAACATTTATGGAGCAAATTTGACAAGAAAGTTGTTAGATGTATCTTTGTGGGATACAACAGCCAGAGAAAAGGATGGAAATGTTGTGATCCAACGAGTGGAAGATGCTACACTTCACGAGATATGGTGTTCGATAAAGCATTTTCTTGGTGGTCATCAGAGAAGGAAGCATTGTCAGACTCAAAATAATTTGGAGATAAGCTGCAACAAAAGATGGGGAGCATACTATTCAATTCCAACTAAGTTTAGGTGAATCCAAAGATCTAGACGATGATGGTGCCGAACAAAGAGTAACTCAAAATCCTTGGCAAAACTGGCATATCTCAACAACTAAATGAAGAAGGTGGGCCTAGTGAAATAGAAGAAGCAACTCCACAATCTCAACTTCGTAGGTAAACAAGAGCACGAAGGCCAAATCCCAAATATGTCAATGCAGCCATAATTGAAGAAGAAATAGAACCTGAGACATTTGAAGAAGCATCACAAAGATCTGAGTGGATGACAACTATGAAAGAAGAGATCGATGCACTTCAGCAAAATCAAACTTGGTATCTGGTGCGAAAGCCAAGAGATGTGAAACTCATATCCTGCAAGTGGGTTTACAAGATAAAGCGTAAACCAGATGGGTCAATCGAGAGGTACAAGGCACGATTGGTAGCTCATGGTTTCTCTCAACAGTATGGACTAGACTATGATGAAACGTTTAGTCCAGTGGAAAAACTTACAACTGTTCGAGTCCTACTTGCACTTGTAGCAAACAAAGATTGGAAGTTGTGGCAGATGGATGTGAAAAATGTTTTTTCTTCGTAAAGAGTTGGATCGGGAGATCTACATGATCCAACCAATGGGTTTTCAGAGCCAAGATCATCCTAAATATGTGTGTAAGCTGCGGAAAGAACTCTACGGATTGAAACAAGCACCCAGAGCATGGTATGGTAAGATTGCTAAATTTCTAACACAAAGTGGTTATTCAGTAACACCTACAGATTCCGGCTTGTTTGTTAAAGCCAATGAAGGAAAGCTAGCTATTGTGCTAGTGTATGTGGATGTCCGAAAAGGAAGACCTTGAGTGCCTTAGTTGCTTCCACTCATGACCAAGATGGAGGTGAGACGAACGAAGGTGCAAAGATAGGTTATTTACGCCAACTTGGTGCAATACAGAGCACCCCAAAGGCCCCTAAAGGCTTGATGTTCGTAGATGCAAGCATCAACGGGAAGGTCGCCAAAGCTTTGGTTGACACAAGTGCATCCCATAACTTTGTTTCAATGGAGGAAGCAAAGAGACTCGGCCTTAAGGTTATCAATGGAGGAGGATAGCTCAAAGTAGTTAACTCGGCAACACTACCTTTGTAAGGAGTTGCTATTGGGGTTAAGGTCAGTCTTGGTACTTGGACTGGCGAAGTGGACTTATTAGTGGCTGCTATGGATGACTACTCGGTAGTATTCGGGATGAAGTTCTTGGACCAGGTTAGAGCTTTCCTAGTGCCATGTTCAAACTTCATGTGTATCATGGATGGTTCAAAGGCTTGTGTGGTACCGACGAAGAGGACCACCAGACCTACTACCCAAGCTCTCTCAGTGCTTCAATTCAAGAAAGGATTGAGGAAGGACGAAGAGAGTTACTTGGCCATCTCAAAGGAGTACGACGATGAGGAGGATTCGCCAAAGCCAAGCTTGCCGACGAAAGTGCAAGTTATCTTAGATAAGTTCCATGATGTGATGCCTAAGACATCGCCCAAACGGTTACCTCCAAGGAGGGAGGTGGACCACGAAGTTGAGATGGAGCTTAGCACAAGACCACTAACAATGAGCCCTTATCAGGTGGAAAAATCAGAGTCGCGTAGCGGAAGCGTGGTGGTTGACCCGCCAAGTTGAAAGATGGAGTTGATAGCCTTGAGTAGACTCACTATTCCTTTCCTGGAAAGGATCAAAGAAGGGCTTGAGCATGATGTCATGGCTCAAAACCTCTTTGCCCTCATCAAGGAAGGAAAGACAGGGCGATTTTGGCTGAGTGACGGACTAATCTATGCCAAGCAGAATCGCAGTTTTGTGCCGAAGTGTGATAACTCGAGGAAGGAGCTGATCAAGGAGTGCCACAATTCTCTATGGGTTGGACACCCTAGAATGAAATGTCTCCTTTCTTTGATCAAGTCATCACCTGCTTGCCAAAATCAGAATGCTTTGGCAGCATCATTGTAGTCATCGATCGCTTCGGCAAGTATGCAACATTCATACCTGCCTCAGTAGATTGTATTGCAAATGAGACGGCATGCTTGTTCCTTAAACACGTTGTAAAGCATTGGATAATTCCATCCAACATTGTGAGTGATCGAGACCCTTGATTTACTAGCAAGTTTTGGACGGAACTGTTCAAGTTATTGGGATCAGACTTGAACTTCTCTATAAACTTTCACCCACAAAGCGATGGACAAACGGAACGTGCCAACGCGTTGTTGGAGTTCTACCTCAGGCACTTTGTTAGTGCCAACCAACATGATTAGGCTAAGTTGCTGGATGTAGCCTAATTCTTTTATAATCTGTAGATAAGTGAGTCCACAATGAAGAGTCCCTTCGAGATCATCATGGGAAAACAACCCATGACTCATCACGCTTTGGCCATAAGCTATGAAGGGAAGAGTCCTACTGCTTTCAAGTTTGTGAAAGCATGGCATGAGCAAGTAGAGTTAGCCCGAGCCTATTTAAACAAGGCATCCAAAAAGATGAAGAAGTGGGCTGATAAGAAAAGAAGGATGGTTGAATTTCAAGAAGGAGATTTGGTCCTTGTCAAACTATTGCCCCAACAGTTTAAATCCTTGCGGAAGGTTCATAAGGGGCTGGTGCGGAAGTATGAAGGGTCATTTCCAGTCCTCAAGCAAGTTGGTAAGGTTTCCTACAAGTTACAACTCCCTCTGAAGCTTAAAATTTATCCGGTTTTTCATGTAAGCATGTTGAATCCTTATCATGGAGACAAGGAAGACATAAGTCGGGGAGAATCAAAGAGGGTGCCCACTGTAGTAGTAACCTATTTTGACAAAGAAGTGGAATCTATCTTGGCAGATCGCCTAATCCGACGCAGGGTGTACCAAGTTATCGAGAATACTTGGTCAAGTGGAAGAATGCTCCGGATATAGAAGCAAGCTGGGAACCTGAAGATTCTTTGTGGCAATTCAAAGATGACATAGATAGGTTCAAGCTTGGAGGTGCGACGAGGGCGTTGCGAACTTGAGTAGGGGAGGGTGTTACGCCCCGCTTGAATTGTTACGCAAAATCCAAAGAAATGGTGGTTGCCTAAAGGATCTAGACTTTTCTACATGAGAAAATTCTAGAGTGACCTAGAGATATCTAGAAGAAGCTAGAGTTGGATGGGCTTAACTCAAGCCTTGAAGACCCTAGAATGCTCCAGAATACACTTGAAGGTGCTAGAATGGACTGGAATATTCTAAAACGTGCCGGATGGTTCATGAAGGATGTGGAAGTCTCTAGAAGCTTACGAAACATCTTAGAACGTGCATGAAGGAACTAGACATTCCTAGAAGACTCTATAGTTTGGTAGAATGTCCTAGAACCTTGTGGCATATTATAGATAAAGCGGTTCGGAATGCTTGAATGCAAACCAATTTGATCACCGATGGAGCCAAATGTCAACATGTGTGCACATGAAGGAAAAGATTTGGAAGATGCGACAATGTATCGAAAATTGGTAGGTAGTCTGATCTACTTAACCTTGACTCGACCTGACATTTCTTATGCAGTTAGTGTGATGAGTCGGTACATGCAAAATTCAAAGAAGCCTCATTTGGATGCAGTTCGACGAATACTAAGATATGTTAATAGTACAATTGACTATGGTCTTTTGTACAAGAAATGTGGAGACTGTAAGTTAGTTGGTTACTGCGATGCAGACTATGCAAGAGATCATGACACCAGGAGATCAACAACTGGGTATGTGTTTAAGTTGGGTTCTGAAACAATTTCTTGGTGTAGCAAGAGACAACCAATAGTATCATTATCAACCACTGAAGTTGAGTATCGAGCAACAGAAATGGAAGATCAAGAGTGTACATGGTTGATACAACTAATGAATAATCTACATCAACTAGTAGATTATGCTTACCGTTGTACTGTGATAATCAATCGATAATTCGTTTAGTAGAGAATCTGGTCTTTCATGCAAGAACTAAGCATGTTGAAGTACACTATCACTTTATCAAAGAAAGGTTCTACAAGAAGAAATTGAAATGAGGCAAATCAAAACAGATGATCAAACTGTGGACTTGTTCACAAAAAGCTTAAGCGTTGGCAAGTTCAAAATGTTTTGTCGTCAGCTTGACATAGTAAAAATAGTGAGAGTTGGTGTTGAGGGGGAGTGTTGAAAATCAACACCAATATAATAATTAAAGATGTAGAGAAATAAATGAAGTAGTTGAAGAAGTAGAGAAATAAATGAAGTGATTGAAGGATGTAGAGAAATAAATGAAGTGGTGGAAGGATGTAGAGAAATAAATAAAGTGATTGAAGGTTGTAGAAAAGAGAAGTGTATAGATAAGATTTGTGTGACTAGGATTATTTCTTAGTTTTATATTTGTACGGTGTAGATTGCATGGTGAGAACTCTAAATAGCATACCTTGCATTTGGTTTAATCATTCCATCAAAAACAAATAAGTCTTTGTATTCTTAGTTTAAGTGTGAGTTGAGAGATTTCTCTTTGAGTGTTTGTATTTCTATTCAATTTGTGAGTTGTTTTTTAAAGGTGTTTTAGTGAATATAATACAAATAGTTTGTTTACTTGTTTGGATATAATATTAATAAATTTAGAATTATTTATTCTAAATTTTACTTAACAATTTATATCTGACATGATGTTAAATCTATTACCACAACTTTGGTGTAGTGCACTCTTATTACCAACTTGTACGAGTGTTTCTATACAAATTTGTAAATTAACATATAGCAATGGAGGTGTACATTATTCATTCAATGTCACATCGGTTAATTTTTTAAAATATTAGATGCGTATTCTTTTTAGAATCCATTATACTAATCTTGTTTTCTAGCAAGTAATAAATAAAATTTCAATTATGAAATCCCTATCAAATGGAGGTCAATTGTATCATGTATATGGATACATCATCAAATTCTGATATAAATTACTTTTTATTAATTTATTTGAGAAATTATCACAAATATATAAATACCAATAATATTAATGATATTTAATATTAAATAATTTTAAATAAGTAGTTTAATTTGATAATCGTGTAATTAAATTACGTTTAAAATAAAATATTTTTTTAAAATTATTTTTAATGAAAAAATATATAACATGGTATATAAAAAAAATTAATATTTTTATTATTATAAATTTAAAAAAATATTTTTTTTGTTTTGTAGTTTATTTTACGGTGGTGTTTTGTTCTCTGATATGTGACCAACAAAAACAGTCGTTGGTCCCTGTCACTTTGATAAAAGCACGTCATCTTTGCTATCAGTGAAGGACAGTAAGAGAAAGTAGGCGGAAAGGGCCAGAAAGACAGAGTCAGAGGAGGAGTTAAAACGGCGATGTATGAACATGCAGGCAATTATGGTGCATTGTATTTATCGGCGGAAATTAGCAAACATCGCCAGCTTGCACTTCTTAGCTGAATTACACAGAGAAAATTCAAATGAGGGAGTACCATAAGTGCTTATAGAGTGACACGCAGAGAATCATACATTAATTATATATTGTATGTACCTCAGAACGTTGAAATCGTGCCAATTTGTCCGGCTATTTATGCACAAAGGACATCAATATATAAGCGTTACAAAGAACAATAGTAACCTTCTTCACGCCCTTTTGATTTTTGAGATTTGAGAGAAGATGGGAGAGAAATTTAGAGAGAGAAACTGCCTATCTGTGTAAAATGGCGTGGTGAAGAAGGAGGGTAGGAGAGAGACAGAAAGGTTTTAACACGTTGAAGGCTGTTTTGAGGACACGGGACACCTCATTCTTAAGCCTTGTTTTCTCCGGTTCCTCACCTTTTGTCTTTGTTTTTTTCTCGTTTTCAGCCTCTTTTCTTTTATGGGTTTTGTTCTTCTTCTCTTTTCTCTTACTGTTTGTGCATTTTCCCTATGTATTTAGCGAGAGGAAAATTGGTGTGAATTTAAGCTTCTCAGATTAAGACTGTACCTATGGCTAAAGAAGCTACGGGATTGAACAGCAGAGATAGCACTGGAAGTAGTTTGCCTACTCGTGACAACCAAGGTGACACTTGTTTTTTTTTTTTTTTTTTGTACAGTCACGAGCTTTTGTACTATTACTCTTAGCTTCAGCTTCTCTGTTCCTGTTTAGGGAAAGAAAGAAAGAAAAATCCTTCTTTGTTTCTCCTGTTAAGAACAAATGCATGTTGATTGTCACTCTCCCTTTTAGATATTTCAATTTCTTTGTTTGCCAGGGACTTTATTCCATAAGATGTTATCTATCGATTCTTCAAAAATTCACCATGCTTTTATATATTATGTTATGAGTGGGCGACCAAATTCTCTTCAAAAATTAATTTTTTTATCTTTTAGTCCCACAAGTTGTAGTATATGAACCAAATATTTAAAAGAGACAAATGTATTATTAGTTGGAGTATTTTTTTTTTCTGTAATAATTTAGTTAATTACTTTTAATTGGAAAGTGATAATTTATTGTACATGGTTTTTTAAATATTTTTTTTAATTTTTGAATAGGTTTTACTATAAATATTTGGTGAAATATTTTTTTAAAATAATAATAAAAAAATTATAAGATTGATTATTTGAATTTATGTTATTAATTTTTTATAATTGGTAGATTAAACTGCCTTTTAAAAAAACTAATAAACTTGATTGCCGCTCAAAATTCAACAAATTAAGACGACTACATAGTTGGATTTATTTGGGTTTGAACATATAAACCTGCTGCTCTACACTATATTACAAGAATTTCTCAAGCTATTGGGTAACTATAATACAGATTACATATGTATTTTTAAAATAACTTGGCGTATTTTTTCTTTTATGTTTTGCTTTTTATTATTATTTTTTGAGAGAAAATCCCAGAATTTGTTTTCTTTTTGTTACGAAGGCCATGACAATTCACTTCGGTGGGTCGACTTTTGATTTAACAATATCTTAAATGATCTCACATCTTTACAGGTCACTTGTCTCATGTTGTCTTTACTTTACCGACTATCTGCTAAAATGGGCTATAAAAATTGTTAGCCCTTGTTCCTATATCTGTAACACGATGATCTTTTGGGATTATTTCCCTTTCTAATGTTAGCCTTATTTTGTTTCTTCTGTAGGCAAGAAAGATGCTCTGTACATTAAGCTATGGCATGCTTGTGCGGGTCCCAATGTCTGTGTTCCAAGGATTGGGGAGAAAGTTTTCTACTTCCTCCAAGGTCACCTAGAACAGGTTCTGCTGTGTGTTTCACCTTTAGCTTGTTGGCAACTCCATTTTTGCTTTTTTATTTTATTTTTTTTAGTAATTACCACAAGGTTCTCTTTTTTATTTATTAGTGCATATTTGGTCCAATTTGTTTTGTTCATTTAAAACATTAATTATATTAAAAAGTACAAAAATAAATAAACATAAAAGGAGAATCAAGTATTTTTGCTTTTAATACTAAGTTCATTCTAATGTATCCAAATTTTAACTTAATTTTAATATATATAAGTGGATTGTTTCGATATAAATGGTTTATACAAATAATTTTATTAAAAGATACCGATTTTAAATAAATACAATCTAATTGTATATATATTTTTAATTGTAATTAAATATTTTTCTTTATTTTAAGAATTACTCGTTAATTTAAATTTATATATTTATTAATATTTATATCTTTAAATATTTTCATGCAAAGACTACTATGATTTATCAATACTATTTGTCTAAATCATTATAAGTAATTAACATTAAAAATAATCAATTGTTATTCTAAATATATATTTTTAATTAATTAATGTTTTAAATTATCTTTTAAGTGCCCTAATATGTAAACTATGGGACTAATACTGCATATTTTTAAAAGCTGCATTAATACGAAAAAAAATAGCAACTAATAGGCAAAACTTGCATCCAACCCTTTATATAGGGGTACAAATTCAATTATTGCAAACAAAAAGCTTAATCTTTTCTTAGAGATTCACTCAATTTGTTTCCTGTTTCAATTCTTTTTTTTTTTCCTTCCCTGCCATTTTACTTGCACCTCCTTTCATTTTCTTAGAAACTTGATCATATGGTTCTGTATAATATTATAGAAGAAATCTCTTGCCAACATTTACGAGTCCACATGATTTCATATGGTGATCAACTGCTTGATTTCATTAGACCCTGTCTTTGGTTGCTTAATTATCAAGTGGAAAGGTAGCCACCCTGTTTGATAATTTGAAGTTTTATTTGGTTAAGTGAATCTTTATAGGTAGAAGCTTATACCAGCCAAGATGGTACGATGGATATGCCAATCTATAATTTACCTTCTAAAATCCTCTGCAGGGTTGTTAATTTGCAGCTGAAGGTGCATGTTTATGGTTTTGAAAATGTGTTTGGAGGAAATTTATTGTTGTTATTTTATTTTTAGTTTCATGTTGTGTGTCTGGGTTTGCAGGCTGAAGCTCAAACAGATGAGGTGTTTGCTCAGATCACCTTGATTCCACTGAATGAGGTTAGTTAATGACTGCTGAAATGATTTCACATTGATACTACTTAAAATAATAATGTCAAGTTTACAGTATGTATTTTCCACAAAAATAGTACAAACCCAATATGTTCGAATCTTTAATATCCTTAATTGTACTTGTAATTTGGAAATTTGTGATATTTTTCAATTAGCCTCCTGTATTTTCATTGATGTACTTTAAAATTTTAGTCCTTATGGCTCTTCATGTACCCCTCTCTGTCTGTATGGACTATATTATACACTGTTTTGGCTCCTGGTGAAGCAGGATGAGGAAGATCCAGAGGATGAGAAGGCTACAACTTTGACTCAGAGAACTAGTGCATGCTCGTTTAACAAGATACTCACACCATCCGACACGTGCACACATGGTGGATTCTCTGTTCCCAAGCGTTATGCTGATGAGTGTTTTCCACCACTGGTTGGTATTCTTACCATTGGTTTCTATGCACTTCAGCTTGTGGCGTACAAGTTCTGTGTGATCCTTATCTTTAATTGAAAAGATAAGAGAGTAATTACACTGTTACTTAAAAGAAGCCCCTCACCAAATTCGAGACACTGAATTCATTTGTTTGATTTGGCACTTCTTGTTATTGTATTGCACAAAGTCTTTAAACTTATTTATTAAGAAGCCTGTTCGTTCACAACTTTTAGGTTTTGTTGCAGGACATGTCACAGCAACCACCAGCACAGGAACTGGTTGCAAAGGACTTGCATGGATTTGAGTGGCACTTTCGACATATATTTCGCGGTATCTTAAATTTCAGATAATCATGTTGACCGAAATTGAATAAGAGTGTTTCCATTAGTACTTCACAGAAAAATCATATACATGTATCATTTTATTATGCTTGAAATATACAGTTTTTCATTACAACAACAAGGAGTTATTTACAGTGCTATGTTTACTTTAATAGGCAGAGTATGCTTTCTCGGTTTCTGTTAAGAACTTTGATTGTGGTCTCAGGATAGAAGGATAAAAGACGTGCATTTATGAATAGATTAGAAAATGATCACTTAACTTGAATTTACGTTTGCCTCCATACCTTTATATGGGATAAAAAAACTATAAGTAAATGATAAAAATGAAATTTATTCTTTGTGTTGGGAAATTACGTAAATTCCCGATAAGCTAGATTTATGAGAAAATAAGAATAAAAAATAACACACAAATTTGATAATGGAGTTCGGTCAATCTTGCTTACGTCTCCGGACCTGCTGCAGATCTTTTTACTGAAAGAGGAGAAATTACACAAGGTGTTTACAACACTCACAACTCACAACCCACAACCCAATTGCACCCAAGAAAATTACTCTCAATTTTCTCACAAAAGTTTTTCTCTCAATTGGAATGAACACTTTGGATGATTAATTCATTACAATTACACATCTATTTATAGGAAAATTCACTCCTTGAATTACTCCTTAAATTAATGGTTCCTTAAATTGCTCCATGTTTTGCTCCATGTTTTACTCCTTGTTTTGCTCCTTAAATTAAGGAGCTTTATAACAATCTCCCACTTGAAGACTGATTTCAATCTGTCTTCACACCTCGATCAATGCAGCAGTTTTTTTAGTCTTTGTTACTCTAGCAGACCAACTGAAGTTGAGCACAACTTCAGTTTGTCAATAGTCACCACCTTTGTTAACATATCTGCAGGATTTTTGCTTCCTAGAATCTTCTCCAGTATTAACACATCATCTTCCAATAGAGATCTGATGAAGTGATAACGAAGTCCAATATGCTTGGTTCTAGAATGAAATGCTGAATTCTTCGCCAAGTGTATTGCACTTTGACTATCACTATGTAGAACATTCTTCTCTTGTTTGAATCACAGCTCAGTTAACAAACCTTGAAGTCATATCATCTCTTTACTAGCTTCAGTTGCTGCTACATACTTAGCCTCTGTAGTGGATAGAGTGACAATTTTCTGTATTTGTGACATCTAACTAACAGCTGTAGTTCCAACAGTAAATATATAACCGGTGGTGCTTCTTCGGTGATCAACTTCACCTCCAAAGTCTACATCTACATACCCTTGTACTTTTAACTCTCATTTACTAAAGTACAAGAGCTTTTCTGTGGTGCCTCGCAAATACCTCAAAATCCACTTGACTGCTTCCCAATGAGTTTTCCCTAGATTTGACATAAATCTGCTAACAACTCCTACCGCATGGCCAATGTCTGGTCTCATACAGACCATTGCGTACATCAAACTTCTAATGGCTGAGGCATAAGGAACCTTATGCCATGAATTCTCTCTCTTCCTCTGTCTGAGGGAACTGATCCTTGGATAAGCGAATATGACTGGCCAAGGGTGTGCTAACTGGCTTGGCATCGCCCATGTTGAATCTCTGCAAAACACGATTGATGTACTCTGCCTGAGATAACTGCAAGGATCATTTCTTCTTATTTCTTGTGATTTGCATTCCAAGAATCTTCTTTGCTGGACCCAAGTCTTTCATGTCAAACTTCTTTGACAATTGCTGCTTCAACCTTTTAATATCATCCATATCTGAACTTGCTACTAACATATCATCAACATAAAGTAGTAAAATGATATAACTGGACCTATATCTCTTGAAGTAGCAACAATGATCAGCATTGCACTTCTGGAAACTTTCCTTGTGCATGAAGCTGTCAAACTTTCTGTACCATTGTCTCGGGGCTTGTTTCAGGCCATACAAACTCTTCTTAAGTCTGCACACCATGTTCTTTTTCCCTCTTTCTGAGAAACCTTTTGGCTGGTACATGTATATCTCTTCATCTAAATCTCCATAAAGGAATGCAGTCTTCACATCCAACTGTTCAAGATGAAGATCTTCAATGGCTACAATACTCAATACTGATCTGATAGTATTGAGCTTCACAACGGGAGCAAAAATGTCAGTGTAGTCAACTCCTTCCTTCTGTTGAAACCCTTTGACAACTAGGCAGACTTTGTATCTCTTGGAACCATCATGCTCCTATTTCATCCGGTACACCCATTTGTTGTGAAGTGCCTTCTTTCCCATAGGTAACTCAGCTAGTTCCCATGTCTGGTTGGAGATGAGAGATTTCATTTCTTCTTTCATAACAAGCTCCCACTTGTTGGAATCTCGAGTCTGACAAGCTTCATCATAGCATTCAGGCTCCCCTCTATCAGTCAGCAACATATAGTTCATGTATCTCCTGTTAGGCACATGAGGTCGAGAAGACCTTCTCAATAAAGGAGCTGGAGTAAGAGGTTGTGGTGTGTCTGAATGTTGTATACTGCTCTTTCCAACAAGTTCCTCTGGCTGAGGACTTGTTACAATTGGTTCTGTTGCGGAACTATCTGGGACATCATCTGTATCTGCAAATACTGACTCAATCTGCTCTGAGTCATTGGCATCTATTTTATGCATGTCCTTATACATCACCCTTTCGTTGAAAATCATATCTCTGCTACGGATAACTTTCTTCTTTTCGTAATCCCAAATGCGGTAGCCAAACTCATCCTCACCATAGCCGATGAATGTGCATTTCTTGGATTTGGGATCAAGCTTATTCCTACCTTGATCACTGATATGCACAAATGCTACACAGCTGAAAACTTTTAGATGTGATAGTTTCACCTCTTTTCCGCTCCATACCTCCTCTGATATTCTATGCTCCAATGGAATAGATGGGCCTCGGTTGATCAAGTAAGCTGTCGTGTTGACTGCTTCTGCCCAGAACTGCTTCGGTAGACTTGATTGTATACGAATGTTTCTGGCTCTTTCTGTCAACGTTCGGTTCATACGCTCAGTTACACCATTGTGTTGAGGCGTGCCTGGCACAGTTCTTTCCATTCTGATCCCGTGCTCATAGCAGAAATTTTTGAATCTGGTATCTTCATATTCACCACCATTATCGGTTCTGAGCTTTTTGATCTTTAAACCCGTCTCATTTTCCACCATAGCTTTCCATCTTTTGAAAGCCTCAAATACTTCAGACTTGTGCTTTAGAAAATAAACCCATACCTTCCGAGAGTGATCATCGATGAAAGTCACGAAGTAGTGTTTCCCACCAATAGATGAGACGGTCGTTGGTCCCCAAACATCAGAGTGAATAAGCTCTAGCCTTTCCTTCTTTGGGGTTTTGACACTTGTCTGAAAGCTGACTCTCTTTTGTTTTCCAAGTATGCAATCTTAGCACATGTCCATCTCTACAGACTATAGACCTGGAAGTTTTTCTTTTGAGTGCATAATTTTCATCCCCTTTTCACTCATGTGGCCTAGTCTCTGGTGCCACGGATTTGGTGTTTCATTGCCTGCTGCAATTGTGATTGAAGAACGTGTCTCTACTGTCATGTAAAGAGTGCCACTTTTCTTGCCTCGAGCAACTGTCATTGCACCCTTTGAAATCTTCCAATCATCACCATGGAAGATCGTAGTGTAGCTTTTACTGGCCAACTGCCCCATTGAGATTAAGTTCCTTCTGAGATCGGGAATATGCCTGACATCCTTCAGTTCCCAAACAGATTCGTTTAACTTAATCTTCACTACACTTTTTCCAATAATAGCACATGGTTGATCATCACCAAGATATATCTTTTCAAGGTTTTCAGGGACATATTTCTCGAAGAATTCTTTTTGTGAAGTAGCATGGAACGATGCTCTAGAGTCTAACACCCAAGATTCTTCCTTGCTCTCCAAAGAGCATATCAATGCATTGTCTCCTCCTGAGGTGGAAGTAACATTTGCCTCTGCCTTCACTTGTTTGTCCTCCAGTGCACTCTTGCATTGATTTTTGTAGTGCCCGGTTCTTCCACAATTCCAACACTTGATAGTCTTCGAGCTATGGGAATTATTAGGATTCCTGGATTTGGACCTCATGTTCTTTGATCTAGCTCGGTAGTCTGTTTGACGATTTACCTAACTCTCTACGTCGGATTTCTTCACTGAGAACCAAATCACAAACATCGTCAAATTTCAATTTATTGCTTCCTGACGAGCTACTCACAACCGTGATAATAACATTCCAACTTTCTGGTAAAGAAGACAAAAGTATCAATGCTCGTACTTCTTCATCGAATTCAATTTCCACTGAACTCAACTGGGTTGTGACTGTGTTGAGTTCATTAAGATGTTGAGCTACCGATGCGCCTTCATTCATCCGCAAATTGAACAAATGCCTCATCAAGTGCACTTTGTTTGAGGCTGATGGCTTCTCATACATATTGAAGAGAGCTGCCATAAGACCCGCCGTGGTCTTTTCCTTTGCTATGTTGAAAGCAATATTATGGGATAACGTCAATCGAATAACTCCGAGGGCTTATCTGTCTAGAAGATTCCAATCTTCTTCCTTCATAGCTTCTGACTTCTTCTCTGAGAGAGGTTGATATAGATTTCTTTGATACAGATAATCCTCTATCTGTATTTTTCAAAACCCGAAATCTGTGCCATCAAATTTCTCGAGTTTCACCCTTCCTTCATCTACGGCTATTGCTCCTACTCAAATCTGACTTCCTCCGGATCGTTTCTAACTATTTCTGTAAACCACCGTATATTAGAACACCTCCGTCAACGAACAAATATCGTCGACAAAATATCACTATTCATGTAATTCACTATTCACGTAAATAGTAACCTTGCATAAAATTGACAGAAATCACCACCAATAGCTCTCATACCAATTGTTGGGAAATTACGTAAATTTCCGATAAGCCAGATTTATGAGAAAGCAAGAATAAAAATAACACACAAATTTGATAACGGAGTTCGGTCAATCTTGCTTACGTCTCCGGACCTGTTGCAGATCTTTTTACTGAAAGAGAAGAAATTACACAAGGTGTTTACAACACTCATAACTCACAATCCACAACCCAATTGCACCCAAGAAAATTACTCTCAATTTTCTCACAAAAACTTTTCTCTCAATTGGAATGAACACTTTGGATGATTAATTCATTACAATTACACATCTATTTATAGGAAAATTCACTCTTTGAATTACTCCTTAAATTAATGGTTCCTTGAATTGTTCCTTGAATTAAGCTCTATGTTTTGCTTCATGTTTTTCTCCTTGTTTTGCTCCTTAATTTGCTCCTTCAATTAAGGAGTTTTATAACAATCTCCAACACTTTGCTTCCTAAGGGAACTAGCTCTAAGAGTTGAGTTCAAAACTAATGTAGGTCAGCCAAAGCGGCACTTACTTACTAGTGGTTGGAGTACATTTGTCACAGCAAAGAAGCTTGTTGCAGGGGACGCTTGTATCTTTCTTAGGTATGTTTCTCTCTTTCACAAAATGGTTTCATTTTGATCATTATCGGAAGCATTATTTGAGAGGTTAGAAATCATAATAGTAGTAAACAGGTTGCTCAACCAAAATTTGTAATACTTGGTTGTCTTCACTTTTAAGTTTGTATTCAAGTTATTCCTGTCTTACAGAGGGGAAAACATGGAACTTCGAGTTGGTGTTTTCCGTACAAAGAAAACACAAAACCCTGCACCATCTGTCATATCTGGTCATATCTTGCAGCATGGAATACTTGCTAGTGCTTTCCACTCCATTTCTACTGGAGCAATGTTTACTGTGTATTATCGTCCATGGTAAGCTATTTTGACATTATAAGCATGCACAAATATCAATTTTAAGTTAGGTGGTTCTGTCATTAATCCTTTTACTGCCAATAGCAGTAATAGCATTGACCTCTGGTTATTCTTGGTTTTCAAAGCGTGAGCCATTTGTTTGCTTCTATTACAGGTCAAATTCGTCTGAGTTTGTAATTCCATATGACTTATACATGAAGTCAGCTGAAAATAGTTATGATATGGGAACAAGATTCAAAATTCGTTTACAAGGGGATGAATGTTCAGAAAAGAGGTAGCTGGGCCAAGTATTTTGTGATAAGTTTGACTCGTGTCTGTAAAAAGTAGATTCTTGAAAGTTTTTGCATTTCTCTATTGTAGGAGAAACAACCCAACCAAATTGGGGATATATCTCAGTCAATTTTAACTATTTTGATTTGGTCCAAAAATACAAATAGTACGTTTGTATTGCTTACTCCAATACTTTTCCAAACTAACTATTAGTTTGTGTATAAACCAGGTCTGCTGGCACTGTAGTAGGCATTGAAGATCATGATTGCATCAGGTGGCCTGGTTCAGAATGGAAATGTCTCAAGGTAGCTAAACTCTGAAGATTTTTTTTTTTTTTTAAAACAAACTCTGAAGATTGTTGAGATGATGTCATACTGCTCATATTTATTTCATATGGATTTCTTTTGGTCCTAGTTTATTTCACTAATTATTATGTCAACTTATATCATCATTAGATGCAGTGGGATGCCAACTCAGCGGCATTTTTGCATCCTAATAAGCTTTCTCCTTGGGAGGTTGAGCCAATAGAATCCATTAACATACAAGACACCCTTGTCCAACCTCCGTTAAAGAGGACATGTTTACTTGATCCATCGTCCCCTGGATTTTCTGACTTGGCTGGAGAAGGTGATATTTTTGTGACATTTATCTTCTTATCTCACACAATATCTCTCTATTTGCTGAACTTTTTTTTATTTTTTATTTCACGACGTTTATGTTTTTTGTTGCTGAATATTACATGTATATCTTGAGTAATTGTTATTATTATTCTTCTGTCTGGCTTGTTGCTCATGTACCTCAAGAGGTCTTGCAAGGTCAAGAAAAGAGCGTCAGAAGTGCTCAGAACCCGGGTTTACAAATATCATCATCACTTTCTCAGTCACTTCTGCCTTCAAATCCTTATTGGAACGGCGGACAATTGTGGATGCCAAATCAGCTCCACTTTCCCGGGCAAGGATTACTTACTCCATTCTATCAGTGTTCTGGCAACGCAATGACTATCCCGCATGAAGATAAATTATCTCAAACTCTTCTCAACCAATATCCTCCAATGTTTGCTGCTTATGGAGTCTCTGGCAATGTAGCATCTGGCAGAAACTTCTCAATATCAACCGTCAACCGTAACAATTCCGGGTGCAACTTCAAAACAAGAAATGTTTATCAAGCACCAGTTGCCCAGCCAAATGGCTGTGGTAGATGTATGCTTTTTGGAGTTGATTTAATCAACAATGACCTGGAGCTCCCTTCACCACAAGTTTCCAATTCTGTTGACCCTTTAAGTCCTTGTCCTCCAACTTCCCAGTCAAGTGTTTCTGAACCTACCCAAGCTTTTTCTTCATCTAGGGGTGTTTCTGGTGTTCCCTCTGCTGACAAACAAGGCAAGAATTGTTGCTCCTTTATTAACAGAAGTTGCACAAAGGTGAGCTGCTTTATTTCTTTTGGCTAGAAAAAATATATATATTAATGGAGAAAGCATTACGGAAAATCAAATTACTAATATTGAATATTCACGCAGTATATGGAACCTAATTAAAAGGATGAGTTAGTCCCAGGAAATACAAGTGAATACCCTCAAACCCTATCATTTGAGACTTGGATATATGACAGGAGCGTTTTGTACACTATTTTCAGGTACTTAAACATGGAAGTGCACTCGGAAGATCTGTAGATCTCACAAGCTTTGAAGCGTATGATGAACTTATCGCCGAACTGGATCAAATGTTTGACTTTAAAGGAAGCTTGATGGATGGAAGTAGTGGATGGAAAGTAACTTACATTGATGATGAAGGGGACAGACTGTCAGTGGGAGATCATGAATGGCAGTTAAGTACCAGAACCATCAATGCAACTTTTTTGTTAATATGCTTTTCGTGATGCCTCTATAACATGTTGAACATGCAGGAAATTCTGCTATATGGTGAGAAGAATGGTCATCCTTCCAAAGGAAGAAATTGGACAAACTGGATCCTAAGTCCCCAAGTCCAGCATTCCCCTAGTATGTACTTTGATTTAAGGTCATTCATGAGACTTCCAGAGAGACAGAATATTCTTACTTATGTATTGTGTACTTCCGCATCCCCCTCTTTATTTGTGCCGGAGATACTGTTTGAACTCATATAACTGCATGTTATGAGAATTATTTAAGCAAAACTGAACCAATCTGGTTGGTTTAGTTAATATCTTACCTTCTTTAGAATTTGAATTGGATTTTATTAGAAGGGAAAAATTGTTAGTACAAATGAGTTGTTAGGTTAACCTTTTACAAACTTGAACTTTTGAGAGTGATTGAATCCCTATGACATCCTTCAAAATCAATTAAAAATTTTAAATTGATAAGTTTTGCAAAAGAACAAAGAGACCTACTCTTTGAGAAAATTTAAATGATAGGTGTTTACAAAGACAAAATAGCTCACACTTTAAGAAAAATGTTAAAAAATTTGAGTTAAATACATCTCTCACGAGTTTGAATTTTTGAGATATTTAGGATAATTGGGTCTAACATTTCAAAAATATCCTAAAAATTTAGAGCACATGACAAGTCCACTAAGTTTGAAAAATAGGACATTAAAAGTTTATAAAGATATCTGATGTCTATTTTTCTAATTTAATGAATAAGAAAGGACGTGATGGTGGTTATACTAATAATCATAATCGTTATGTACTAATTTCGAGTAAATTTAAATAATAATCATCAATTATGATAGAATAATAATTTTTCTATAGTTTAATCACGTTGTTTATTTTTTTAATATTTATTTAAAAATATATTAGAAAAATTACAAAAAATAATAATAAAAATAACACTATAATAATATTAAATAGAATCTTTTTATGTAATTATATATATATATATATAAATATGTTATGTTTTGATTACTCACAATTTTGATATTATAATGTGCCAATAACCATCAATGTCTTACATCTAATTTTATAAGGTTATTTTTTAGAATAAAAACCTTTGAGCTTTTGTAGATAATCACAAATTTAGTTATCTCAATTAAAATGTTTATCCTTACTAATTGGTTTATTAATAAAATATTTATGTAAAAAACATATCCATAAAATATTAGTTAATAATATATAAATTATAGGTAAAATGTAGAATAATATCGATTATATATAATTTATTAATATCTAAATCTTGATCTAAATAAATTTATATGTATTAAATAAGATACTTAATTTAAGAATAATATTTTTGAAAGTTTATTAAAAATTACTTAACTTTAATAGTTTACAACTTTTGTTAATTTTTCTAATATTTTATTATTAATAATAATAATCTCGATATATTTTTAAAATCTAAATATTAATATTTTAACCCTCCATTAATAATCAATAAAATGTCGTTGATTACCCCCTTTCCAAACTAATAGAAGCAACTGTTTAAATAATTAGGACCATGGCAATTTTGGAAGCCCAATACTCAATTTCAAATTTCAAGAAGCCAGAAATTAATTAAAGGATAACGAAAACACTTAAGAAATATTGGGGCATTCCGAGAATTGAACTCGGGACCTCTCGCACCCTAAGCGAGAATCATACCACTAGACCAAATGCCCATGCGTGTTAGTATGATTATTTATCTAAGACAACATTGAAAATTTCCATTTGTCTGCACCAAAAAACAAAATAAAAAAATAATCGTGCGTTTGATTTTTCCCTCCATATATAAACTCCTTGGTACTCATTTCCATTACCTTGTGCTTCTACACTGAAACGAAATCGTCACACTTCTTGAATATGGCTAGTGTTTATCTTTAAGGAAATTTGAATGCAAGGCCATACGAAAGTTATCGAAGCCGGAGCTTTTTGCTCGTGTACCTGACGAATCACAATCGATGGGTGTTGGTTCTATAAACAATGACGCCTACTATTCTGATTCTCGATTCCAGCCATTTTCATCGCAATCTAGTGAGTTCCTTTGATCAGATGTATATTCTTTGTCGTTTTTATATTTTTTTCATTGTGATCGAACGTAATATTTGTACAAAATGCTTTCCTTGTTTATAATTCGACCGAAAATTCGCATAAATTGCTTGAATCAGTTTCCGTCTCCGATTATGTTTAATTAGAGTTTGGATTTGTAAATTAGAACGCAAAATCAACGATGGGAGTGAAGGACATTTTCCACAATTTCAAGACACTGTTCCTCTTGACAGGCCCTTGGCTGGAATTCCACAGCAAAAGCTCTATGTTGACACTGAACTGGTGGATGACTCTGAATCTGATAAGAAGACTTGTTTTAGTTTTCCATGTGATTATTTGGATGAGATGGTGCTTGATAGTGAGGATGAAGAAGTAAATGGGAGTAGAGTGGTGAAGATTACTAATAGGACTCATAAGGAGATTGAAAAGTTTGCATTGGACTTAGACTCAACCCATAGGGAATCGAGCTTACCGTTTGGGATAGCTAAGGCCAAAGTGGAAAATTCATGTGCTTCGACTGAAGGAAAATGCAGTACAGGTCAGTATTTTAAATTGAAGTATATGACTGGTGTGTTTTGTTACTTGTGCCATTTTCCTCTCTACTATTATCAAACCAGAGAAATTGTCACTAATAGGAGAATAAGAGAATCAACATTTATTCTGATAGCATGCAGTGGATTGAGAGAGAAATTAAGAAAAACAATTGTTACTGTTAGTTCATTAAATTGCATGTTAGTAATGTTATGTTCTATACAACACATAGACCTAGACTTAGAACGTGTTTGATGCTCTACTTAAAAGCACATCTAGGGACACAGGCGCTTTAGTGTGTATTTGACAATAAAAATTGATGCACTTTTCAAAGCATTACTTCTAATATAATGGGACTCACCTATTTCATTAATTACTATTTACAAGATTACATTGATTTTCCATTTTTATTAATTTTACACTACACCGTTACAAATAGTATTTTGACAATTTCATAATATTGTCAAATAGTTACAAACACTTTTAATATATTTTTTTGTCAAACGCGTAACTAATTCTTTATAAAGTCACTTCTAATGAAAAACCCAAAGAACCACTTAATCTAAAACTACTCTTTTGAGTAGTGCATCCAAATGTGCTGTTAAGCTCATAGGTTGACGAGATGCACAAGTGGCACAACTATTGAACCACACTAGTCATATACACTTCATCAATCTAAATATGATTTTCGGTTATTTCAGCTTTGTGATTATCTTTACTATTCTTGTTCTTGGGTAATTAGGGTTGATGTTGTATAGTTGTGCAAAACATTTGTTACTTGAATTATTTTGGTGGGAAACTAATGACTTGAGAAAATGAACTGTGGATATCTTGAAGGGAATGAAGTTTCGTCGGCCAATATTTGGAATGGTAATGGTGAAAAGGAAAAGGATCAACCTGCAATTTCTGCATGTGATTGTCAACCTATCTTGTTAAATTACACCAGATCTGAAGAACCACATGAGTTATCCCAAGCTGAAGCACTTTGCTTTGTGGGTCACTTTGTATCAACTAACAGTCTTGAATTGTCAGAAGAAACTGGTCACAGAGACACTTCTAGGGAGAAATCCCCCCCTGTCTCTAGCATAGCAGGATCTCAAAGTTTGGCCAGAAAACTTCACAATCAAACTGAAGAAATGGTTAACTTTGATTGGGTTGATGACTACCCTCAAAGAAAGGTACTTAAATATTTCAGAAAGAAAAGGAGATATGTTGTGAAGCATCAAGGGGCGGGGCAAGGTTATGATAAAGAATGTTTTGGCTTAGACGATGAGTGCAAAGAAGAGAGTAGGATTTCAAGTCCTCACGAGCAAGTAACATGTTCATCTTATTTGCACTCAAGGCTTGTAGAAGCTAGAGGAAACTATGGAAGTGAGGCAGTGAAAATTACTGAAATGAATAATGAAGTGAACCCTACCAACGAGTTGGAGAGCCAACATGATGCAGATGTTACTAAAATGCATTTTGAAACTAGCCCTGTTAGAACAGATGCTCTTGACGCCTATGAAATTGGTTTTAATACTCAAATAGCAGCTGAAGCCATGGAAGCTCTGGCATCTGGGACCCCTGATGGCTGCATTTTTGCTGATTCCTATTCTGGAAAAGACAATGCAAATGATTCTTTAAGTAGTGGCACAGAGAATGAAGATCATTTGAAACATCCGTCTCCAGAAAAGAGCGTTTGTCATGATATCAGAGACATCTTGAGAAATGCTAAAAGAAGAAAATGTTCTGCTATGCAATTTAAAGTAACTTGCAGTTCATCCAATAAGCAATCCGAAATTAAGAAGTTTGTTCCTGAGTTGGTAACAACAAAGCAAGTGATAAGGAGCCAGTTTGCCAACAATCACCCATCTTGCACTAGTTCTGCTTATAAAAGTGAAGTTACTGGAACAGGGCATCTCAAACCAAACAAGCAAATGAAAGTAGAAGGGGCTCTTTTGCAGAACAATTGTGGAGTCAGTGTGAATGTTACAAGCTCATCAGCTTCTGTTGAACATAGTTCATTCAAGAAAGCAAATCTTTGCATATCGCCCTTAGCCAACCAGATTGGAAAAGACCGCACAAAAATAAGTCAGGATAAATCAAATGGTGCAGAAGATATCAGTATAAGTAGTATGGGGCAGGACAAGCTTGGGTACAAAAGAAAGCAGGGCAGTATGCATACAAATAAGCTCAATATGCCACAACTCAGAAGAAAATGTTCTAACGAAGGAACTTTAAACATGAAATTTTCTATTTCTTCAAAATTAAGTGCATGGAGCTACCCCAAAGGTAAAAGAACACGTCCTCAAGCACAAAACCATTCAAATAGTGATTGTGATGTGAATTCTGACAGAAAAGACATCAGTCTTCAGGAAAGGATTTCAAGCAATAATGATGTCAATTGGAAAAATGAGTCATCATCATGTGGTTCACCAGGCCAGCTTTCTCATTCCTCAAGAAATTTGCATAATTTTTACACATCAGCAAGTTTCATATATGAGAGATCCATCACAAATATGAGAACATCATATGATATATCTTCATTGAATTATATGTCCCATGGTTACCGCAAAAAACCATGCAACACAACCACACCTAAATCATCTCTTTTGAAAGAGGCTAGGTGTCCCCAAGTCATTACCATGTTTCACATCGATGGATTTAAGAAGACGAAAAGATATGTCTCATGTTCGAGTTTTATTTAGCCAGCATTTGGATGCTGATATCATCAAGCAGCAGAAAAAGGTTGGCTCTTGCGACCAAGTTTTCAACAATTACAAGAATGTTATCATAGATCAATGATACACAAATTAAATATTCTTTTTTCCTCTCTAGATTGCACCTCGATTGGGCATAACAATTGCCTCATGTTCTGTGGATGCAACACATTTTATTGCTGATAAATTTGCACGCACCAGGAATATGTTGGAAGCCATTGCTCTTGGTAAACCAGTAGTGACACACTTATGGCTAGAGAGCTGCAGACAAGCAAGTTGTTTCATCGATGAGAAAAACTACATTCTGAGGGATACTAAAAAGGAAAAGGAAATAGGCTTTAGCATGCCTCTTTCGTTGGCTCGTGCAAACCAACATCCTCTTTTAGAAGTAAGTGGAAAAGATTTTATTTTAAAATAAGGTTGTAGGTGACCTGCATAAGCCAAGTGAGAAAGGTCATGTATATTTATATAAGCTAGATGCAGTTTTATCTTGCTTCTGAATTACTATAGAATTGTATGACAACATTGGAATATTCTGACTTTATCCCAGGTTAGGTGATTTATTAATTTGTATGTTGCTATATGCCAATCATCAACACCTTGTAACATGTTTGATTGTTTGCTGCTTCATAGCAGGGCAAAAAGGTCTTCATTACAACAAACATAAAGCCTGACAAAGAAATGATTACTGATTTGGTCAAGGCTGTGAGTGGCCTGGTATGTATATCTCGTTATAAATATTTCCACTAGTTTTCGTTTTCATGAATCATTGAGTTAATAATAATTTGCATCTCAGCCGCTGGAAGAAGAAAATTTGACTGCACTTGAAGATGAAAAAGTTATGCATGAGATGCTGATTCTTTCTTGTAATGAAGATCAGGCAGTCTGCATGCCTTTCCTTAAGAAAGGTACGTCTCTATGGGGCATCTTCTGCCATAAACATTATGGTGTTTATTAGAAATATCTAAGAATTATGGGTGAGACTTTCATACTTGCAGGAGCATCAGTTTATAGCTCAGAGTTTCTGCTCAATGGGATTGTTACCCAAAAGTTGGAATATGAAAGGTCAGGTTTATGGCAATAAAATGCATTCTTCTTCTGTCAAAAAAAAAAAAGAGCAAGAATTTTATGTATATAGTCTCAATGTCAGATGGCAGGAAGCACTGGTCCACCACATTCTAAGCAATCGATAATGGGTTACCTAAAGTTTGATTGTAGTTACTATTTGGTTAAACCTGAATTCAGGTGAATAATAAGGGTGGTGTGATCCTAGTGGAAAATATTGATCAATACGTAAATCTTTGTTATACGTGGAACACTATAAGTGGGGGTCTTAAATTTTGGATACATGTATCGGGGGACAAACACATCTATTTCCTTCATTTAAAAAATAAATAAATAAATCCCCAATTTGGAGTTTAACCACAGACATGCCCATGATAATTGAAGAGTCCATGTAATATAGGCTGCATATATTTGATTTCAATAAGTTGATGAGTTTATTCTCTAATGGTTCACATTAATACTACTTTGTTGCAGGTATCAACTATTTACAGAGGTGGCCTAAAGAAACTTCTTGTAACATTCAATCAGAGAGAGTTTCTGTTTTTGTTACTCCCTTTTCTATTAGAGACTGTTTTCCAACATTATAAAGCAAAGAGGAAATATGAATGAGAAGGGTAGTTCACATTTTGGTTACAGTTAAAATTGTAGAGATATAATGGTAGCATAGATTATGAAACCTTTTGAAAGAAGGAAAAATATTAACAGCAAATTTATGGTGAGTTCTGAATCTGCAAATATAAACTTCATCAGTACGTTGGCATTTGTTAAATGTTCTTTTCTTCTTCCAATTTTCATATAAGAGATCTAAACAATAATTTGGTGTGTCAAAAAAAAAAAGAAAAAAAGGTCCCTGCTCTAACTTTAAGTGCTGAATTGAGAATAAGAATCTCATTCCCTACTTGAGTCCTTCATGAGATAGGTCGCAATGTGGACTTATTTTTAAGCTAAAGGGTTATTGTATTTATATTTATAAAGTTTCAAGGAAAGTTTTATATTCAGTACATCCAAAAGTATCTATATATAATTAAAAAAAAATTACATAAAATAATATTCTTAAAATTCATAATAAAATAACTCTCAATAATATTGAATGTCATTGAATTAGATTGAATCTAAATGATTAGAGTTTTATTTGAATGATATCTAACTAAAATGTGTTTAATATTAAATATTTGGAATAGGTTTTTAATAATAGTAAAAATATATGAGTTGAATATAAGAGTATTAATTTGTGATTATGAATTTTAAGAGATATTATAAATACTATTTTTTTTAATAAATATTTTTCATTTTTAATATATACTAGTTTAAAATACATGTTTTATATATAAATTGTTATGGTTTTTTTAATTTTTGTATTTTCAATAACATATTTGAAATTAAAAAATACTTCTAAATTAATTAAAAAAGTAAATTATTTATCAAACATGTTTTTGAGTCAATTAGGAACCATTATTGTAAAAGAAATTTAGCCAAAAACATACATCTATACATAAAATAAATATTATTAATTAGATTGTTTGAATTGAAACTATGTACATAAATTTTATAAGCCAATATTAAAGTTAGCATCGTGTATCTTAAAGTACACTCTTAAATATTATAGAACTTTAAACTTTTTTTATTTTTTGAAATTAAAATAAAATATAAAGAAAAAAATATGTCATTACTTTTAAATATATGAGAATATTTTTGTCCAAACTTGCTTTCCATGTTGATGTAATGAGCTAAGTGTCGTTTATGAGTTCATTTGTCGTATATCTATTTCTTTTATGTCGTTTGTTTACTTTCTGTATTTCCTTTCCCTATGGTCGCGAGTGACCTGTATGCCAATGTTTGTTTTACAATTTTGTTTCCTAGCATGATGTGGCTTGATTGTTGTTGTGTTCAAAGTAGCTTGTGCGAGTTTCATAGGTAAGGGATAAGAAAGAAGTAGTTAGTTGATGAAGTATTGCAGATTGCAGTTTGAGAAAAATTTCTCTGTAATGATAAGGATTAATTCATAATAAATTGTTCTAACTCAGAGTTTATTTCTCTGGTTTATCAACTTCTATGTCAAATTGGTATTAGAGCAAAGGATTTTCCAAAACTTCTGATGGCCTCTAGTGGTGATAGTGGGCCATGTGAGATCCCATTGTACGAGCTGTGCAACAATTGCTGCTTGAGCAAGAACAAAGAATAGATGCCAAATTTATCCGGTTCACTGGAGAAGTGCGATATTGCTAACAAAGATTGAAACCCACATCTTCTTGAGCGTGAACAACCTCGACAATCAGCCCTTGTAGTTTGACATCCACTTGTAAGAGCAAATGAGAGGGCGAGGATAAGGAAACTATTAGTCTGTTTATGTTAATAATTGGCGATAAAGTAAATTATATTATTCACTTAATTTTCTTTGATTTGTACCCGGATTTTTGGTCAAATGTATGGTTTAATTTAAGAAAATTAATAACTTAATTTATGGTTTAATTTTTGACTAATTTAGTGAGAGTAAATCTTGTTTCATCTATAAATATAAATGAATTCATGCATCGAAAATATAAACAAAAATTAGGAGAAAATAACAAAAAAAAAACATAGACAAACTCAAGAAAATATTCAATGATTATAAGAGTTTTTTGTGAGGTTGAAAAAATAACTAAGGAGATATTATTAATGAGAAAATTAATATATATATTCTTTATATTTTCTACTTAATTTAATAATATATGTTGTCTCCCATAAACCTAAGTAAATTGTTAAATCACATAAATTGTGTGTGTTTTCTTTTACCGATTTGATATATGATATATTCATATATCGCTATTTATTGTTTTCGTAAATAACAAATTAGTATCAGAGCCAAATATAACGGTAGTATATACCAAATCGAAGTTATCAACGAGACGAACACAACATAAAAAGAATCACTTAAATCAGAGATCAGAAGCACCACCAAAAGTCGTCAAAGTGGTGCTGCCACCAATTAAGTCAACTCACCTAATTGAGTCGTCTAAGTTGTTTGACTGAACTACCAAGTCGTAAACTCGAGCCACTTAGCCACTTTGATTGAGCCATCAAAACCGTTGACCAAGTCGTAAGCCAATTTGGCCGAGCCGTTGACTGTTGACTAGCGAGTTAACTGAGTCATCAGTGAATTTTGGACCGAGTTGGTCCATTTTCACCAGTTTTCAACTAAATTGAGCCTATTCCTAGCTAATTGATTATTCTGAATTCAACCACAGACTTTGTTTTTTCATATAAGGTATAAAATTTGGAAAATATTATTTTAAGTTATAAGTACAAAATTTATGTTATCTGTTTGTACTTATAGCTTATAGAAGAGAGACCGAGAAAGGTGTAAAGTTGACTTTAGAAGTTCTGGAAAACCAAGTTCTTCTACTCCAAGAACCATGTTATCCAACCCAAAGTTTGAAGCAGAAAACTTTGACGACACCAATAACTTTGACATATGACAATGAGAAGTATTAGGTCTATTGTTTCGAAAGGGATCTAATATTGTCTTGAAGATTAGGCCAAAAGATAATTCCAATGAAGATTGGAATTATGTCAACCCACAAGCTTATGACACAATTCGACTATGTTTGGGAAAAGATCATAAGTACTTTGTCATGAAAAAGATGTAGTTGCAGTTCTCTGGAAGAAGCTCGAGGACAAGTACATGACGAAAAGCATAGAGAATTGATTATACTTGAAGAAGAAACTTTTTCGTTTCTAGTACAAGAAAATGATTGAGCACTTAGATAATTTCAACAAAATTTTGACAGATTTGTAAAATTTAGATGTTGAAATTATTGACGAAGATAAAGCTTTGTTGTTGGTAAATTCATTACTTGAGAGCTATGAGCATTTAACCATAACTCTATTATATGGAAAAGATGAGGTTAAATTCATAAATATTTCAAATGTTTTGGTAAATAATGAGTATCAGAAGAAGAATCAACAAGATCACAAAGACTCAACATCAAAAGCATTGACTGTAGCCAGAGGCAGAACGAACAACAAAAAATCAGACGAATCAAATAATAAGGGATGATCCATATCAAAGTCCAAAGGAAAGTCATCCAGAATATTTCCTACGAAGCACGAGTGTGCCTATTGTCACCAAAAAGGGCACTGGAAGAAAGATTTTCCAAACAAAGAAAAGTCAAATGCAAACATTGCACAGAAGGCAAATGAAGATGAAGAATCATCCTTTATAGTTTCATCATCATATACCTACTCAGACAAATAGATCCTTGATTCCAAATATTCTTATCATATGTGTCCAAACAGACATTAGTTTTTGAGTTTTGAAGAGCTCGATGGAGGAGTTGTGCTTATGGGCAACGAGAATGCCTAACACACAAAAAGGATCAGAACAATACGACTAAAGATGCATGATGGGACAATCAAATGACTTACGAATGTGAGGTACATTCTTGATCTAAAGAATAACCTTATTTCTTTAGGTGTTATAAATTTGGATGGTTACAAGTAACATTGGAAAATGGAGTCTTGAAAGTTGTACGAGGTGCATTTATAGCGATGAAGGGTACTCGAAAGGCGAACCTGTATTTCCCATATGGGAATAAAGTTACAGGAAGAGCAGTTGTCTTAAGTTGTTATGAAGAAAAGACATATGATTCTTCCTTCATGTGGCACATACGCTTAGGGTATGTCGATGAAAAGGCTTTGCAAAGCTTAATGAAGCAAAGTCTTCTAAAAGGGAACTTTATATTACATTCACACTAAAGTCTATGGACCTTCCAAAAATGCTTCACTTGGAGGTAAACGATGGTTTGTGACTTTTATTGATGATTTCTCTATATATGTCTCGATATATACCATGAGTCACAAATATGAAGTTTTGGATATCTTTCTTAAATGAAAGAAAATGATCGAGACTCAGACAGACGAGAAAACTAATAGGCTTAAATTTGATAATGGTAGTGAGTACAAATCAGATCCCTTATTCAAAGTTTGTTAAGATGAAGGGATAATCATACATTTTGCAATTCCCCGTACACCATAGCAAAATGGAGTTGCAGAATGAATGAGTCGTACTTTAGTTGAGAAAGTTTGATGCATGCTATCTCCATCCAAATTGAGTAATAAATTTTGGGCTAAGGCTTTGTCATATGTAACTCATATAGTCAACAGACTTCCTACGACTGCATTAGATAGGGAAAACTCTTAAAGAGGTATGGTCTAGACAACATGCTTCTAATTATGATTCATTGTGAATATTTAAATGTCCTGCATATTTTCATGTTAGTTAATCCAAATTGGATCTTAGGGGAAAGAAAGCTATTTTCTTGGGCTTTAATGAAGGAGTTAAAGGATTTTGACTTTGGTATGGTGAATCGAAGAAGATCGTCTTAATTCGAGATGTCACATTCGATGAGTTTGTTATGTTGAGACAGACAAATTCAGAGAAAGAGAATGAAAGTCCAAATACTCTTTCTAAGGTGGTACTTGAGACTTCAGAAGATCCAAAAAAGATTGCACCGACTACTGATCATGGTGAAGATTAAATTGATTATCAAGAATAGATCTCAATTGAGGTGGAGGTTTTCTCACCATCATCACCTATCAATCAATAGCCAAAATCTATTGCTACTACTCGACCAAGAAGGGGTATTAGAAAGCCTACCAGATACACAAACATGGTAGCATTCACACTTCCAATAATTGATGATGATGTCTCATGCACTTACAGAGATGTTGTGCAAAGAGTTCATAGTAAGAACTGGAAGATGGCAATGGATGAAGAGATGAAGTCTCTACATCATAATCAAACTTGGGAGTTGGTTCAACTTCCCAAAGGAAAGAAAATTATTGGATGTAAATGGATCTATGCTAAGAAGGAAGGTGTTCATAATAAAGAAAACATCATATACAATCTAGATTGGTAGTAAAAGGCTATGCTCAGAAAGAAGGAATAGACTACAATGAGGTATTCTCACATATTGTTAAGCATTCATCTATTCGGATACTACTAGATTTGGTAGCACAATTTGATCTTGAGTTAGCTCAACTCGATGTCAAAACATCTTTTCTCCATGGTACTTTGAATGAAGAGATCTACATGTCTCAACCGGATGGCTTCAAAGTTCAAAGGTGTGAGAATTGGGCTTGCAAGATGAACAATTCACTTTATGCTTTGAAGCAATCACCATGACAGTAGTACAAACGCTTTGATAGCTTTATTAGAGAGTAGAAGTACACACGTAGCCAGTTTGATCATTGTGTATATTTTTGGAAACTCCAAGACGATACTTTCATTTATTTGTTCTTATATGTTAATGATATGTTGAATGCATCTAAGAGCAAGATGGAGATCAATAGATTGAAAGCTTTGTTGAGTTCAGAATTTGAAATGAAAGATCTTTGAGATGCTAAGAAAATTCTTGGGATGAAGATCACAAGAGATAGAGTTACAAGCACAATCAGACTGACACAAACTCAGTATTTGAATAAAGTACTTCAAAGGTTTGACATTGATGAGAAAACCAAACCAATAAGTACACTGTTTGCTCCTCATTTTCAGTTGAGTGCATTGATGTCACCTAACACTGTCGATAAGAAGAAGCAAATGGATCGTGTTCCATATGCAAATGTCGTCGGTGCCTTAATGTATGCAATAGTATACACTAGACCTGATATTTCCTATGTTGTTAGTATGGTGAGTCACTACATGCACAATCCCAATAAAGGACACTTACAAGTAGTGAAGTGGATTCTACCGTACATCTATGGCAATGTGGATATTGGTTTAAATTTTGAAATAGACAATAATGAAGGTAAGAACCTACTCAGATATGTGGATTCTAACTATACTGGACATATGGATAAGTGTCGATCTACAACTGGTTATGTGTTCATAATGACAGGATGACCAATTTATTGGAGATCAAAATTGTAGTCAATTGTACCTTTGTCTACTACAGAAGCAGAGTATATGGCTGTAATAGAAACATTCAAAAAAGCTCTCTGGCTTCTTAGGCTAACCAAAGATTTGGGTATTGCTCAGAAGAACGTGGAGGTTTTCTGCGACAACCAAAGTGCCATTTGTTTGGCAAAAAACCACGTTCATTATGGTCACACTAAGCACATAGATATTCGATTTCATTTTGTTCGAGAAATTGTCGATGAAGGAAATGTTATACTCTAGAGAGTCGGGACTGTAGATAACCCTGTAGATATGCTTACAAAGGTAGTTATAAGGATCAAGTTTTAACATTGTTTGAACTTGATCAACATCTCTCAAGCTTAGAGCGCCTATAGTGCATTTGGAGGCAATGTTATGAAATTTTTTGCCAAGGTGGAGATTGTTGAATAATTGGCTCTAAAGTCAATTATATTAGGCACCTAATTTTCCTCAATTTGTGGCCTAAATTTTTGCCTAATTTAGGAAGAAAAAGCATTGCTTCATCTATATATATATAGATGAGCTCATGCATTGAAAGTATAAGCAAAAATCAAAAAAAGAAAAGAAAAACAGAGAGAGCATAGGAAAACTCAAAGAGGGAAAATACTCAGTGAGTGTAAGAGTTTTATGTGAGTTTGGGAAAACACCTAAGAGATATTATTAGTGAGGAAATCTGTATCTGTATTCTATATATTTTCTACCTAGTTTAATAATATTTGTTGTCTTCCGTGAACCTAGGCAAATTGTTAAACCATATAAATTCTATGTGTTTTCTTTACCGATTTGATATATTCATATACCGTTATTTATTGTTTCTGTGCACAACAATTTATTCATACATTTTGAAGAAAAAGATAGAGTCAATGACCCAGATGATTTAGCTGAACAAGAAGTTCCTAAATTGAGAAACCATAGTCGAGCTTGGATTGAGTTTGATTACAAGGCTAAAAATGATATACATGAATTCTTTGAAAAACTGATATTAAGTATTATCTTGATCGGGAATTATCAGTTGAACACAACTTTGAGTACCTGGATATCACAAAAGATAAACAGGTTAAAATGATTGCCTATAAGCGATGGGACCCCATTTGTATGAATAGTATTGGTATACAAGAACAATTCTCTTAAATTGTATGAATTTAGGATGCGTTTTATCTTACAAATTTGTCTCCATTGAGTGTATAATTTTTTTCTAAAATTTCACTAGGTGGTTAGCCATAAGAAATGAATAAGGTGTTTTAAATGAGTTTTTTATTTTATCTAATTTAATTTAACGTAGAACTTATAAATTATCAATAAATAGAAATCCTACACACAATTAAATTGTTAGTTTATGAGAATCTTATTCTCACACTCCTATTTGTGTTAAAATTTAATCCAATGAAATTGTGTTATATATCCATATATTAAATCTAATTTGATATTTATTAAAATGTTATTGCTTATGGTACAAGCATTTAAATTTATACCAAACATTTAACTTTACATTTTTAATATTTTAAATAATTATTTAGTTTTACTTTATTACACGTGACTCATCTCATGAGAGAACATGAAAAGTTAATTCTTTACTTCTTTTAAAATAATTATTTTATCGATGATAATATAACTCAAATGAAGATTTTCCCTTATAGAATTGATAATTTTTTTTACTTACAATTCCTAGTTTATTAGTGTAATTAAAGTTAACAATGTAGAGTTTTATGTTAATTGTGAAAAAAATGAAAAAAGAACATAAAACAACAAGAAAATAAATCTTATATCACATTTTTTTTTCTGAATATAATTGATTAAAAATTTAGTTATAAACAAATAATAACTTAGAATTATAATTATTATATTTAAATTATTCATTGCTTTACTATCTAAAAAAATAATTAAAATAGGATTCGATAACAAGAATTAACAATTTCTTACAAAACTCTTGATTTAACTACAAATATATACATGCAATAAAATAATTGATTATCTTAATTATAACATAAAAGGTTTTGACATTTAAATATAACATTAAATGAATCAAGAATTCAATAATTAAAATTAAAATAAATCATAATATTAAATTAATTAAATCATAATTTAAAATTTATAAATTATCTATCATAACAAATTTAGTTATTCATATATTCTACCAGAATCATTTTCATATTTATGGACATTAAATATAAAATAATAGAGAGCAATGTATTTGAACCCAAACTAACGAAGGAATCACTGTAACAAAAATCACAAATCTTTAATCTCTTCTAAAGATCGTCCAAGACTTTGTTAATTGTGTGTTTAGATGGCTTATTATGTTGTATTTATTGTGTATTTCCTTAATAAAAGTTAGATAGGAACCTACTTTACTTGATCTAATAGTTGAGACTAAAAATTAGTATTAAAAAATACCATATTCGAGTTATTTTTTATCTAAAATTTTCAGTTCCAGTTCAAGAACCCCTTTGATTAATTGAGCATCGAGGATTGAGAGCTTTTGAGTTGGAATTTGTGAAGGTTAGATCACCCGAAGCTAAATTCAATCGGCCCTGAGGAAAATATTGATAACCCTAATTTTTAAGAGAGGTAAAACGGTGTCGTCTTACTCTTTATAAAGCATGAAATCGCGCAGGTTAGCAGAGCAGCTAACATGCGCCAATCTTCTTCACGGATCTGAAATCTGAAGCGTCGTATTAGTAATTAGCATTACGAGAAAAGAGGCAAGAGGCTCATATGGGCAAAATCATCATTCCCAGCTCAGGTTCGATCCACTTTTCTTTTACAATTTCATTCGTTAACATTTGGTTTCCCAGAAAGCTCATGAATCACGAAAATGATAGTCAACTTTAGATCTTACTTTTGAAACTGCTATCATTTTTATTTTTCTATGTAAAGTAAAGGAACAGTACAAATTTTCTACCATGATTTGATCTGATCCCAAAGTTTTTATTTTTTGATAACGGTTCAATTGAACTCTCAGGACGATGAAAGTCAATGAGAAAAAACAGAATTGGGCAGCCTCAGCCTCTTATGCTGCTTATCACTTTGGTACCAGTGGACTTTCTGTAGCAGTTGCCACCGGAGTTACTCATCCTTTAGGTAACTCTTTTCGACAAAATATCAAAAAGGTGAAGCTGAACTTTCCTATTTTCATTTTGGAGTCATGTCTATTGTTATCTTCTGATTATTATTATTATTATTGTTTTTTTAGAGTGGCACTTAAATCATTTTTTAATTAAATAAAGAAAACATTACATTACATGGTGGGATTCGAATTTGGATGTGGTGAGGTGCTGTCATACATCACAAGCCAATAAAAAAAATGAATTGTTAATTGGTGAGTTTTTCGAGAATTAGTGCTAGACACTTCCTTATGGTTCAAATCAATAGATGTCCCTTTTGGCAACCTTAAATAATTAAAATCCTAGTTGAGGAAGTTTGGAAAGTATATAAATAAATTGTTAATTACACCTCAACTTGAGCTCTATGTCACGTCCCGCTCAGAATGTCCCTAAAAATCTAAAATAAATGGTGATTGCCTAAAGTATCTAGACTATTCTACATGGAAAGTTCTAGAGTTGTCTAGAGAAGTCTAGAAAGGGCTAGAGTTGGATAGACTCAACTCAAGCTAGAAGACCCTAGAATGTTCTAGAACACGCTGGAGAGTGCTAGAAAGGGTTGAAATATTCTAGAACATGCCGGATGGTGTAGAAGCTGCTGGAAGCTTATGGAACATCCCGGAAGGTGCATGAAGGAACTAGATAAACCTAGAAGACTCTAGAGTTGACTAGAAGGTCCTAGACCCTTGTGGCATATTGTACATAATTCTAGAATGCTCTTGTACATTCTAGACTAGGAAGACTCTAGAAAGTGGTGGCATACTCTTAAACTTAGAGCCACACTATAAATAGACCCATTGGTCTTCATTTGTAATCATCCTAGGAAATCTTGGGAAATTGTAAGATAAACTCTCTCTAGAGCAATACAAAGCATTCTTTGCAAACTCTCTTTCTATTCTCTTTGGAGTTACAATCGGGTTGTAAGGCAGGCTTAGTGCAACGGACCGTGCTAAGTGCCGCACGATCTCTACTTGAAAAATAAGGTCGTGACAGTTGGTATCAAAGCGGGTTAAAGTATCTCTATCTTTGGCAAAAATGAAGAACACCGCCCCAGCAACACCAAACATGGACGTTCCACCAATGGAACGTGGCCGTGAGGAAGCTCGGAAAGTCCCAAAGGAATCTCGAGCCAAGTCGAAAGACATGCTTTCTAGCTTGGAAGCACGAGTTGGGAATGCACAGGACAGCTTAGGGGAGCTGTTCGATCGGGTGGACAACTTGGAGGAACGTTGCAATGGCTTGGAGGCCGAGGATGTGGAGATCCATGCAGCGGTCAAGATGTCCCTTAATGAGCTAGATGGTGGCTAAGGCAAGAGATTGATGGGTTAAAGGCGGAACTTGTCAAGGTAAGGGATCTTGTCCAAAGAGAACTTGCTAATGTATTGCTTAGAATGGAGGATATGGGTGGTGATCTAGCTCTATGTAAGCGGGCTATGGCCGCGGGAACTAGTGCAACCACCGTCATTGAAGCTAAGAGGGTGGATGTTCCCAAGCCTAAGACCTTCAATGGTGTTAGGAATGTTAGGGAAGTTGAGAACTTCCTATGGGGGCTAGAACAATACTTTGAGGCTACTGGCATAACGGATCATGCCAGCAAGATCCGAACTGCAGCCATGTATTTATCCGACACTGCGATGTTGTGGTGGAGACGGAGGCATAGAGATGTGCAACGAGGGGTTTGCACAATTGATACCTTTGAAGATTTCAAAAGGGAGTTCAAAATGCAGTTCTTCCCCGTTAATGCCGAGGAGGAGGCAAGGGGCCGATTGTGACGATTGAAGCAAACGGGTAGCATAAGGGACTACGTGAAGGAGTTCACAACCTTGCTGCTAGAAGTCCCTGACACATCTGACAAGGATGCCCTATTCTTGTTTATGGACGGTCTCCAATCATGGGCTACTCTCGAGCTTAAGCGACGTGGTGTCCAAGACCTATCTTCGGCCATTGCGACCGTAGAAAGCTTTATTGACTACTCCACAAACAAGGACAACTCGAAAGCCACAGATAAAAAGTTTGTTAGAGGAAAGAGTGGGGGAGGCCACAACAAAAGTCAGGGTTCTAAAAACCATAAAGACAACTCCTCATTCAAGCCACGAGATAAGGGGAAGGAGAAGGAGGATCGGAATGCCTCGAAGCCCCGTGTGACGTGCTTCATATGCGACGGACCGCATTGGGCACGTGAATGTCCGAAGAGAAAGGCATTGAGTGCCTTAGTAGCCTCCACACATGATCAAGATGGAGGTGAGTCGGACGAAGGTGCAAAGATGGGTTCTTTGCGCCTACTTGGTGCATTGCAGAGCGCCCCAAAGACCTCCAAAGGCTTGATGTATGTAGATGCAGCCATCAATGGAAAGGTCGCCAAAGCCTTGGTGGACACAGGTGCATCTCACAACTTTGTTTCAGTGGAAGAAGCAAAGAGACTTGGCCTGAAGGTCGTCAATGGAGGGGGTTCTCTCAAAGCAGTTAACTCAGCAGCACTGCCATTACATGGAGTCGCTCGAGGAGTTAAGGTCAGTCTTGGTGCTTGGACTGGCCAAGTGGACTTATCAGTGGCGCCTATAGATGACTACTCGATGGTATTCGGCATGGAGTTCTTGGACCAGGTTAGAGCTTTCTTGGTGCCATACTCAAACTCTATGTGCATCATGGATGGTTCGAAGGCTTGCGTGGTACCGACGGACAGGACCACCAAACGCATAACCCAAGCTCTCTCGGCACTTCAAATCAAAAGGGGATTGAAGAGGGACGAAGAGAGTTACCTGACCATCTCAAAAGAGTACAACGAGGAGGAGTCGCCAAAGCCAAGCTTGCCGACGGAAGGGCAAGTTGTCCTAGATAAGTCCCATGGGGTGATGCATGAGGCCTCGCCCAAACGGTTGCCTCCAAGGAGGGAGGTGAACCATGAAGTCGAGTTGGAGCTCGACACAAGACCACCAACAATGAGCCCTGATCAGGTGGAAAAATCAAAGGCGCGCAACGGAAGCGTGGTGATTGACCCGCCAAGTGGAAATACGAAGCTAGCAGCCTTGAGTAGGCCAAGTAGTTCTTTGTTGGAAAGGATCAAAGAAGGGTTGGAGCATGATGCCCTTGCTCAAAACCTCCTTGCCCTCATCAAGGAAGGAAAGACGAGACGATTTTGGCTGAGTGACGGACTACTCTATGCCAAGCAGAATCGAATCTTTATGTCAAAATGGGGGAGCTTAAGGAAAGAGCTTATTAAGGAGTGCCATGATTCCTTATGGGCTGGACACCTAGGAATGAGGCACACCCTTGCTTTGATCAAGTCGATCTACTATTGGCCTCAACTTCGGGATGATGTCGAAGCTTATGTAAGAACTTGTCTTGTGTGCCAACAGGACAAGATTGAGCAGCATGCACCCGGAGGTTTGCTAGAGCCGTTGCCTATTCCAGAGAGACCATGGGAAAGTGTCTCAATGGATTTCATTACTTGCTTGCCAAAATCAGAGGGCTTTGGCAGCATTATTGTCGTCATTGACCGCTTCAGCAAATACGCAACATTCATACCTGTCTCAACGGACTGCACGGCAGATGAGACGGCACGTTTGTTCCTCAAGAATGTTGTGAAGCATTGGGGAATTCCTTCCAATATCGTGAGTGACCGAGACCCACGATTCACAGGGAAATTTTGGACGGAACTATTCAAGCTGTTGGGATCAGACTTGAACTTTTCCACAAGCTTTCACCCACAAAGTGACGGATAAACGGAGCGTGCCAACGCGTTGCTGGAGTTATATCTCAGGCACTTTGTGAGTGCTAATCAGCGGGATTGGGTGAAGCTGTTAGATGTAGCCCAATTCTCTTACAATTTACAACGGAGCGAGTCTACTGCGAAGAGTCCCTTTGAAATCGTCATGGGGCAGCAACCCATGACTCCTCATGCCTTGGCTACGAGTTATGAAGGGAAGAGCCCTGCTGCCTTCAAATTTGCCAAGGCCTGGCACGAACAAGCGGAGTTGGCCCGAGCCTATTTGAATAAGGCATCTAAGAAGATGAAGAAGTGGGCTGACAAGAAAAGGAGGATGGTGGAATTTCATGAAGGCGATTTGGTCCATGTAAAACTATTGCCCCAACAATTCAAGTCCTTGTGGAAGGTTCATAAGGGGTTGGTGCGAAAGTATAAAGGACCATTTCCAGTTCTCAAGAAAGTCGGTAAGGTGTCGTACAAGTTGCAACTCCCTCCAAAGCTCAAAATTTATCCGGTCTTTTATGTAAGCATGCTAAAACCTTATCATGGAGACAAGGAAGACATGAGTCGAGGAGAATCCAAAAGGGCGCCTACCGCAGTGGTAACCTCCTTTGACAAGGAAGTGGACTCAATCTTGGCGGATTGCGTGATCCGGCGTAGAGGTGTACCAAGTTATCGGGAATACTTGGTCAAATGGAAGAACGCTCCGGATGTAGAAGCAAGCTGGGAACCTGAGGACTCTTTGTGACAATTCAAAGATGACATAGAAAGGTTCAAGCTTGAAGGCGCGACGAGGGCGTCGCGAACTTGAGTGGAGGAGGGTGTCACGTCCCGCTCAGAATGTCCCTAAAAATCCAAAATAAATGGTGATTGCCTAAAGGATCTAGACTATTCTACATGGAAAGTTCTAGAGAAGTCTAGAAAGGGCTAGAGTTGGATGGACTCAACTCAAGCTAGAAGACCCTAGAATGTTCTAGAACACGCTGGAGAGTGCTAGAAATGGTTGGAATATTCTAGAACATGCCGGATGGTGTAGAAGCTGCTGGAAGCTTATGGAACATCCCGGAAGGTGCATGAAGGAACTAGACAAACCTAGAAGACTCTAGAGTTGACTAGAAGGTCCTAGACCCTTGTGGCATATTGTACATAATTCTAGAATTCTCTTGTACATTCTAGACTAGGAAGACTCTAGAAAGTGGTGGCATACTCTTAAACTTAGAGTCACACTATAAATAGACCCATTGGTCTTCATTTGTAATCATCTTAGGAAATCTTGGGAAATTGTAAGATAAACTCTCTCTAGAGCAATACAAAGCATTCTTTGCAAACTCTCTTTCTATTCTCTTTGGAGTTACAATCGGGTTGTAAGGCAGGCTTAGTGCAACGGACCGTGCTAAGTGCCGCACGATCTCTACTTGAAAAATAAGGTCGTGACATCTAGTTTTATTGGATAATTTGTTTCAGATTTTACTGATGTTGTTGAATCAGTAATTCAGCCCTTAGACAGACAGAAAGGTACTCTTACCAAGACTTTCACTCAATAGTCAATACATGTTGTGGAGTAAAATTGCAATACTTTTTTTTTTTAATGAAACGGTAGTTGTGACTTGTTCTCTAGACTGAACCACCATTTTCAATACTTGGAACCTCAAAGAAAGGAGGTCATCTTCTATTCTAGATAAGTAAAGCTCAAAGTTATGCAAACCTATTAGGATATTGAATGTCAATGCAGCATTCTGGATTTTCTCTGGTTTTTTCTAGTGAGAATTCAAGTATCCATCATCCAGATTTTAATAATGAAAAAGAGCTATACCGGGATTTTGAAAACCTGGTTTTCTTGTGCAGAACTATGAGTTATCTGTAGGTCTTTTAAACTAAATTGAATGTGAATATTTGTATAGCTTAATATTTTTCATGTATTTACATCACATGCTTCAACTTGGAATGCAGACGTGCTGAAAGTTAGACTGCAGATGCAACTTGTTGGTCAGAAAGGTCCTTTGACTGGCATGGTATTTTTCACAAGCTTTTACTTTGTGATTCACAATATGATCCATAAACATATAATTTTACAAAGTTATCGTGTTTCTTTTCAGAGTGGATTATTTGTTCAAGTAGTTAAAAAGGAAGGACCAAGGTCGTTGTATCTTGGATTGATACCTGCTTTGACAAGGTCAGTTCTTTACGGAGGCCTCCGCCTAGGCTTGTATGAACCCTCAAAGTATGTGTGTCAGCAGATATTTGATTCCACCAATATCTTGTCTAAGATTGCATCTGGAGGATTTTCTGGCGCCCTTGCAACTGCATTAACAAATCCAATTGAGGTTTTGAAGGTAACTGTGTTACATGTACAATTTTAATTTTTTTAATTTTTTTTCTCTATTAGATTGTAGCTCTAAATTTTTTTGCCTTGTGTCAGGTGAGGCTACAGATGAATGCAAACTTGAGAAAGGGAGGATCAATGGAAGAATTGCGTACAATTGTTTCCAAAGAGGGACTAAGAGCTCTTTGGAAGGGAGTTGGTCCTGCTATGGCCAGAGCTTCTGCTTTGACTGCATCACAACTGGCAACTTACGATGAAACCAAGCGGGTCAAGTTCTTAGCACGCTATTTTTGACTTTGAATATCCCCGAAGTAATTTCCAAATTGTTAATTCAATACTTAAATGGTCACCTGCATGTAGCTTTGTTTACGTTTTCACTTATCCTGATTTTAAATTATGCTCCAACTCGTATTTATGCAGATTTTGATTAGTTGGACGTCACTTGAAGAAGGAATCCACCTACATTTCATGTATGGAATTCCTTGAATATCTCATCTTCATATTATTCACGTATTTAAAAATGTTGAAGCTCAAAGTATAAGATGAGTTGTTCTAGGAAACTGCAATTCATAGAACTATCCGGGGTGGCAGATCTTGGGTATAGCCTAGGTAGGGTGATATTGAAATTAATTCTAGAAATAGCACAAAAATTGCAGAAATGGTCACATAGTGATGTAAGAGTGAATCAATTTATAGACAAGTTTTAAAACCATTCTATGGTTTCCCTCTTTTGGTGTGTCTTCAAATACCTACTTCTTTCGCACTTAACCATGCACATTGTTTGCATCATTACCTCCTTTCAATATACTAACTTTGCTTTGCACTTTATGAAGCTCGAGTATGGCTGCTGGTGTTTCAAGTACCCTTATAACTGCCCCAATAGACATGATAAAAACCCGTCTCATGTTGCAACGAGAATCTAAAAGAGCTGGAAATTACAAAAATGGATTTCATTGTGCCTATCAGGTACTGATTTTCTGTTCCTTTGATTTTCTCATTTTATCCTGGTGGTGCTTTCTTTATTGTTGTTTTATTACCAATCCTAAGTACTGATTTAATCTCTTAACTATGCTTACAATTACAAATTCTCCTTTCTAATTATTCCCTTCCTCGTTTCTAGTTCTAAAACATGATCCATTTCTTTAGCAGATAAGGTTGATGACACCATTCTATAGTAGTTTGTGTCTTATCTCTATCCAGTCACACGTATGGCCCTAAATGAGCATGGTCTTGGAACTCCCGTAGTTTTTACTAAATGAGCACATCAATAATTATTGGATAAAGGTCCCACAATTTTTCAAAAAGAGCACTTTAGTCTCCTAATCTATGAGTTAGGTACTACTAATCTTATTATTATCATAAATAACAGGATTGTAGGTCCTTACCTCAAAAATTATAGGACTTAAGTGTTCATTTTTACATAATAATAAGACTACTGTGATCTTTTTCAAAAAAACATGAGATTTTTGGTGTCTAATACAATAATTACGGGATTAAACTGTTTAAATCTTATAATTGTTAGACTTTTTAGCTTCCTATGTATATATAAATTTATTAATTGATAATAAGTGGCATGTAGATATATGATCTTTTAACATTTAGATTTGTTGACTTTATAATTCATTGATGAAATTTTTTCCAAGTTGATAATAGAAAAAGGCATGTCTTTTGCAACCATGTTGTGAAAATGAGATGTAAAAGCAAATGGAAACTTGGAAAACCCATAACCTTTCTCTGATATCTTCTTCCAGGTTATGCTTACTGAAGGTCCAAGAGCTCTTTACAAGGGGTGAGTCTCTGACTCCATCTAATTATTAGGCCCATAACGCATTGCTCCCCCTCTCTCTCTCTTGTTTTTTTGTGGGCTTAAAAAGCCCGTTTTGGTGCATATCAGAGTGTTTGTGGATTGTGTTCCTATAAATTTTGACATTATTGAATCATTGCATAATGTGAAATCTCTTCTTCATTTTGGTGGCATATTACATTCATAATAAGTGCTAACTTTAAAATTCTATTAGGGGCTTGGCTATTTATGCAAGATTGGGTCCACAAACTACAATTACCTTCATACTCTATGAGAAGCTTCGTCAGCTGGCTGGACTAAGGGCAATCTAGTCCTTTCCCTTTCTTCTAACTCTAGTGCCTTTATAATACCGTTGTCGCAATAAAGAGTTCAAATATTTGGCCAAGTTGGTACACACATTCTCTTCCTACACGTTTGGCTGCACGCCCACCATATTGAAAATAATTGTACCTCTTTTGCTTTATATACTAGGATAAAAGATAGACACAGGTAACAGGCCTATACCTGAGTACAAATTGTACTTACTATGGAAGAATTATTGCTTTACCCGCTATCTTGTATTTGCCATCATCGTATATATAAATGATAGAAAAGTATCTTTGTTATCTTATTAGTATTATTAATAAATCTAATAAATTATAAATAATTTTATCTAATGAGAAATTATGGCAGTTGAATAAAACTGAACAATACTTTTTTATCATTTAACTTCGACTTAATTTTTATATTGAATGTGAAATTGTAAAAATGAGATGTAAAAATAATGGTGAGATTATTTATTAATAATTGTTAATTATATTTTGATATAGGGGTTAGTGTATGTATAATTTGTGGTAAAAAGCAATCACAAATTTGAGATATTTTAGCTAATATATTATGTTTTATGTTATTAAGTTGTTTCGTTTTTTAGTATTATAATTCAAGTATTGATATATTTTTTAATCATTTTAAATATTGTTTGTTTTTTCAATTAAAGTTTGCTATATCTGTCTTATGTATGAAATTAGACAAGGATATTTGTAGAAATTCGTGAAAAAAAATATTTAATGATAAAGAGATACCAATAATTAAATTACCGTGTTAAATCCATTCATTTTTGTTCATGAATATATTACCAACTAATCATCCTCTATTAAAAAAATTTAAAGAACATAAAAAAAATTAGAATAGAAAATTAAAATTATTTATTTATTATAATTTTATAGTAATAATATTATCACAATTTAAAATGTTGTGGTTACAAATTTTTTTATTAAAGGCAATTTTATTTAACAATAATAACACTAAATTTTAATTAATTATAAAACTAAAAAAATTAATTCATATATTTTTATTGCGTTGATTATAAATAAATTTTATTTTATTTATTAAAATTTTTACATATTACAAATATAAGTAATCATGATATTAATTTTGTATTTGATCGAAAACATAAGTGCAATTTTTTCTATTATTTTTTTTTCCGTTTTTTTTAAATTTTCAAAAATGATCTTGTCCAATTTATTATGTAGGATTTGACCTAAAGAGATCAAACAATATTCAAAACTATTAAAAGGGATATCAATATTGGACTGAGGTATGAAAACAGAACATTTTAAACATAAAATATGTCAATCCATAAACCATGATACTCTAGGTCCTAGGATACTAATCCCCAAATTTGTACATATGTTAAAATTATTTTAAAAATTAAAAAATGATAAATAATGTAAATATTAATTTATATGTCATTAACATTCATCTTTCCTATATCCCTATGTAATAGCTAGAAGGTATTCTGAAATAGCAATACTACATCACAACCATAATTTTACTTAACATAATTTCATTGGATTCAATTATATGAAATGTCCTTCAGAGTGTTCAAATAAACAGTTTGTATGGTTCAGTCATCACATGTAGGAATAAACAGTTTAAAACATGTTTTCACCGATCAGAATTTTTTCCAAATTAAATTTAAATATTTTTAATCTGAATTAAATACATTAAGCTAATCAATTTAAATTTAACAAACCCTATTTTTTCAAATAAAATAATATTATATTAATATTAAAATTTATTTATGAATCACTATCACATATAAAATAGATATATATATATATAATATTTAAAAAATATAAATATATTAAATAATTATTAAAATTAAACATTTATATTAATATTAAATATAATATATTATAAAATAAAAATATATATTTATTTATAATTGTAATAGTAATAGTAATTCTGAATTAAATTCTAATAAAATTTAAATATATCAATCAAAATACTATTATCTATCAATACAAATTTTATACAAACATAAATAAATTGTATATTTTTTTATCAAAATAATTTATTATAAAATATGTCAATCACTAATATAAATAGTACAAATCGATTAAATTTTTAAATAAAAATAAATTTACCGTATTATTTTTTTCAATTCTAATAACATATTTAAACTTTGATATTAAAAAAACTAACATACACCAAAAATATACAATTTTTTTATGATTAACCGAAAAAGGCAAACTATGAAAAGGTAGATTTATTTTCCTTTTTTGTTCCGGTGAGTGAGTGGACGCTTTCTTGCCAAATCTTGTACCTGGTTTCGTAACTTTTGTGGAATTAAAAGGGCTCTCATCTAATGTTTTTCAATAATAAGCCGGCAAAAATAAGAAATGTTAACCGCCGTCATGAACATCACCTATATTTGTTTCTTATGGAAATAATTTGTACAAAATAAAAATTTAATCAATATTATGTTAATAATAATATGTTCTTAATTTAAACATTAAATTGTATGATTATTTTTAGATGGGTGAAATACAAATAAAGTATAATCCAATGCAATCAATGGATATGTAGGACCATAATACATAGCTAAAAATTTAGTATTTTAATTAAATAAGATGTTATATATTTTTTATTTTAATAAAATATATTTAATTTTTTTTTATGATATTAAGTATTTAAAATTTAAATAAGAGATATTTTTATTTTTTTATATATAATTTTATAAATATAATTTTTAAAAATTAAAAAGTACTAAATGCCCTCATCCAAACTAAACAATTGACAATGATGGACACATATGACTGGTCAGACCAAAAGTTTCAAATTTTAAATATTTTTTTTACCTGTGAAATCTTGTAAAAGACTAAAAGTGGATATGAAAAGAATGAATCACAATTTATTATGCTTTTATGACTTTTTTTAATGATAATAAAGAATATGAATAATTAAAATATATAATAAATATAATTTATAAATAGATTATAAATAAATATTATTTTACATCATTAAGGTGTTAGCATCATGGATATTAATTGTTATCAATTTATAACTTAATAACTTAAACAAATTGATCGTGCATGCAATCACGTATAAGAATAAAGTGCGAAAATAAAGTAATAATATACTATTTTTAGGTGGAAACGAGATCGCTCAGTCGCGGTGGAGTTGTTTGGAAATTGAAACAAACAAGCCCTTTTAACTACCTTAAGCCATAATTATGACCTAAAAAGAAAACTACCGATCTATCGGATCACATAGTTTTCTATTATGAAAATTAAATGTTCAAGTATAAACTTGATCTTATGGTACCCTCCTTATGCTACTGCTCCAATGTACTTTACTTACGAACTTTTGCTCTATTTTCACAGTTTTTAATATTAACGTAAATTGTTTCCAGACCAACGTTTCAATAAGTTTTCCACTAATCAGATACGTTCACAAATCAATTGCAAAAAGGGTTAGCATAAAAATAAGTGTCGTTGTGTGTTCTAGAACGAATTTAATAATAAATAATCTTAATTAGATGATTCAAAACATGTCATTTAAATCAAATCAATTAGAAAATTCTAAAGTAAAAGATTAAGCATAAATTCAATAAAAATAGTTTCTTTGAAATTTAATCATCAAATCAAATAATTATAATCACACATAAAATTATTTAATCTAAACATGTAAAAATCTAATTAAGAAAAAGCTATATAAAGATAAAAATATCAAATAAATTTACTAATAAATATATATGATATAATATCAATTTAACATCAATCAATCTATTTAATACCTTGCACTCTAATTAATAAAAAAATATTATAATTGCCAAAATTATTAAACTTTTTCAATAAACAAATTTCTATAAAATCTTATAAAACAATATATATATTAATTTATTAAGTCTCCGTCACAAATTACTTTCACATGTATATTTATATATTGATTATATAATATCTATATAATGCAGAGCTGCACCTCTGATATACAATTTTTTTTTATTTAGGCAATTTACGGTGGCTCTTTCAACAGACTTCGACACATTTTGAAACTCTAGTATTTCTTCAACTTTTTTTTTATAAACTTGATAAAAAATCTAAAAATAAGTTTATAGGTAAATATTTTATCTACGAAAATAACCAACGCTCGTAGTCTTTCCAAACTCTCTCATTTAGCATCCTCTCACTCATTACATAACACTTATAAAAATATAATGATGTCTCATATTTCATAGTGGAATTATTCTATAGTCCAGTGAATCCATCTTCGGTTTAACTTGACAAGATTGTAAGTAACTGAAATGACAACTTGGCTTGAAAGCCTCATTATACATTAGTTCAATTTACATAGAAATAAGCGAAGTGTAAAGATTAATCATGTAGTGTATTCATTCATACCAATCAAGCTTAACATAATCTTAACTAAATATGTTTTCTCCTATATGCATAACAAAATAAAACATGGAAGTGAAACACATTATTTTCTCCCCCTTTTTGACATACGAGAAGGACAAAGCATTGGATAAAGTAATGAAGCTAAACTTCTCTTAAAGATAGAACAATGTAAAAGAAGATTAATATATAAGTGTGGTTTAAACTCTCCCTAAGTTCAAAGATTCTTTAATTTAAAAACCAATTAAAAAGGTAATAAATAAAAAGAAGATGTAAATGAGAACTCATTATTTTTTAACTCAAATTTTGATTATTTATTTTATAAATAGGCAAGTAAAGTAAAAGAGGCACACAAGTACACTTCGCACATATAATTACATATTGATATTTACTTAACAACAATGTATATGTTGCAACTCCACAAATATACCAATTAATTCATATATGACCAATAAAAACAACTCAAAAGAAAAAAATATCACTTATCATATAAAATTATAATCGAGTCTTCAATCTCATAAAATAAAATATATATACCAAAAGAGAACTTAAATTATTATTTTTTGTATTTTATAAATGAGACAGATGATAATTTTTTAACCTTTAATGACTCTTTCTTTTTGTGCATTCCAAGTACAAGTTTTATAAGCATTTTCTTTTTGCACATTTTTTTTCTTCGTCTTTCTTTTTTTGCATGAGCCATAAACCTAGCATAATGACTTTCACACTAGTTGTGAGGTAGCTCTCTCTGCTCATTGTGATAGCTTCACACAACACAGTAGATAGTTATCTCAATACTAGGTACCTCCATATGGTAAAATTTTAGTAAGCAAAAAATATATAGAGTCTTTCGAGAAAATTCATAAACTTCAAGCATAACATACATGTGTGTTTATGAGTGTATGAATAAATTCATGTCAACATCGATCATCACATGTACAAGAATATATGTATACATGAGTCAAAATTGTAGAATAATTTATACAATAAATATCGAAATGAGTTGAGTCAGTAAAAATGAGGTTATATATATGTAAGTATTAAATAAGTTCAATATCGTGTTGGCCAGATAAAGATTCTAATTCATTATCCTTTTTTTAATCTTAACTAATAAATAAAATAAAGACAATAAAGATTGCTTAACTAGGGTTATTTAAGCACTCTAACAAAAACACCTAGATGAAAGAATAAAATACGGTCAAGTGACCGGAAAAAAACAATCTTTCTTCACCCAAATTTTCTTGCATTTTGGTTTCTCTATATCATTGGGTTGAGACTCACCTAACTTAGGTTTCATAGGCGTGTTCTTGAACTTAGTTGTATTTTTCTCATTCATCCCAAATGAGATGAAATATATATAGTATGATGATGATAATGAGTCCTAGCATTAAAGTACTGAATTTTGGTTGCCTCTTTGAACCTAAGACTTCATGCTTTCTAGTAGAATTTTTGAACAAGTTATTATAATTTCCATTCATCCTTGAAAATGATTTAGCAAGCACATATGGATGATTCTTATAGGTTCTACTATGTGAAACATGGAAATAATGATTAAGTTCGTGAGCATTCATCAAAAATCTACATTTTGGTCTTACATGACATTTACTACCACAATGATGATAGACAGACACAAATTTAACAACTTTTTCTACCACATGTGCAATAGTTCTTTGTGTATATGTACTAACAATAGAAGTAGAGTTTAAAGACCTTACAAATGTGGTCTTTGATGTTGAAGGTGTTGATTGTTCATCTATGTATCTAAGACCTCTCTTATCTCCATGTAGCATTTCATAATCTAAGACTTTGGTCAATTTTTCAACACCTATGGTCAAATTCCTCATCGTGTCTTTAGCAATACTAAGTTATTGCCTAAGCTTTTTATTTTCCTCATTGGTTTATACAAGTCTTAGATTCAGGGCATTAGTATGTTTAGACAATTCTTTTTTATCTTTCTCTAGGCTAGAGGAATTTGTTTTGTGAATAATGATGATATCATTAAGTTTAGTTACTTCCATAAGTAGTTTATCCCTATTTTCCCTAGAACCTAGACAATCCATGAATAGTTCCTCATAACTTGATATATTAAACTTAGACAATAAGAAAGAAGAGTTAACTTTCTCATTTTCTTCATCTGAGCTAGAGTTAGAGTCATTATAGTGTACTTTGATAATTGCGGTGAAAGCACGATAGTTAGTGCTATCATTTTTTGAGTTACTAGCATTATCCTCCTCACTTTCAGTGTCACTGAGTGTAACATTAAATGTTTTTTTAAATTCTTTTTATTTTATGCACATTCTATAGAAATATGACCAAAGCCTTCATAAGTATAGCATTGAGGACTAGTAAGCTTAGTTTTCTTACCATCAAAGCTAAGAAGCTTGATTTTTCTTGACTTTCGGTCCCTCAAACAATTATATTGTCCCTTATTAGATTGATTATTTTGTTGACCCTTCTTTTTCAAAAACTTCTTCAATTTTCGTGCTAGCGAGACTAATGACTCATCATTCATATCCTCATCACTATTAGAGATGTCCATTTTGAAGCTTTTGAATGCCATATCCTTGATTTTCTTGGGTCGATCATGAGTAAGCTTATAGGTTTGGATTGACCCGACAAGTTCATCAATGTTTAGTGTATCCACATTCTTACTTTTCTCTATCGTTGTTACTTTCATCTTGTAGTCTACTGTTAAGAAGCTTAGGAGTTTGCATACTTGTATTGGTCGTAGAATTTTCTCACCAAGGTTAGAACAAGCATTCGTAATATCACAAAAGCGAGCATAGAATTGACCAAAAGTTTCTGATACCAATTGAATGTTTATAAGATTTGCACCTAATTAACCTAAAAAGGGGTGAATAGGTTATTTTTAATTTTTATCAATTTATAACTTAATAACTTAAACAAAGCAGACATGCATGCAATCATGTGTAAGAATAAAATGCGGAAATAAAAGAATAACACATAATATATTTTCGGTGAAAACAACCTAAACCACAACTATTATCTAAAAGGAAAACCATCGGTCCACCTAACTTTTCACTATGAAAATCAAATGTTCAAGTACAAACTTGGTCTTATGCTATCCTCTTTTGGATACTGTCCCAATTTAATTTACTTATGAGCCCCTACTTTGTTTCCACAGTTTCTAATATTAATGTAAGCGATTTTCATATCAACGTTTCAATAAGCTTCTCGCTAATCAGATACATTCACAATCCAACTGCAAACAAAGGTTATCACAAAAATACAAGTGTCTTTGTATGTTCTAGAACAAATCTAATTATGAATAATTCTAACTAGATGATTCAAAACATATGTCACTTAAATCAAATCAACTAAAAAATTTTAGAGCAAAAGATTAAGCATAAATTCAATAAAAATAACTTTTTTGAAATTTAATCATCAAATCAAATAATTATGATAACACATAAAATTATTTAATTAAAACATGTATAAAACTAATTAAGAAAAAACTATATAAGACAAAAATATCAAATAAATTTACAAATAAATATATCTGATATAATATCAATTTAATATTAATTAATTTATTTAATTCTGTGTTTGAATTAATAAAGATTCATTAATTAAAAAATATTATAATTGATAAAATTATTAAACTTTTTGAATAAAAACATTTCTACTACATCTTATAAAATAATATATATATATATATATATACATTAATTCATTAAGTATTAGAGATTACTTTCATATATATATATATATATATATATATATATATATATATATATATTAATTATATAATATTCGTATTATGCAGGGCTATATATATATATATATATATATTAATTATATAATACTTGAAAAGTACAATTTATTTTATTTATATACATTCGTATTAAAAGCAGAATTAAATTATTATTATTTATTGACAAAATAACCAAATATTGGAGCCTCGTAAAAGTACATTCATGTAATAATAAATAACAAATCTAAGCTTATTCAGATTAGCGGTACAAGCAAAGTCAACAAAAGAAGATGCGGAGATCCATTAGACAGTGAGACTCTTACATGCATATATATTATATTAATTATTATATCACACATTAATTATTTATTATTTTTAATATAATAATAATAATTTAATATTAATATTAATATAAATTAATAATAAAAAACTCGATAAAAATGGCAGGAAGAATGAATATTATGTCCGCTTTTACAATGCCGAGCAAAAATAAATAAATAAATCGGTTGATCAGACAAATCATAGAAAGTGCAAATTATGGTTACTGCTCAGGTCGTCCAATTAGATAAGGCACAAGACTTAAAAAAGAAGGCATTTCCGTAAATAGCTAAAACTTGGAGGTCAATTGGGAAAAATTTAATTAAAATTTATTGAAGATCCAGTCATTCAGAAACGCCAATTTTCACTTCTCCGACGACTCCACGAAGAGAGAAGAAAGTTTTTTGAGAGATAAAGTCTGGAGAATATAGAGAGTTGGGGCATTAATGGCCGAAGGTAATAAAGAGAGGGAATCGAACAATGAAGACAGCGTGAAGCTGTTTGTTGGTCAGGTACCGAAGCACACGACTGAAGCTCAGCTTATCGCAATGTTTAAAGAGTTCGCTTTGGTCGACGACCTCAATATCATCAAAGACAAGATCACTCACGCTTCTAGAGGTTTTCTTTCGTTTTTATCTTCATTTCGAGTCCATTAACGTTTGTTTGTTATTTCGAATTTGTTATTGAATTTCTGTTTCTTAGCATATAATGGCTTTGGTTTTGCTTGATTTATGATGGTGTTGTTTAGATTCGTGGTTGTTTTGGTCTTTAGAAGATTATTTACCTGTCGTTTTTGCGTTCTTGTTTTTTATTATGCGGTTTGGGGTACTTTGTAGGGTGTTGCTTTCTAATATGTCCGTCGAGGGAGGAGGCAGATAAAGCGGTCAATGCTTGTCATAATAAGATAACGCTGCCTGGGGTCAGTGGATATTTCGATCTCTTTTTGTGGGTTATGTTAATTTTTTCGTTGGTTATTTTAAACAATTTTATTTAATGTGATTTGAATCGATGCCATACAGCAGTTACTGGTTGTCTACTTTTTGACTGAGCTAAAAACTGTATTATTATTATTATTATTATTATTATTATTATTATTATTATTATTATTGTTATTGTTATTGTTATTGTTATCTTGAAGATCAATTTTAATTATCTTGAAGTTGCCACATTGACTTTTAACATGCAGACTATGATATCAAATTGTACAATGTTGGATCCTTTGAAGTTCATTGTAACTTTTCTTTTGCCATGATTGGTTGATGCCACCATGTTTTTATTTTCAACACATTACCATGTGCTAGACGGTAAAATTTGGGTAATGACCACTACTAAAATGAGTAGTAACATGCACCATTACTTATGCTTAAAGTTGTAATTGGTCAAAACATGTTGATTATATACATCAAACGATAAATACAACAATGTATATCCAATCAGTATTTGCCACATAAGTGGTGGCAAAGTCAACTCCTTTTATTAGTGATAAATATCATTTTTCTCAAAATATATGGTAATTTGCATTCAGGAAGATAGTTTCAAGTCATTTTGTTATTCTTCTTTTTTGGTCATGAGTTCCAGTCTCGGTAGTTTGCATGCTTTTGAACGATAGTACAAAAGGAATTTGGGAAATAAATTGCATTTTAACAGGGGAAGGGGGAAGGGGTGATTGAGGTGGGCCATAGCTTTTCTCACTTTGATTAATTTTTACAGTTATATGTAATTAATTAAAAAAAATTAGTATTTTACATGAATAAATTTGACATTTGACCCCATTGTAATAAAATTATTCATCTTTATATGAAAGTCAATAAAACTAGAACAACTTATCATATAAATTTTGGTATTTTTGGGAACATTTTACAATTTTTTAATCTCTCGCTCTTTTCCTACTGTCTATTTAACATTAAATATATAATAAAATCACATATTTTATTTATGCTATATCACTCTCAATTAAGTAGGAAAAAAAAGATTTTCTATTATAGCATGCACAAATTTATTTCTAATTATACTTCAATAAAAAAAATTCTTATTATGCTTATGCACAATTTATTTTTTATATTTTTTACACCTACTACCATGTACAACTTGGCTCACCTTGGAAAAAATTTATGGCTCTGCCCCTGCATTTTAACCTCTTGGGGTCAATGAAGAAAAAGTTAATTTAAGACAGTTGAGTTGCTAGACAAACTTAGGGAATCACCCTACTTTGTTAAGTCATTTCAATGAAATCTTCATTTTATTATTCACCTTCAGGTACTTCTTGGATACAATTTATATGCTGAGAATGATAAATTAGCAGCAGATACAGAAATATGCAAATCGTATGCGCTTATGCAATTTGGCATTTTCCTGGATTAGGTACTGGGGGAGCCCTATATGGCATGGCTGGACCTTCGGTGTTTTCCCACACAAGCTTCCCAGTTGGGCTCTTGCCTATTTCTGCATAGTTCATTGCAATTCGTTTGATGCAGAACACTTGTATTACTTATAAATAAGCTCAAATGACATACAGCTTAAGATACTTCTGTTTGTCTACCCTAGGCTACCATTTATTTGTAAAACTCGTGTTTTATTATTAAGTAATTTGTTTCCTGTTTTTTTCTTATCTGATCAAGAGGCTCCCTTTTTTACTTCCAATTTAGGCATCTAGTCCGTTGCAAGTGAAGTATGCAGATAGCGAGCTGGAGAGGCTAGGTGTAGTAGAATTTCATTATTAATTATGTATTACACCCATGTGATAATTTTATTTAATTTTATTTCATCAGTGCATTTGTTTATATGGGGATACATTTATTTTATTTAGCTTGCGTGCTTTATTTCATGAACCTTGATACTTACAGTCACTTCCTTTGCAATTCAGAGCACAAGCTTTTTGTTGGTATGCTTCCAAAAAACGTTTCTGAAGATGAACTTTCTACTCTATTCTCTAAATATGGAACTATAAAGAATCTACAGGTATTAAGAGGTTCACAGCAAACAAATAAAGGTACTTTGTTTATGATTGTGATTCTTCCCTGGCTTGGAATGCTAGCTAGAAAAACTCATAAATTGTTTCTCATTAAGTGATGCTTACTCCAATATTTTCTATGGCAGGTTGTGCATTTTTAAAGTATGAAACAAAAGAACAAGCCCTCACAGCCCTAGAGGACCTTAATGGAAGGCATAAAATGCAGGTCTGTGATCAACCTTCGTTATGTTACTTACAGTGACTAAGTATTTTATGCATTTTATCTTTGACTATGCTACCCCTGAGCATTTTGACTAAACATGTTACTTTTTTTGCAGATTATCTTATTTCTTTCTTTACTTCTTCAGGGTTCAATTGTTCCTTTAGTTGTGAAATGGGCAGATACAGAGAAGGAAAGGCAAACTCGTAAAGCACAGACAGCTCAATCACATGGTTCTTATGTTCCATATAATGGTTCACGACATCCTTCATTATTTGGAGCTTTGCCAATGGGTTATGTTCCACCATACAATGGATATGGGTACCAGGTCGATTACAAAACCTTCTTTATATGCACTCCTAGAATGGATTGTAAAACAATTTGTTCTTTTGTATTTATGAGTATAATTTGTACAGAGTTTAGTCCTACTTTATAGTACAAATAAAAGACTAAAAAAGGAAGCTAATCAAGACAAAATTATTCACTAATCAATTCCTAATTACTAGAATATTTCCCCATAATTACATGTTCTAGAAATCAGATATTACACTATTAGTCAGGGATTTCAACAGCACTAATGAGCTAAGATGTTCAAATTTGATAATTTCTATAATATTATCATGTTGATTATCTGTTTTCATATTTTTACAACCTGTTTTCTTGTTTCGTTGTGTTTGATGATATTTTTCTTATTTGTTAGGCTCCTGGAACTTATGGGCTCATGCAATACCAGGTACCAATGATGCAGAATCAGTCTGGATTTCACAGTATGATACCTCCCGTAAACCAAGGAATTGCATTGCATGGAATAACTCCCGATCTGGCTCCAAATATGGTGCCCAAAAGTTACGCAATACCTCCTGCGAGTTATGTTGGCTCAGCATATCCTGCAGTGCCAGGCTTTCGGCACCCACTAACATATCCTGGAGGAATGAAGGGTCACTGGTATTTAAGCAGGTCAACCAGTTCAGTTCCACCTGCAGTTGTGAGTGGTAATTCTGCAACATCTCCTGGCACAAGTAAAAGTTTGGGAGGTCAAGTTGAAGGTATTCACACACATGCCCTCTATTATAGATATAAATTTTGTGGATTTTGAGCCGAGTTTGTGATACAAGAGCATAATTAGTATTGGCAACATATTTCTCTACTCAGTATCCTTTACCTTGCTTGGTGTTGTTTTGCTTCTAAATGATTGTTTTCCGTCTATATTGTGTCATTTCTATCCTTTCTAGGGGTGTGCAAAGAATCCGATCATCCGATTAATCCGATCTGTTAATTTTTTGACGGTTTTGATCCAACCATCGGATCGGATGACAGATTTCACTACGATTTATCTGATCCGATCCGACCGAAATTAATTATATATATTTATTTGGTTTTTTAAGGTTTCTTTTAACTCAAATAATTTTATGTTATGATTTATGTAAAAATTTAAAAAATTTATTCAAAAATACCAAAAATAGAGTTAATTAAGTTTATTGATCAGATTCAATCCGAATAGTTACAGATCGGATTTAAAAGGTGATCGGATCGATTGCGGATTAGGATGTTTCAATCCGATCGGATGAGTATAAAATCAACGGTTTTGATCCAATGAGTACCCCTAATCATTTCTTTTATTCTGTTAGTCTTTTGTATGTTTATGCTGAGTTGGCTTTGAGGCCATTGTCTAAAACGCAATAGAGAATCAAGTTTGTTAGCATTTGGTTGGTTACTCGAGTATTAGTAGGGAGGCATGAGATAGTGGAAACAGATTTTGAATGATTGTGATTTTGTAATGTTTTGAGGGATTTTCATACGAGTATATAGGGGCTCAATCAACGAATTGAGCCCTTTTCCTGAACTATTTTGATTCCTATTATTACTAGTAATTTGTTGCATTATAATTGGTATCAGAGTGACGGTTGGCCTGAGCTCCGATGATTAACCCTGGTGACAATAGTAAGAATATCAGTGACAAGGGTCACGAGTCGACAAACATATGGTCAGCTCTGCGAGATATGGAAGCACAATGGGAACTAAAGTTCAGCGACCTATCTCGGGATCTTCATCACTCATTAACACTTATCAATTAGTAACCTACAACGATGCAACATAATCACAACTTGATACTCCAACTGTGGTTAGGCCACCTCCCCCAAATCGTTGTGAACCTCAGGTTTGCAATAATCGACCACTAGATACTCATAGGTATGAATTTGATTATGACTGGGATGGTGCTCAGAACAGAGGAGTTGTTCCTCACCATGGGTTTGCTGAAGATGAACAAGAATGGCCAAACTATAATCCCATGTATGATTGAAATTATCCTTATAGGAACATGGAGCGAATTGATAACTAACTCAACATCGATCTACCTTATATCCCTAGTCATATGCCTATAGAGGAATATTTGGATTGGCTCAACTCTATAGAGAAGTTCTTTGATTATACTGATGTGCCTGATGAAAAAAGAGTTGAAGTCATTGCTTATAAACTGAGAGGTGGAGCCTCTTCTTAGTAGGACAAGGTATAATTTGAGAGACAATTAGCCAATAAACAACCAATCACTAGCTGGAATAAAATGAAAAAAGAGTTGAACCAGAGATTCTTACTAGGAGATTATGAACATATGTTGTAACAAAAATATCACCGATTCTAGCAAGGAACACGCTCAGTCTATGATTACATTGAAGAATTTTTTCGATTCGAGCCAACATTTGGAAAGGAAGCCACAACAAATCTCACAGTACATCCAAGGATTGAACTCACGAATTAGGGAGCGACTTGAACTTAGCTAAACCCGTTGGACAAACAATAAGGCTTTGAAAGCTGAGGAGCAAGTTACGAGAGCTAAGAGACCCATAGAACCTAGGAAGTATTCCCTGTATATCTTACCAAGACAAACCAAAATCCTACTCAACCCCTAACACCCCAAGATCCCAAACAAAATCCCCAACTAATCCCAAGCTTACCCAAAAGTCTTCTTACCCAAACCCAAAAGGCCAACACCCAAGCACTTAACCTCTATGTTAAACCTTTCCTTTATAAGTGTTTTTGTTGTACTCAACAAAGCATAAGTCTAATGAATGTCCTCAAAGGAGAGTTGTCAACTTAATTGATGACTGTGAAGATGATGTGGGGGGATACTGATCACAACCTTTGGAAGAAGACTATGATGGTGGTGTTCCTGTGATGGGGGATGAAGGGGAGAGAGCACTGTCCTATATTGTCCAAAAGCTTTTATTGACACCCAAGACTGTTGAGCCATTCCAGAGGCATGCTTTATTTAGGACATGTACTGTGCACAATAAAGTGTGGCATAATCATAAATATGAAAGCTAGTAAAACGTAGTCTCAAAGGCTTTGGTGCAGATATTGGGGCTGGTGACTAGCAAGCATCCCCACCCCTACTAGATTAGGTGGATCAAAAACGGAATTGAAGTTGGAGTAAGTTGAGTCTATACATGCCATTTTCAATTGGTCAATACTACCAAGATGAATTCACATATGATGTAGTAGAGATGGATGCTTATCAAATATTGCTAGGTAGACCTTGGAAATTTGATGCAATGCACTGCATAAGGGAAAACATTATGTATATGTCTTTGATTGGAAGGGTCAAAGAATTGCTCTGCTGCCTACTCCTACTAACAACATTGAACATCCTAAAGCCAAATAAAAGCATACGGTGTTGCTTAGTGCCACTATTGGGGATTTTGAGCAAGACATGAATAAACAAAGTTGGTGTATGCTCTCATGCTTACTTACTGAACAGAATAAAACATCTAAATGTTTACCTGAAGTTGTGCAGTCCCTACTAATGGCATTTTCAGATCTTACACCAAAAGAACTACCATCAGAACTACCCTTATAAGAGAGATTCAACACCAAATTGACTTTATCTCAGGTGCTAACCTACCAAATTTGCCTCATTTTTGAATGAGTCCCCAAGAGCATGAAGAATTGCAAAGGATGGTAGATGACTTACTACAGAAGAATTTAATCAAAGAGAATCTTAGCCCTTATACAATCCCAGCTCTATTAGTCTCAAAGAAAGATGGTGCTATGGGAATGTGTGTTGATAGTCGTGCAATAAATAAAATCACCATTAAATATAGATTTCCTATACCAAGAATGAAGGCTATGTTGGACAGATTAAAAGGTTTTTAGCATATTGGACCTAAGAAGCAAGTATTACCAGATTCATATCCGACCTAGGAATGAGTGGAACATAACATTCAAGACTAAGGAGGGTCTGTATGAGTGGTAAGTAATTCCCTTTGGTCTGTGTAATGCACCCAATACATGTATGAGGCTTATGAATTAGGTACTCAAACCATTCATTAGTAGCTTTGTAATTGTCTATTTTGATGACATATTGATCCATGGCAAGCATGAGGAAGAACATATGCAGCACTTGACAATAGTATTGCAATCTTTAAAGGGTAATAAGCTTTATCTGATCTCAAAAAGTGTGAATTTGTCACCAACAAGCTATTGCTCTTTGGATTCATAATCAACGCAAAAGGAGTCTCAACGGATGAACAAAAGATTGATGCAATTAGAGCGTGGTCTACCCCAACTAGTTTTCAAGAGGTAAGGAGTTTTCATGACTTAGTTACCTTCTACCGGAGGTTTATAAGAAACTTTAGTTCCATTGTGTCACCAATTACTAACTGTTTGAAACAAAGTCCTTTTCACTGGGGAAAAGAACAAGAGAATAGCTTTCAAACTGTTGAAGGATTATATTGTCCCACTTCGACTAGGCATTCGGCTGTAGTGCAGTTTATAAGTGTGGGTAACCCTTAACTCAATGAGATCTTATTGGGTTGAGTTAGGCTTTGGGCTTATATAACATGGTATCAAAGCTAGGCCCTGAGTTCATCGTGGTTTATGGTCTTTGTTGCCCCTGTTCGATGTGAGGGGGGATGTTAAAGGATTATATTGTCCCACATCGACTAGGCGTTGATGACTATGAAAATAGAGTCATTAGCACACTTTTTAACTTAATATTTACTTGTTTTATTTAATAAATAGTATTTTTGTGCCTAAAAAAATTAAAATATAAACTTTTTAGAGAAAATGGTTGAAAATATAATTTTTGAAATTTTTTTGGAATTTTTTATGAATTTTTAACGTAGAACCAATCAGAAGTTGTCACGTGGCATGCCACGCAAGCATAGGAGCTGACTGAGCAAGCCACGTGGACGCCACGCAAGCACAGAGAGTGAATCACGTTGCGCTGCATGTGAGGAGGAGAAACACGCGCCACGTGTCAGCACGACATTCGATCGAATTCGGAAATCAGTCAACGCACTATGACACGTGTCACCACGCTATTGCTCAAAGCGTTCCACTCGTGCACCACGCCATCCGTTCCTGCGAATCACGTTGCGCCACGTGGTGCTGACTCGGCGAACGTTGACTATGACCATTCTCCCCTGCCACGCGTCGCTCTCTGATTCGTCAAATGAACTTTTGATGCCACGTGTCACGTTGTGATTGGCTAAAATTGTCAATTTTGCTTGTTTTGATCTTAGCCCTTGATTTGAAGCTGATTGGACGGTCCAAATCACACCTTAGCTTTATTTAAGCCCCTAATCACTCTATAAACCCTAATTGGCCTCCATTAGCATAATTTTGGTCAGTTTTTAGAGCTAAAAAGAGAGAAAAATACAAAAAAAAATCAAGAAACGACACAATGTTGGTGGAGATTCAAGAAGAAATTAATTATACAATTCAAGATATTGATTGTATTTCTTTTTCTACTCTTTTCTTTATTAACTTTATGTCTTCCTTTATGAAAAATATGAAGTTTATAAACACAATTATGTGTAATTAATTTATTAATCTAGGGATCTTATGAACCCAATTTTCAACATGTGATGATCTAATATTTTTTCTCAATTATAATATTAATTTAATTATATTATTTAATCTGATTTTTATGCTATTAATTGTTTGGCCAATAATTTATCTATAGAGGCAATTAAATAGATTTGAGAAAATTATTTAATTGTTTGTCTTGATTAAATAACATGCCTAGTTTCTAGGCATAGATGTATAATTCTTATGTATGTGATTCATAATTGATAAACTTAATGAGTAGTATGCAATTTAATTGGTATGAGAGTATGATTAAATTAATTACTATATGGTGTGTAGTTTACTTGAGAGTGGAATACATACTAGGTTAGATTCAATTGATCATGTAATTAATTGATATTATATTGGGGGATTTTAGTGATTCGCATGTTTATAAAATTAGGGGATTTTAGTGATTCGCATGTTTATAAAATTGGGGGATTAAGTATTCCTAGATATTTTCTCATATATCTTTTTAGTTACAAAATCTGATTTAATTAATTATTGCTATTTACTTTTAGTTATTTTAATTTTGCTTTCTTAAGATATAAAAACACAAAAAAAAATTGAATTTATCATTTTTAGTTTAAAAAATTAGTTTCTAAAAAAATAATTTCTGTGGGAACGATCTTTATTTATCATTATATTACTTATTACGATACATATACTTGCGTATTTATTGTACACATAATTTGGGTGGTGATCAAGCGTTCGGCTGTAGTGCAGTTTATAAGTGTAGACAACCCTTAACTTAATGAGATCTTATTGGGTTGAGTTAGACCTTGGATTTATATAACACAAACTATCAAAGATAGGCTAAGCATCACCCCTGTCTTAGCTCTATCTAATTTCAAAAGGTATTTGAAGTAGAAATCGATGCCTCTATGGTAGGAATTGGAGCTGTCCTATCACAAGATGGTAGGTCTCTTGAATTTTTCGGTGAAAAGTTGAACAAAGCTAGATAGAAATGATCCATGTATGAGCAAAAGCTCTATGCAATAGTTAGAGTATTCAAACATTGGGAGCATTATCTTATTCACAAAGAATCTGTGCCTTCACATTGATCATCAAGTGTTGAAATTCCATAACTTAGAAGAATGTCTCAAGTGCTTAAGCATGTTAGGGTGATTTTTTTTACAAAAAATCACCTATCTTTAGACACAAGTCTGGGCAGAAAAACAAGGTGGTTGATGCCTTTAGTAGAAGGCACATTGTACTAAGAAGTGAACCGACCTACTTTGATAGTTTAACATAGCAATATGAATTTAACCTTGACTTTCAAGAGATATGGAAAAAATCAACTTTGCATTTGAATGCTGGAGATTACCACATACAAGATGGTTTCCTATTTAAAGGAAATCGACATTGCATTCCTAAAATCTCTTTTAGAAAACAACTGATTAGGGAATTGCGTAAGGGTGGATTATCTGCCCATTCTGGTAGGGACAAGCTGATTTCCTTTATAGAAGAAAGGTATTTTTGGCCACACATAAGTAAAGAAGTTACAAAGTATGTTCAGAGGTGTCAAGTATGTCAAAGAGCTAAAGGGAGCGGGACCAATGCAGGACTTTACATGCTACTGCCTGTACCTAGCACCATTTAGGAGGACCTAAGCATGGACTTTATCCTAGAGTTGTCGGTGACTCAAAGGAGGGTGGACTCTATCTTTGTGGTCGTAGACAGATTTTTTAAAATGGTGCATCTAATGCCCCGCAAGAAGGTCCACGATGCTAGCCATATTGCATTTTTATTCTTTAAGGAGGTGGTCAAACTTGAGAGATTCTTAAGTTAATCACCTTAGATAGAGATATTGTTTGTAGGCTTTTTTTGCAAGAGTTGTGGAAAAGGTATGACACTACTTTGAACTTCGGTAGTGCTTATCACCCTCAAAGTGATGGGCAAACTGAAGTAATCAATAGGATTGTGGGAAGTATGTTGCACTATCTAGATAGTGAAAAGCCTATCTTGCCCTTCCATAGGTGGAATTCACCATCAACAGTGTAGTTAATAGAACAACTAGTAAATCCCCCTTCTCAATTGTGTACACAAAAGTTCCTAATCACTCAGTTGACTTGCTCCAACTTCCTGAACCAAAGAATAGGCAAGCTACCTCATGGGCCATTGGTTATGCCGAGCTTCATGAAGAAATTAAAGAACAAATCGAGAAAATGAACTAAGCAAGTTACAACACAGAAAGTATGGACCCTTTCCCAGTTCTGAAAAAAAAATGATAACAGTTATATTGTTTCTCTCCCACCAGAAAATGTAATATTTCTTCCACGTTCAATGTTTCAGATATCTCCACTTACCATCCTTCAGAAGGTAGCCTGGTTTCCATTGAGAATTCTGGGAAGAATTCTTTTGAAGATACGGGCTCTGATGCTGGAGCATAGTATTGGTAACATATTTCTCTACTCAGTGTCTCTTAACTTGCTTAGTGTTGTTTTGCTTGTAAATAATTGTAGTCCATCTATACCGTGTCGTTTTTATCATTTCTTTTATTCTGTTGAGTCTTTTGTCTGTTTATGCTGAGTTGGCTTTGAGGCCATTGTCTGAAACGCAAGAGAGAATCAAGTTTGTTAGCGTTTAGTTGGTTACTCAAGTATTTGTAGTGAGGGATGAGATAGTGGGAACATATTTTGAATGATTGTATTTTGTAATGTTCTGAGGCTCCTTTCGTATGAATATACAGGGGGACTCAATCAACGAATTGAGCCCTTTTCCTGAACCGTTTTGGTTCTTGTTATTGCTAGTAATTTGCTGCATCAGTTTGTGTGTGGTGTTTTGTTGAGTGTTCTACTCTGACACAGGTCCACGTGGTGCTAATCTATTTATTTATCATATACCTCAAGAATTTGAAGATCGAGAGCTTGCCAATGCTTTTCAACCCTTTGGTAGGGTTTTGAGCGCTAAGGTTTTTGTTGATAAAGCTACAGGTGTCAGCAAATGTTTTGGTCAGCGCTGTTCCCAATTACTTTCAATTTCGATTGAGTTATATGGAGATTTCTATCTCTGATTGGGCTCTGCTTGCAGGGTTTGTTAGTTATGACTCACCAGAGGCTGCCCAATCTGCCATTAGTACGATGCATGGATTCCAGTTAGGTGGTAAGAAATTAAAAGTTGAACTCAAGAGAGACAACAAACAGAACAGTCTTTATTGAGGTGATGATGAGCGATAAGGAGGCTGAACTATTTATTAACAAGTGGTTGCATGCAAGCTGAACATGCAGGAGATACTGAAGGACATTCTCGTGGCCTGGATTGTGATAATCTGGTCTTATATGGTTACTCCACACTGCTTCTAGTTGCGTGTCACGAAATAATTGTATCTTATGTATTATTAAAGTTCATTTACACATTAACTGTGAAAATTATTGATTCTTCCCTCATGAGCAACTGCTGTACAATTATTTGGAAACACTCTTGTATAAATGTAACCAATTATTTCATTTCCACAATTTAATAACCAATTATTGCATGTATAATAAGTGACCATTAAGTACCTCTACTTGATATTTGGTGTTCATCTCCATGTATTTTCTGCATCTTATTGGGTTGATAGTGTCTGGCTAGATTATTTTGTGGTGTTTGCAGTCTTTTTACAATCTTGACTGCTCTGCCTATGTATCTCCCCAAAATGGTTTTTTTCCTGAATAATGCGAAGTATTTGCCCTATTCATATTTGCATATGGTTTTAAGATGTTCTTTTTCTGGGCAGATATCCTATTCTGATTTTGAGTCTCATGTTTCAAAAGTTTGAAGATTTATTCCATGATACATGGGTAGTTCTCTCTCCAAGGCACAGCCTACAGGTATTAAGGGTTGAAGTCCAGTTTTTGACCTTATTCTGTTGTCTTTTGTAGTATACTCCATCAATGATGTTTTTGTGGGTTCAGTGTAGATTTCACAACTCTGGTCTAGCTGCTTTGTTGCCGGGAAATATTCTCTCAATTGAAGAAACAGTTACTGTAACAGAGGAAGAAGGTAAGAGTCAGGTTTAGAATTGATCAAGGTATGACACAACACCCTTGTGAAACCTATTTTTCAACGTCCTCTTTTATCTGTCAACTTAAAATCTTGACGCCGGGAAACTGGAAAATTATATTTTGTGATGCAAGCATAATTGGTAGATTGATGTTTTAGTTTGGGTCAAACATGAAGTGAAAAGTATACATGAATGTTTTATTAATAGTGACTGTTTTGCTTTTATGTTTCATGTTTTGTTTCTATTTACTTATATTGTTTCACTTTACTTAGATTTTAAATAAAAACAGTAATTTATCGATCGATAAAAAAAAAAGATGTGGGTAGCTTAAGCCCGAGAAATAAAAAAAAAAGAATAACTTTGAAATCTGTTTCTGTCAGTTATAGAGCTGAGATGAATTACTGAGGGCCGACACGCTATCAGCACAGTTTAAATGGAGAGATAGGAATGCCAAGAACACTCCTTTATGATTCTCTCGAACCCTATCATACTTCTTTGAATGACATATTTCATTGTACAATTTAAAAAATATATGTTTCAAAGGTTATTTTTAGAAATATATGACACATGTTATTGAGAGAAATGAAAGAGTGGATAATAGAGTGGATGAAGGTGTATCAATGAGAAGAATATTCACTCCCTAGTCACGCGAGGTCACTTTTCTAGTTTTGCTTTGCCACCAAAATTCAATCATTTAATGGTAGGTATATTTTTATAATATCATCTTTTATTTATATTTTATATATTTTTATTATTTTATAAAAAAATTAATTCATTATTTTGTATTAAATGTTATCTAATATTGAATCATATTTAATTGAAATACGTGTAATATTATTAAAGTGTTATTTTTATTGTTATAAATTTATGTTATTTTATGTAATTTCTTGACTATAAGACTAGTTAGTAAGTTTATTTATTTATTAAATAATTCGAATATGTGATTTAAAATTAAAAAAATTTACAATGGATCATATTTTCTCATTCATATCGATTAAGATCAACTTTATTACTATTAAATTGATATATGAAATTATTTTATTTTTATCCAAAGTCAAGCTGAAAATTAAATCTGTAAACTTGTTCATGGTACAACTGCATTTATTATGATGGTCATCCTTGGTGATTGTTTTATAATGAGTTATGTTTTTAAGTTATAAGTTTTTGTTTTTGAAATTAATTTTTTGTTTTCTAATTCATCTATGAAAAATATAAAAACTTATTTGGTAAAATATTTTATTTTCTTGTTTCATTCACTATTAAATCACAACATAAAAATATAAAATTAATTAATGAAAAAAAAACTCAAAATATGGTTTTTTTTTCACTTTCAAAAACATTAAAAAGTATAAAAATAGATTTAATATCCTACTTGATTTTGAACTTGAAAATAGAATTAATTATCAAACAATATTTATCTTAAAAAACTTAAGTTTAAATAATGAAACTTGAAAATAAAATTTGATAAAAAAAAAGCAAGTTTGCTTGTATTACCCTTAATGTCATGACTTTTTATATGGGCTGATTAATTATTTTCATGCCCACAACTATTTTGACCGTTAGGCACTGGCGTGAAGACTACATTATGTTAATTTTTTATATTTTTTTCGACAAATAATTCCATAGTAATTTCATAGTCATAAGGTTGATCTTACGCAAGATGAATAGAGACACATTATGTTAATATTTGACTTTACTTTTAATAGTTATTGCTTTTTGTTATTATTCAATACAAGGCATGATGGCATCGATAATTATGCACTACTCGTATTTAGAACTTAAATTTTAAACATTATATATAAATATGCTTTATTTCATTAAATCATAACTCATTAGCACCAGCTTAATTTTTTTTATTACTCTTCTTTTTGCTCGTATTCTAAAGAGAAATTATATGTCTGTCAATTTTGCTGATAATTATAAGCAAAGGTACTTTACAAGTATTTTATTTATTGCATTGATATTTCAAATGTTTCGTGTTATTAAAATATTTTATTTTAATATTTTATTTTAATATTTTATTTTAAGTATTGGTGTTATTTTTATCCTTTTTTAATAATTATTATTATTTGATCAAAATACCCTTTTATCTTTTTAATGATTTTTTAAAAATTAACTAGACTTAAAAAAAGTGAAAAAATTATTAATTTTTAGTTCTTTTTTTTTCTGACATTATTGTTAATACAAATATTTTTAGTTAGTTAGTCATAAAAAATATTGTCAATTAGTTAGTCATGAAAAATATTTTCATTTAAAATGTTGTGATTTTTTTAATACTTATTTATATTATTTATTTTATCAATACGTTAATTAAAAGTATAACTAAATTATCAATCCCTTTACACACGTATTTTAGGTAGCAAAAATAAATAAATTATGGCACAAGTAGTATGTATGCAAATTTGTTTGTTGAACTTAAATTTAGACCTTAGATTTCTTGCATTTGTGTCATGCTGCACTTAAAACCCAACTTATTCTTTTGATCATTAAAGTGTCTTTATTAGGTAAATTAACAAATAAATTATTGAAGTATAAATAAAATTGTAAATATGCTATTTAAATTTATTGGATTTTAAAATTAAATATTAAATTACGATAAGTATTATAAAATATTACTCATATAATATAAATAGTATTTTTATAATTTTGTTGAGTCATAAATATAGCACTAAAGTAACATAATTTACAAATAAATGATATTTTTATAATACTTGTAGTATTTTAGTACTATATTTTTAATTCGATAAATTTAATGATATTTTACAATGTTTTTAATATTTTGATAGTATATTTGTTAGTTTATTTTTCTTTATTTTATAAAAATTTATAAATTAAAATGATAATTATTGATAAATATAAAATTAAGATGTAAGATTATGAAATAATTATGGTATCATTTAGAATAAATTAGACAGTAACATACGGATTAATCCATATATTTATTCTTATTTTAATAAAACGTTATTTTGATGATGATATAATTTCAGATACCGACCTGGATGAACAATGGAGATATTTTATTAACCAAGAAATCAGGTAAACACAAACACACACTCAAAACTAAACTCTTAGCATACACCCTAATGACTCAATTTTCTTTTGTCTTTTGGTAAGACATTTTACATTCTATTTCTTCTGTGATCCAATGTCATTTTCATTCATGATTTACGTGCCATAGCTTAACAATAATTCATAATAGAAATACAAAACAAATTATTGTTTAATTGAAATTAACAATTATTATTTTTATTTTTACAAGGATATAGAATTTTCTTTCTATTATAATAATTTGGTTATAATTTAAAGAAAAAAAAAACGATTTCTAGCACCAATATAATGTTTAATGTCATATATAGTGGTCGTAAATTTACACAATAATTTATAATTGAAAAATATGTGAATTATTTTTTAATTAAAATAAATAATATTTTTTTAATACAATGACACATATGTTAATAAATCGTCAGTATTTGATATTATGTTAAAATTTATCACGTTTTGTAAAAAAAAAAAAAGGTTAAAATTTATTAGAAACCAATCATACCAAGAAGTTTAAATTATTAGAGATAAATCAACTTTATTTTTATATATTTAAATGAACCCATTTGCTGCCAAATTTACTTTAAATTAGTTGTTTGGTTCTTATTTACTCTCTTATGTTTGGCTATGTTTATTTGAATAACATTATATTTTTTTAAAGAAGATTAAACATTGCCAAGTACCACCACTTCAATGCTATTAGGATGAAAGAAAGAAAAATTCAGCTGAATTTTATGGCAGTAGGAACTAGGAAGTGGAATAATTCCTAAAAGAAGGAAGAAAAAATAAAATTGAACCAAACGGAGAAATTATATTATCTTCACACCTATTTTCGTGGGAATGATTTATGAATTGTTGTGTTTTATAGATATCTTAATTTTTATAAAATGAGTGTATTAATTTTATAATTATTAGATTAAGTATCAAAAGTTATATAATTTTTAAAAATAAATATTTTAATCTTATAACTTATAAATTAAATACTTTCAATATTGTTATTATAAAAAATAATCAATTTTAATAATATAATTTATTTAAATGAATATTTTTAATCTATAAAAAATATTAAAAATAAACATTTATAATACTAAAATTTCATACATTATCAAAATATAAGTGATTAATTCAAAAAAATATAAGACTAAAAGTAATGTGATAAGAGAACTATTATAAATATTTTTAAAAAATTATGAAAATTTTAATACTCCATATAATAATTACAAGATGAAATCATTTAAATTAAATAATGGTATAACCTATCTTACTAAGTTAATAATTCCTAAAAAGGAAATGGAAGCTCGAGTGCAAGAATTTTAGAAAACAAAAAGAAAAACTAGACACGTATATGTGTGAATGTGAGCGTGTTAATGTTAATTAAAAAAAATAATTATTTTAAATTTATAATAATAAAATAATAATTTAATAATTTTAAAGTTAAATATAATTAAACATTAAATATTTTTAATAATTATAGTTAACTTAAAAGCTTCAAATTAAACTATATTTAATATAAAATAATTAACTTAATATTTTAACAGTAAAAATATTATGCATAATATATGTTATATTTTTATACATTTTAAAAATATTAATTTTATTGGTAAAATAAGAAGAAGGGAAAAATCGAATTAGACGGAACATGTCATGTATAGAAGAAGGTGATGAAGTATTATTCCGACTTTCCAAGTCACTAAAGCTGTTTGAATCCACAATCTCTCTCGTATTCCTTTGACACACGCAAGTGGAGGTGTGTAAAATTTGCATTATCTAAATTAGTTATTTAATTCAAATTAATAATTATTTTTTTATTTTTATTATATTTGATTAGTTTTAAAAAGTTTAAAATTAATTCGAGATTTATAGGATGAATTATTAATATTTAAATCTCATAAAAATTATCTAATTTATTAATATTAATATTTTATTTATTTTAATTTTTATATTATAGTTTTATCAAATAAAAATTCAAAAAAATTAAAAAGAATTAACATTTTTATAATACATATAAATATTATATTTTAATTAATGTATGATTAATTAAATTAGATCTAAAAGTATCATATATTAATATTTAAATAGAATATTTTTTTATACAACTACTTTTTTATATAACTTTTTCTATGCACGTAACTCATGTTTAATTAATATGAAATTAAATATTAATTTTTAATTTTAATTTCTATGCTATTCATAATTGCAGTACATTTTTTTTGTTGATTTATTATTTGTCAAAAAATAGAATTCGTTTGAGTCTTAAATTTAATTAATATTTAAAAATAAAATTTAATACAGTATTTATTTTATTATTTATAATAAAAATAAAACTTGATGATGAAAAAAATCAGTTTACCGAAATCAATCCAAATTAGTTTTAAGATTTTAGTATTATATAAATAGTATTTTTTTTATAAACAATACTATTTTTAAAAATAATTATTTTTAAGATTGAGAAAAAATTGGCAGAGAGTGAAGAATATTTTTTATAAATAATTATTTTTAAAATAATATTAATACGTGATATAATATGAATATATGTTTATAAAAAATGTGTACTAATTTAAGTATATACATCGGTGACTTTACGTCATTAGTTTTCCATTTTAGACAACAGTGAATACATATTGCCCTTTATTTAAATTCTATTCAATATAAATTACAATTAGATTTTTGACAGGTGATAAGGTACTAGTCGTGTTGACTTGTACATATAATATTTTTCTATCCAAAATTATATAATTTTTAATATTTAAAAATAAATTATTCTTAATCATATTATTGAATTATTATTATAGAAAGATAAATACATTTATAAGCATAAAAAAATTAATAGTTATTTTAATTGAAAAAATAATTATCCTCCTCTTATTATGAGTTATAAATTGATTGAATTATCACCACTCTAAATAATACATCCGTACTATTAAATGTTTTTCTTAAAAAATTAAAAAGTTATAACATTAAACTTTTAATATTTTCTTTGTTATTGTTTCGTATTTATTAAAGTTACATATAACTCAAATTAATTAAACATAACATAACGAAGATTAATTTACTTTAAAGTTTTTATAGTATATTTATTCAATATTTTGATTAATGGAGATTATGATGTAACTTATTCTATTAACAATCAATAATGTTATCTCAATGTTACTATTAAAAGTTTATTTTAAATAAAAAATGATCCTAATGGGAAAATGTATTTTAAGTAATCTTATTTTAATCTATGGGCTCCTTATTATATTATTCAATTAAAAAGTAAACCTATATATCTTTGACAAAAATAATAATAATAATAAATAAATAAATAAAATAAGTAAACCTTACCCAAGTCAGAGCAAATTAGACTTGAAATTGCAAATATTAGCCGTCATTGTTACTTGTTAGTCGGTGCAGAATGAGATGGCATTTCTCGAAAATAAAAAGTCAAACTTGTACAAAGGTTTTTTTTTGGGTTGAATATAATATGTTTTACTACCCCACCAACCAAAACTTGTGCTCTGTTTCAACGTCTTTCGGTGTATTTTGAAAACGGGGAAGCCACTCCCTAAATTCACGTTTCAAACATGTTAAATATAATTAAAAAACAAAAATTGGACTTTTAACTTTGAGAAAGGTTAAGGTGAGGTATATTTATATTCATAAATATTATAATTTATTATGTATAAACATAATTTTAAAATGAAAATTTATTTATTTTTCAAGAATATTTATATAGTAATATACTATAATGCACATGAATGTAAATTTATGTATATTTATTATTATTTTTAAATTTATATCGTATTTTAATTAATTTTAATCTCATTGCATTTTTAATAAAAATAAAACACTGACTTAATACAATACAATGAGGAAGAAAAGGTAGATAATATATAATTTTTTTATAAAAATATATATAGACAATTGAGACTAGTATGAGATGCTAATAAAAACTTTTTGATACTTATATTTCTATATTACTTTATTTTATTTTTTTTAATAAAACATGTAATTTATTTTTTAAATTCAACTCCACTAAATGAAAAATATATTATTTATGTTAATAATAATTAATTTTTTTTATATAAATGTCTTTAACATTAGTCAAAGATCACAAACGCAAAGATATTAAAAGAAAGATAACAAAATCCATACAATAAAATGACAACCTAAATTGAACAGATTGAATATCGTTTGAGGTAAAATAATGTATCCGATTTTTATAATTATAAATTTTAAAAATATTATTTTTATTATTTTACTAATAACTTTATCTAATTAGCTAGTTAATTACAAGTCAAATGAGGTAGTCAATTCGATTTAGTACATATAAATATTTAAAAAAATCTTACATATTATTTTATTTTAAATGATATATAATTAAACGTTATTTAAGTTAAATTACGATCATTTATATATGTTCAATGTTGAACCTTATTTAATTGAATCTCTTTCTCTTGATGTTTACTCTTCCTATAACATCTCAATCACGTACTAATGCGAACTCAAGAATAACAAACCCCATACCCCACAAACGCATCATGGTTTCTGATTTACAAGAGACATAGTCTAACATCCAACAAAATTGAAATCAATTCCTAGAAATTAATATACAATTTTTTTTAGAACACTCGCCTTAACTTTATAGATATTACTCACCAATGATTCAAGATGAAGAAAACGCCATAAGATTTACAAATCCCTTGATAAATTGGTTTGGACAGAAACATGGAGAATTCAAGCTTTCAAATTTTAATTGAAATCAAAATTTATTAAAATGTAAACTAAAGAGGCAACCCCAGGTTAAAAATAAAACCCTAAAAAAGGAATGAAATCTCAACCATTAATTTTGAACTAACAGCCAAGAAAGTACGTAGAAAAATATGAGTGCCACAATGCCAACTAATCCATGCTCCACCAGTGGTTTTCCCATATAGCAAAAATCAACTTGAGAAGCCATGCTATGGAACCAATCCATGCTAAAGCGTTGGTATTACTTTCCAAATTTTGCCTGAAATGCTATATTTACCTTTATTTCATTGACTGAATTCCTCCATGCCTTGTGCTCCAATTGTGGCATTCCTTAATCATGATTCAACTCTTAAATAAACTCATTCAAGGCTTTCTTAAGTTGTTTTGTCTTTGATTTCATTATGGGTCTACTCAAAATTTGTAATGGTCCGTTATTTGCATCACGTATCAAGTAATGCCCCCAAGATTGATCAAGTAATTGGTAAAGCACTCACACTAAAGTACGAACGTTGAATATTGTATAATTTAGAAAGTAAGTGCTAGTATACCCCTCGATGTGCGATTTAAAAATAAAAAATTAAATAGTTGTAGAATAATTAATGAGAAAGTTACAAAAGATACTAATATATATTACAAGTAATAATTACTCTCGTATCGTTCTTATTCCCAAACTAAAAGAGTAGTGGCGCTTGATGATGTTTGAACATTAGGTATAATCTCACCTTGGATACGACCTAAAGTAAGAATCGACCAACTAACTTGGCTTATACGTGAAAGGACATGTCAAGAGCTTTACAACTTACCATTAGTCTAAATGGTAGTCTCAAAAGACGTAAAACATAAGCGGATCACCTAAGAAGGAACTAGGTAGAACACTTGGACGACTCCTTTTTTTCTTGAAAAGATGGTATGTCTAACTTCATGCTAAAAGTGTAGTCCAAAAGAAGTAAAATATAAACCGATCACCTCGATGGTTTTAAAATCTTAAATACACCTTATCTATTTGAGAGTGTATAAACTCTAATTGAATGCAATGATAACATAATAATTAAAAAGAGTTTACACATAAATTGTAAATTACAAATTTTTATTAATTTTTCTTTGGAAAGATGGTAAAAAAATTACAAAATACAAGTAATAGAACTACAAAACAACCAATATATCTAAAATAAAATCAAACTAAATCCCTAACTTGTGCTTTTCTTGCAAAATAAAGTAATTTCCTTTTAAGATGTGGGCTCGATGAGCAAAGTAATTGCACAACAATTAGTTGTGCCTACCTATTCATGCATGACGATCAGTTCAACTTGAGGATAAGTTAATTAGCAAAGCAGTAGCTCAACAATTGGTGAAACATGTTTTCCTTCTTACAGATGGTTCTCACACATTAAGACCACACTATTCAGATCTCCCACAACATACAAAATTTGTGATATCTCATTACCTCGAGGCATACAATACCTAAGTTGATTGACCACTATGATAACATCTATGCTTGAAAATAATTATAAAGTCAAGTCATTATTTCTTGACTCGAGGTCGTAATACATTTTAAGTAAAGATCGAAGAAAAATGATAAAGAGAAAATGGGGAAAGTGTGGAGAATATTTTACCTAAACAATGGATGAGCATCTAAAAACTTATTCCTTTATTATATGGCATCACAATCCCCTCCTTTAAACAAATGACAAGTGTGATCATCATTGAGAGTATTTTTGAAATTTTGAAATAAAAGCGAGAACTGTTACAAAAGGAAGGTGATTCATTGACAATTAGTTTGCTAAGCATTGTTTACTCTCTCACCTCGTTTGAAGATCCAAGTTAAAAGAGTACGAGGACTTAATGTTTAAGCATAAAGCATGACATGTTGGTTGGTGTCATGTACTGCTCAAGCCTTAGCCATTCTCTGTATATGTCGGTCTCCATGTTGGTCTCTCTATATGCAAGTTGAAACTCGGATCTATTCAATAGATTTCGTCTTAATGTCTATTGTATTTACTTGTTTAATTCCTCTGACACATGATGATATGTATTTTTTATGTAATTGACTCATATCCATGTAAATATTCTATATATTTATGACGATGGTCTTGAATTAAACACAATTCACAATATTTATTACATTTTATTTATTTTTCTTTTTAAAATCGGACCATCCTTAATATATTTGATCATATTAAATATTATTATGGTATTATTTTTATTGTTATAAATTTTATGTGTTATTTTTAAAAAAAATTCCTATTTTTTTTTGTTTCATTTTCGCTTCCCATCATAATAAACCCTGAGCCTCGTACTTCACAATTCATACCAAAAATAGCAAATGCAAGAGTGAAGATGGGACTCAAAACTCGGGAAGATATGAATCTTTCTCTTGATGTTTACTCTTCCTAAATATATTGCAAGAAGAAATATTATGTTTACAAGATTGGTGAAAAGCTTTAAATATCGTTTCGTGTATTTTTTGTTTTCCCCTTACCACTTTATGTCACTAGTCTCACCCGCTTTACATTTCGTCTAAAACGTTGGACTCCAAGAATGAGATTTTGACTAAACTAGATCAGTTCTACACGAACACTCTATATACTCATTCAAGAAAATTTGCATATTACTTCGTAGAGCTGTCTTTATTTGAATAGTCTTTCGTCAATAATCTTACATTTTAATTTTCTTGATAAACAACTTGAAATTCTTGCGAAATAATATCATTGAAGGTTTTATCTTTTTACTTTCCTTTTCTTTGGGAGGGTTTTTTTTGGGGTATTTCTTAATTTGATTACTGTTTAGAATTTGCCCCTTGCTGCCTCAAAAATTGATATTACATGGAGAAAGGTACGTGTATTAAATTTGTGATGTACCATGAATTAAAAGTGTGTATATATTTTTCAAAAATATCATAAATATATTTTAATTTTATTATATTTATAATATTTATTAATTTATATTTTTTTGTAAATTTTAATTTTAATTTTTTTGTAAAGTTTATTTTTTATTTGTTTTTTAATTCTGACCACTTTGATAATATACTTTACTCCATATTGATTTAGAATATAAAACATATTTTAAAGTTTTTCTTAGATAATTTTAATTTTTAATAAAATTAAATATTTTTTAAACAATAACATACAAAAAGATATAACATGTTAATATAATTTTTTTAAATTCTATATTATACTTTGTAAAAAAATAAAAAAAAATTAAATTGAAATTATAAATCATTCAAAATTCAATTTGTAAGAGTTTATAAACCTACTAAAATTTAAATTTCTTTTTAAAACCATTAAAATAAAATTGAAAGTAAGCTAATAATCATTAAATTTACCCAAGATTTAATGTAAGTGCAGATATGGAAATATAATTGTTATAAAACTATAGAATATATAAAAAATCACAAATTTATGCAAATTTAATCAAAAATATGGAAAACAAATTTATAAAACTTTATAAAAAATCTAAAAAATAAATTACTTATATTTTAGATTAGTTTTTTATTTGATACATGTTTTTTTAAATACTTAAAAAATATTTATATTAATCAATAAGTTGATAAATTAATTAAAAATATTGTATAATAAAATATAATTTATTTTTTACAAAATATTATAGAATAAGTAGTTAATAGATTTGAAATAATTAAATAAATTATTTAATTGTATTAATTATTTATATAAATCTTAAAATATATTTTATTGATTATTTGTTTTTAAAAATATTCATATGTATAGCAAATATTTTATAAACAAGAAAAAAGATAATATATTATTTTTGTAAAATTGAAAAAATTGAACTATAATGATAGTTAAGAAAGAAAAAAAAGGAAATAAATAAAATAAATCGAGAATTAATATTTTTGATATTTTGTTTAATATTTTAGTGATATTTTATCAATAATGTAAACAATATTTAAAATATTTTAACTAAAAAAAGATATTTAAATAATAATGAAATTTAAACAATATTTTAATAATATTTTTGATAATTTTATAATAATATTATCACATAAAAAATATAAGAATCATATTTTAATATCACGGCGAATAAAAAAATAAATTACCATGATGATATCGATAATATTATACACATCGTGCACACCTTAGCATTATATGATACGTAGGTACAACCACACTTAACATTCAATTATGAAATGTTGTATAATTTTTGTTTAGAATGTATTTATAACAATCATAAATTAATTATATAATATTTTTATTGTTGCAAAAAAATGTATATCTTTTTATATTATACAAAACAAAAACATATACATATACTGCATATACAAAATTTAAAATGAATGGTCTATATAAATAAAAGGTTATACCATTCAATTCAACCTCTATAATATATAATGGAGCTACTTACTGATTTCTTTATATATTAAAAAAAAACATGTTTGATCGACCATCAAAATGATTTTTTTTAATTAATTTTTATATTCATAAAATAAATAAATATATTTTATATTTTTCAAGATTTTTATACCAATAAATGTAAAAAATATTCATATAATAAATATATTTTTATAAATAATTATTTTGTATAATATAATTATTTGTATTGCATTAAAGCCAACAACTTATACCATTCATAATTATTTATTTATCGAACACATAAATATCTAAATGTGTAAATAATAAATACATTTTTATGTTTTTTCTTATTCTTTTATACTAATAAATATCAAATTATCCATATAATAAATATATTTTATATAATATAATTATTTTTATTACATTAAAGTACACTTAATAATGATCAATTTAATGAGTATTTAACCAATTTATTTATGAACAAATCATATATGTGTTAATTGTTCATATAATAAATACATTTTTATGAATAATTCTTTTTGTATAATGTAATTATTTTTATTATATTAAATGTGACAATTTATATAGTTAATGATAACTCATTCAATGAATGTTTAATCAATTCACTTATTAGTAAATTATATTTTTGTTTTAACGAGAATATTTGCTCGACGATAAAACTCCACTTTATTTTTTTTACTCTCTGTTAGTATTTTCACATCAATAAATACAAATATATGTATATAATAAATACATTTTTGTATGAATAGTTATTTAATATAATCAAATTATTTTATTAAATTAAGGTTAACAATTTATACAGTTAATTATTACTCATTTAATGAGTGTTTTATCAATTAATTAGAGAAAATCATATTTTTGTTCAATATTCATATAATAAATAAAATTTTTATGAATAATTATTTTATATATTTAAATTGTATTTATTATATCAAGGGTAATAACTCGTACGGTTAATGATTACTTATTTAATGAGTACTCGATTAATTTACATATTAACATATAATATTTTGATTGAACTAATAATCATATATCATATTAATTAAAAAAATATTGAATTAATAAAATTATTTTTAAGTAAAAATATTTATTAAATTTAATTAAATCATGTGTTATATTCTTGTAGGATTAACTTCTTAAATAGTAAAATTATTAATTGAATAAACTTATATGTTTTTATGTCTTATTTGATTTATTTATTAAATAAAATTATGTAATTATTATCAATATATTGATAAATCATTTATATTCTTGTATTTAAATTCTACTACTGATAAAATAGTTACTATTATATATTTATTTATCACTAAAATAATATTTTAACATCAAATTTTCAATTATAGTAAAAGTAATATAATGATATTGTCACAAAAAATTTATAAATTGTTTATTATACTCCTATTATTATATAAAATTTTCATTAATGAAAGTTATTATATCAATAACAAATCTAATTGTGGTAATATTATCACCCTAAAATTAACTTAAAAATTTAAAATAATATTAATTATTGTTAAATAATCAATAATATTATATATTTATAAAATAAGAAAAAAGTATGAATATTGGTGTCACTTTTATTTTACTTTTCTATAAAGGTAGTGTAAGTTTACTTTTCCTTTTCAAGTTTTATTTCCTAGTAATTCATTTAATAATTATTTTTATTTTTTATTTATATTTTAAATTTTAAATTTTAAATTTTATAAATTTTAGAATTATGTATGTTTGATAACTTATTTTTTATTTTTAATTTTTAAATTTTGAAACTCAGTGTCTCAATTTTGTCAATTTCTAAAATTCAAAGAAATCAATTTTAAAATTAAAATTATATTTTTAATTATTTTTACACTAAAAATTAATAATTTAATTATATTTAATCATATTTAACTCAACTCAAAATAATTAAAAAGTTAAATTTTGATGAAAATTGATCGAAAATAAACTTGAAATTGAATTTTATAACTTAAAAAGTCAAAAATTAAAAATTAAAAATCGATTATCACATAAGTTATATCAAATTTTCAATTTTAATTTTTAAAATTGAAACTAAAAATTAGTTATTAATAAATTTTATTTTTTTGAAAACAATTTTACATTAAAAATTCAATTCTAAAATTAAAATAATTATTAAAGATAATATTGCTCATTTGATGTCGTTTCCTATTGGTTATTGTTTCTTGTTTGATTCTTTATGAATATTTTTTACTAGAAGAGTCGTATGCTCTTCACTTGTGAAGAAAAGTGATGCATAATAACACTAAATTCTATTTTTTATTGTATATTTTTTTTAATATTTAAAAATAATTATCTATAGATTAAGTAAAATAATTTTTAATTTTTAATTCTAAAACAACATACTTATTTGAATAACTTTTTGGTAAATATTTTTTATTTTTATTTTTATTTTTATTTTTTTAAAGAATTATTACGAAAATATGGGATGATTTGTAAATCTTTTTTAATTAGATTTATGATTTATTATTTTTTTTTATTTTTACCCAATATATTTTTAGACAATAAATTAAATCTTACCACTTTTATATTTATAAATATTTGAAGAAAATGATTAAAAATATAAAAAAATAACAAAAAAGCTTCTTTTTTAAGTTTAAAAAAACATAAAACATTATCAACCAATTTATAAATTATTTTTAATTTTTTATTGAAAATAACTAAGTAAAAATTGTTACCAAATATACTGATAATTATTTTTACAAAAAATCATAAATAAAAAAATCAATGATTTAATTATAAACCAAAATTATTATACCTAATAGAGCTTATTTGATATGAATTTTGATTTTTGATTTTTTATTTTTTAAGTGATTTTTTTGATTAAATATGTTTAATAATGATTTTTGATTTTAATTTTCACTTTTTTGAGGAATTATTACTAAAATATGACGTGATTCATAAATCTTTAAAAATAAGATTTTTGAATTAGATTTTTTATTTATGATTTTTTTCATTTTTACCAAATATTTTTGTAGGGAATAAATTAAGTCTTATGACTTTTGTATTTATAAGTATTTAAAGAAAATAATTAAAAACATAAAATTTATAAATAATAAAAAACTTGTAAGTAATTTTTGATTTTTTCTTAAAAATGATTACAAAATATATTAATGGTTATTATTTTAAAAAAATATAAATCACAAAAAAAATTATGGAATTGTAATCAAAAACATAAATCATTATTATTTTTATAGTGTGTTTCAAGTTTAAGGGAAAAAAATAGCTAGAAAAAATATATCTATTTTAAATTTGAAATAATATATTATAATGTTATTAAGTATAATTAGGTTCACATAATTATATCTAATAAAAATTATCATATTAATTATAATTGTAATATATTTATGATACATAATAATATTGATGTCAATATTTGTAAGAGTTCAATATAAAATTTGTAAAAAAATAAAGAAACTCAAGCTCTTGTTATATGGTTAAAGAAAAGAACGTGTGTGTGATTTTATTTATCATTAGTTATGAGATATTAAATATTATGTAAAGTATATAATGATAGAAATATATATAGGGATTAGATTACATCTAATGCATATCACATAAGCATTTAGACAAACTTTTTATATATTATGATTATATTTCGGCAATTAATTATTTTTTTAAGATAATTAAAAAATGTTTGTAAATTATTTATTCCTTTAGATTATTATCGAACATATATGCTCTTGAATACTTATTGAATTGATACATGCTATTAGTTCAAAATACTCATTATTTATTATATAATATGCATTAATTAATTTACACCTAATAGTTAAATTTTTACGTCAAAAGCAGCCAACTTTCAACGTAAAATGGTGGAAGGAATTAAGAAAGTGATATAATTAAATTTATGATTTTTAAAGTATTTTTATTACTTTATTCTCCGATTTATTATATACCATCAATATATAATAAAAAGCCCACTGCTCCGTAGTGTCTCTTGCTAAAAACGTGAGTTAACATATTGGAAGCAGATTTTTTTTCCCCCCAGGAAATTAAAAAATGTATAAAATGATTTTTTAAGTATTGCCCAAATATAAACTAACTAATAACTATAATCTATAATTTTAAAATTTTATTACAAACACTAACCCAAATTTAAAATTTCAAATACAACAAATATTAAATTAATTTTTTAATTATATCTTTTATTTTAAAAAAAAATATTTTTGAATTATAAACTAAATAGTTTATCACATTATAAAAGGGAATGTTTAGATAAATTAATTTTTTTAAGAGTACAAAACATCATTTCACTTGTAATTTGATGTAATTTAAAAATTCGAAAAATGATTATTAACATTTATTTTAAAAATAAATTTTTTATATATAAATAAATATAATCATATAAAATGATAAATGGTGATTTTATTTGATCATGGATAAACATGTCTCAAGTTTCTCTAGATATGGGGGAGAGATATAACATTAGAAGTTTTCTCACATTTAATAACATTTTTACTTTTTATTATTTTTAATATTTATTAAAAACAGTATATTTAATTTAAAAAAATTAAAATATTAACATAATATTTATTCTAATACATTATTTAAAATATTTAGTTATTTAATAATATTAAGTAAAATAAAATATAATTATTTATATATTAAATGTTTTAATATTAAAATGAATTTTTATAAAAAAAAATTAATATATGGTAGATATCACCGTCCAACGTGTAATCGTTAATGGTTATTTTCAACTTTTTATTTTTATTTTTTTATTTTTACACGTACAATTTCAAATATCTAGGCTTAAAATACCTATCATAGACGTGACAGAGGTTCAAGCCATGCTATAATTCTAGAACTTTGCAATTTGGCCTTATTTATAATTTTGATGATTGAGTGAAGCACACCTTTTAATGCTAATTGATTATAATATCGAAAAATAGATACAACTACTCACTACATGTGTGCCACACATACGACCCCTCGTTCTGTTCATGTTTTTGCGTCACTATGAGATTTTTTCTTATTCTTATTTTTTTATTATAAGAAACTGTTAATATTATTGGTTAAAAATACAAATCATATTATTACAATATCAAGTATTATTATAAAAACAAGTTATTAATAATTTTTTTTATCTAATAATAATAATAATTTTAAAATATAACTAATATTAAAAAGTGTATATTCATTTAAAGTTTGTAGAAATTTTAATAAACTTTTGAATTTTAAAAAGTTTATAGATTTTAAAGGCTTCAATATATATTTTATTAATTTTTTTAAAAAAAATAAATTAGTATTGAGATAGACGAAAGACCTTAAATTCTAAATAATCTATACATTTTAAAAGAATTTTAAATTTAATATATTTTTTATTAAATTTTTAAAAATTACATACAAGTTTGTATAGATTAGTATAACTTTTTAGAGAATTTAAAAATATATATATATATTTTAATTTTTTATCATATTCACATTTTTTTCACTATATTTTAATAATTTTATAATTTATTAATAAACTCTTTATAATTATAAAAAATATTTAATATATTGTTATATATTTTATTTACAAATTTAATAACAAAATATTTAGAGTTTCTATAAAAACAAAATTGGACTTATATTAATTGAAAAGATATACGTGTTTAATTTAATTTATGATAAAAATTATTATTAAAATATTTTTAATCTTTAATTTTTATTAAAATAAAATTATATTAAAAAATTATTGAAAATTAAAAATTATAATTAATTTTAAGGTTAGAATATAGAAAATAAAATAAAGGATTCAATACAAGGTAAAAATAAAGAGAGATAATAATAAAAGAAAAAAAGCTAAAATAGTCAAAAAAAAAAATCTCTAAAAATTGATAAATTTCACTAGTGGTATTTTTGTTTTTAAAAGAGAGGCAAAAAAATGTTTTTTTATTAAATAAAATAAATATAATGAGATTCAAAATGATACATGATGGTAGGATCGTAGAGTTATACCATATATATCACACGTCAATTTCAACATCACTTATGATAGAGTTTATTTTTATATAAAAAAATATTTAAAAATTTATGATTAAATAAAGTTTTTAAAATTTATTGAAATTTATAATACACTTATATTTTTATAAACTTTTAAATAATATTAATTGAATAACTTAAATTTATAGACTTTTATAAACTTTTAAAGAGTCTTAAAAAAATTTAATTGAATATTACTAAATTTTTATAAGTTTTTAAATTTTTTAAATAAATACATCTAAATTTTAAAAAAATTAAAATTCATTAAAATCTAAAAAAAATATTTCACCCATAAAAGTTAAATAAATATTTATTATATTAATAAAAAATAATTATGATAACAACATCTTCTAATTCTTACATAATTATTCATTTTCCTTTTGCTTTAAATCTCTTTAAAAAATATATTATTAACGTTATAAAGATTATATATATATATTTTTAAACATATCGATATCTTTTTTTCTGGTATATTATCAAAGATAATATATGTACACTACTATGGGTTTCTATCATCGTTACGCTTTTATAAAACTCTATGAGCTAAACGCACGTCAATCATTTTTTAGACCCCCGAATATATCGCCATATACAACAATAATCAAAACAGTAATAATAGTAAAATTAAATCATAGAAATATTATAATTATTATTTTTATTAATATTAAAATAAAAGTATAATTTTTTATAATTATTTATATTTTAATATTATTAATGTTAAATAAAATTATTATTTATAAAAAATAATTATAATTATAATAATTTATATTAGATTATCACCGATACCAAAACTGATAAAGCTAGGTCCACCATATTTTCTTATTTGGGATAGATGAAGACTAAGATAGCATACTTTTTTTACACTCATTTTCACGTAAATTATTTATATCATAATATGAAAAAAATAAAATTATTTTTTAACTAGTTGTAGCCTCCTAGCTTGTATAATAGTAATTATTTATTATTCATTAAAGTAAATAATAATGTAATATTTTAATTTAATAGAATATATCAATATAAGGGACATGAAAAATATTTAAATTTATACTATTTAAATTTTACTATATGTAAATATTATTTAAAAAATTAATTTTTTTTTAATTTTAAACTAATTAAAATATAAATATAATTGTTCTAACATTATCAACAAAATTATCCCACTTCGATTAAAATCAGGAATATGCCGACACGTCGAAGCCAATTGATTTAACTTTAATTTTGGTGGATGAAAGCGATATATCCACACCACATAAATCAAAACCACATTGCATTATAATTAACCTTCTAGAAGATCTAGCACTTTTATTTTATTAATTTATAATATTAGTAGCATACCTTAGT